>ML785985.1:189670-212648 GCA_009831015.1 Picea engelmannii | reverse complement strand
GTCCACACCCTACAATGGAATATACAGTGGCACCGTGTTGCTGGGAGTTTTGTCATCGTTTATTTGGTTTTGGGCAGTCTCATCACCTGAAATCCTGCACTGGTCCACATATCATAGCAATGCATCCAAACCAATATAATTTCTCATACAAATATTCATACCATAATGTTTCTCGGCTAGTGGTCATGACATCCAATTTCATCATCATTATCCCTTGGCTATTTCATAGCCCATAACCTGCAGATTAGTCTCTAACACAAACTCATACATTTCTATGCATTATCATCATGTACTTGCATACAATCATCATTTCAATTCGGTATCCTTGTACCAACAACTTAACATCAAAGTTTTCAAGTTAGAAATAGATCTCCTAATATCCCATAATTCAATTTCGACACCCATTCATAAAATTATCATTTACCAAATAGTTTGCATCGTATCCAACATCATTTTAATAACATTTAAACCTTCACAGGATTCACATTCACTCAATATGTTGCATCATATCCATCATCATCAATAACACTTAAACATTCATAAAATTTACATTCACATAGTAGATCGCATTATATCCATCATCATCAATAACATTTAAACATTCATAAAATTTACATTCACATAGTAGATCGCATTATATCCATCATCATCAATAACATTTAAACATTCATAAAATTTACATTCTCACAATATATCGCATCATATCCATCATTATTCAAATACATATAACATTCATAAAGGTTCATACATCTTAAAAGTTTAAGTGTATCATTTAATAGTCTCACTGTGAATAGAAAATAATATATGTAGGCCTCAAGTAATCCTAGTTTTCTAAGTCAAAGGTGGTGTTACATACACCCAACCTTCGAGAAACATATTCTCGAGGTGGTCAAAAAAAGTGAGGGATAGTCTCGTCGTAATGTCTCGACGTCTTCCCAAGTAGAAGATCCTAGACTATACATGTCCCATTGGACCTTAACTTGGTCTACCAAATGGTTCCTGAGCTGTCAGACTCTACGGTCCAATATGTGTAACGGTTCTATCGTGAGGGTTCCCACATCCGATACCTGCAATTCCTTCCAATTTAGTTTATGTGATTCATCAGCAACATACTGATGTAAAATAGATACATGAAAAACATTATGAGTTTTATGCAAGTGGGGTGGCAGTACGAGACGATAGGCAACGGGTCCAATTTTCTCTTGGATTATGAATGGTCCTATAAATCGAGGTGACAACTTTGTACCCTTCCCGAACCGTATGGTACTCTTATTAGGCCTGATATGAATGAAAACCTGGTCTCCCACTTCATAACTTTGGTCGGTCATGTGTGCATCCGCATAACTTTTCTGCCTATCCTGTGCTTCCTTTAGTCTCTGCCTAATATGAATCACATGTTCCTCCATCTCTTGAATCAATTCTGGCCCAATTGTTACTCAGTCTTCTAGTCTATCCCAACTCAACGACGTTCTGCATGGCCTTCCATACAGAGCTTCGTAGGGTAGCATTCCGATGGAACTATGAAAACTGTTATTGTAGGCAAACTCTACCAAAGGTAGGTACCTCTCCCACTGGGTTTGATTATCCATGACATACATCCTGAGCATGTCTTCCATGACTTGATTTACTCTCTCGGTTTTCCCATCTGTTTTAGGATGATAAGTTGTGCTTAAGTTCAACTGAGTCCCCAATGCTGACTGCAAACTCGTCCAAAACCTAGAAGTGAATCTGGAGTTCCTATCTGAAATGATCTTCTTAGGTATCTCGTGAAAACGGATAACCTCACTTACAAACACACATGCCACATCAATGACATCGTAAGTGTCTCTAACCGGAATAAAATGAGCACTCTTGGTTAACTTATCCACTATCACAAGAATGGCATTGTGTCTATGAGATGTGAGTGACAACCCCACAACAAAATCCATAGAGATGACTTCCCACTTGGACATAGGAACATTATGTGGTTGTAGGAGGCCTATCGGGTGATGGTGGTCGGCTTTCACTTGTTGACACTCTAGGCACTTGGTAACGAAATGGACTATATCGCGCTTCATGCCTACCCAGAAGAAGAGATTCCTCGTGTATGTGTACATCTTCTTCACACCTGGATGCGCACAATAAAGTGCTCTATGGGCTTCCTTTAGTATGATGCTTCGAATATCCCCATTTTCAGGGATGTACATCCTTCCTCAATATCTCAATAGTTCGTCTGCTTCCAGACTATATCCTTCATACTTTGGATCTAATTGCCTCCCCCTTTGGAGGTTTCAAGTAACCTTTAAATACCAATTGTCTCCTTGGAGTTATGTCAACACGCATTCCCTCATATTGACCTTTAAGGGTACCAAGGAGAAGACACGTGGTCTCCTACGCAAGGCATCTGCGACCACATTTTGCTTCCCCTTGATGTATGAAATACAAAAATCGTACTCACTCATAAACTCACTCCATCGCCTTTGCCTAGCATTCAGATCCCTTTGAGTGAAGAGATTTTTTAAACTTTGATGGTTCGTTTTGAGCTTAAAGTTTCGCCCCACAAGATAGTGCCTCCAAAGTTTCAGACCTAGCATTACAGCTACCAACTCTAAATCATGAGTAGCGTAAAGCTCTTTGTGTTTCTTCAACTTCCTTGATGCATAAGTTATCACTCCTCCATCATGCATTAGCACGGTCCCCAACCCTTGCTTCGAGGCATTCGTGTAGACTGTGAAGTTCTTTTCCATATCTGACACTCGTAGAATTGGTGCACTAGTTAGTAACCTCTTCAGCTCGATGAATGCACTATCACATTCTTCTGTCCATTCATACTTGACCCCCTTGCGCTACAAAGTGGTGATGGGTCTCGCTATTTTGGAGAACCCCTCCACAAATCTCTGATAATAACCTGCTAGCCCCATGAAGCTTCTCACCTCATGGGCATTTTTCGGCACTAGCCACTCCATAATGGCCTTTACCTTTTCTGGGTCCACAGAGATTCCTTCGCCGGAAATGATATGACCTAAATAGTGAATATCTTTCTGGAAGAAGGAACACTTCGACAACTTAGCATACAATTTATTCTCCCTAAGGCAGGACAACACCACTCGTAAGTGTTCCTCATGTTCTCTTTCGTTCTTGGAATAGATGAGGATGTCATCTAGAAAGACTTGTACAAAACGGTCTAAGTACTTCCGGAATACGTCGTTCATGAGGCTCATGAATACTGCTGGCGCATTGGTCAATCCGAAAGGTACTACGACAAACTCGTAATGTCCAAACCAAGTTCGAAAGGCAATTTTTGGAATATTGCCTTCCTTAATCCTTAACTGATGATACCCGGATCGCAAATCGATCTTTGAGAATACCGTTGCTCCTTTCATCTGATCGAAGAGGTCATATATTCACGACATTGGGTACCTATTTTTCACTATAGCACGGTTCAAGTCCCTATAATCTATACACAGTCGTAAGGAACCATCCTTCTTCTTTACAAAAATTACTGGTGCACCCCAAGGTGAAACACTCAGCCTTATTAGCCCTAAGTCTAACAACTCTTTCAACTACATTTGCAACTCACAAAATTCTGGTGCTGTCATCCGATACGAGGTCTTGGAAATTGGTTTTGCACCAGGTTTTAGCTCAATAGTAAAATCAAGCTCCCTCTCAGGAGGTAACCCTAGCAACTCGTTCGGAAAAACATCCTTAAATTATGACAACACCGGGTACTGATCTAATGAGGGCCCCTCCTTTCATTCATTGTTTCCACTACATATAGTCGACACCCTTGCCTCAAACATCGCTTAACCTTCATAGTTGAGATAAAGCATAATGACACCCTTCTCCATACACCCTGGATCTCAACTGGTCTTCGTTCATCGTCGACACAAAGCACCCTTTTTGCGAAACAATCTACCAAAGCTCGGTGAGCTTCTAACCAATCCATTCCAATGATTAGGTCATACGCCCCGAGAGCAGTAACGTATACCTTCAACCTAGTAGTACACACTCCCAGGTCTACTATACAATTATCAACGCTCGATCCTACCGCTTGTTTTTCCCCCGAAGCCATCTTGACTTGTTTAAAGTCATCGTGCTCGTAGGCAACCAACCCACTCTTTTCTAATGTAGATGGTGAAATGAAACTATCTGTCGCACCAAAATCAAATAAAATATTAACATTGATATGATTTAGCATACTTGATGACTCCACCACCGTGGATTGATGTTCGGCCTGGCGATTATTAACCGCTGCGTAAATCTGGTGGCTTCTACTTGCTCTTCCCATCGGAGCCTTTCCTTCTCTATGCACAAATCCTGATTGTAACTCTGGGCAGTCACGCTGGTAATGGGGTCCTCCACATCCCCAACAGGTAACATGGGATTGAACCTGTGCATTGTTATGTGATTGTCTCTGAAATGAGTTCCTTCCCCTGGAACCCCTGCCCCTACTAGTTGTTCCCTAAGATGGTTGTGGACCTGTCTGCGTCGTTGGTGATGAACAAGATGTTGAACTTGCTACCATTGAAATCCCTGCAGCTATTGTCCTTGGTGCGGCTCTATTACCATATGGAGGTGGCCTTGAGCCCTCTCCCCTAGGAAATATCCTAGGGGTCTTCCCTACGAATCCAGGACGATGCGGAAAGGTCGGTCTCATGCCTCCAGTCAAGTTCATTTGTTCCTCTGCATAATGCACGTTTTCCACAGCTTCCGCTACTGAAGACAGTTTCCACATCCACACCATAGCCCTTATCTTAGGGTTTAGCCCATAGACGAAGTGCTCTTCCTGTCGTTGGTCGTTATCCATATATGAAACATACTTGACCAATTCCATAAACCTAATTTCATATTCCTCTACGGTCATGTTTCCCTATACTAGAGCATGAAATGCTCCTACCTGTTGTTCCTCATAGTAAGTTGGCAGATATTTCCTTCGGAACCTCTCCTCGAAAAGTTCCCAAGATATGGTGTCCAGGGTAAGATGTTGTTGTCTTTCTAGGTTGCTCCACCAGTTAAAGGCATTGTCTCTTAACTGAAAAATCACTATCTTCACCTTTGAGGTGGACGCATAGTCCCTTAAGGCAAAACACCTTATCATGCCTTCCAACCATGCTTCTGCGCATTCACTGGCGCAACCCCCAGCAAACTCTGAAAGTTTGATCTTTTGCAATTCTCGAGTGATGTCTTTGGGTGGAGGTCCTCCCCCTAAATCCCTTGATGCTTCTAGATTACCCATTCCATATGGTGGGGGTTCCACTTCGATCCCTGTTGGTTGTCACCCTTTTAAAGTCTCATTTATGGCCTCCAAAGAGCGCAGTATGAGAGCTAGTTCGGGCGATGGTGGCAGCGGCGCTGGCGGTGTTGGCGGTGCCTATGACGATGCTCCTCTGCCTCGATTCCCTCGATTCCTAACCATCCTGTATGATTTAACCTGCATCAACCAAATTTTTCAAGGTGAGTTCAAGGATGTTTCAAATTTGTGCAACTTAAACTAGAAAACAGGATTAGGCGTAAGTTTCTTTTTACTTGTCTATAAACAAACGTTACTCTCTTTAGGGGATTGGCTAGATTAGGGCTAAAGTGTCTAAGCTTGATTTCTTTGCCTAAGAAAACTATTGACTCCCTTGCCCGGTAGCTACTCTAGCCTTGCGTCATACTCACCAATTCCTCTAGCTTACTTTCCTAGCGTGCATGAAATCCCCTCCCGCTTATCTCGTTCTAAGTCCTTATACTACGCGTTTACAACTAAATAAGGTGACTTCCAACCTAATGTCAATGAAATGAATCTAAGGTTATCCTTCGATGCTTGACTCGTGAGCTTTCCTTGGCACGTTGTACATATGCGTTGAATTGTGTGTCTTGGTGGTTGCAGGTGCGAGTCTTGAGGATTGTAGAGTGGCTTTCGGCATTGGAACTTAGCGCTTGTGCACTATGGTTATGTATTGTTTCCTGAATTGTGGTCATATGATGTAATGAGCCTGAGGCTATGCATTAAAGCTTGGTGCTTGGCTTGACTGGTGGAATGGAATGGAGGGACTTGGCACTTGGTTCAGTGGTTGAGGGCACGAAACTCAATGTTTGGTTAACATGGATAATTGGAGATTGTACTTCAGGATAGTACTCTGTTACCATTAATCTATTTAGGTATATGAATTTATTTATAAAGACTCATGTATGACGCGTTGGTGTTTGGTTGTTTCTTAAGGCTTAGGCGGTGGGTGGTCATGGGTTCAAAACCCATAGACTCCAAAACATTTCAATTTTTTTTTTTTTTATAACTTTATTTATTTATTATTTTTTTTTATAATGATAAATAAATAAATTTAAACAAATAATTTTAAAACAATAATTTTTGTTTTTAAATTTATAAAACAATAATAAATTTAAACATATATAAATTTGTCCCGTGCCTATTTATAAAACAATAATAAATTTAAACATATATAAATTTGTCCCGTGCCTATTTATAAAACAATAATAAATTTAAACCTATATATATAACATATATAAATTCAAACAAATAATTTAAAAACAATACTTTTTTTTTTAAATAACAAAGGGCGGGCACGCATGAAGCCCACATTCCGCCCTTGTTTCCTCCATCTCTTTATACCTAAACCCTAAACTATTCCTTAACCCTAACGCTCCCTCATTGTCACCTTTCCCCTCTGCCACCTCTCCACTCTGCTCTCTCCCTTTGCTCTTGGCGCTAGTGCTGGTCTGATCGTGGCTTTGTGCTATGTGTTGGTGTAGGTACGAGAAGGGGTTGAGAGTTCGAGTCAAGGGTTTAACAGTATGACAGATGTGACTTATCTCAATTGATTTCATGTTCCAATTGTAAAGATAGTTGGATGGGCATTCTGACATTATAGGGTTGGAAGCTATCATTGAGTTCATGGATCATTGACACCAGTTTGGCAATGAATTTGGTAGCGTAAGCAAAGGTGCAGGAATGGCGCATACATTAAGGTATGTCATCACCTCTTGTAGAAATATTGGTGGCAGACTTGCTGGTGCCCAAGCTGCCTTCAGAAGTCCCACATTTTCCAACAATGCAAATCCCCTCAGCAATGGCAAAGACATCCCTGTCGTTCGACGCCGCTTTTCTTCGATCTCAAGGTTACCTGTAGAATTGGCACGCTACGTAGAGCCTCTGATTCCACTACACAGTGCAGTCCCAAGTTCTCAGCTCACGTCTCTATTGGCTATCTCCTTGGCAGTCTATGTGCGGGAGCTTGCTCACGGATTAACATTGTTGCGTAGTGCATAGTGGATTCCCCCATGTGGGATTGTCCCTTGCAAGTTTGGTTTGGTGCTTGTGCGCTAACCTCGTGGTCTCCTCCTCCATGTGGCATGGTCCCTAGCGCGATGAGGTGCTTGGTTTGAGCGCTGACTTGCATTCATGTGAAAAAAAAAATTGTTAGTTTTTTTTTTTTTTTTTACAGTATACGTGCTGCGTTTGGTTTTGGGCGCTGGGATCTGGGCGCTTGACACTAAGCTTGGTATGTTGTGTGGTATGATGAGTTGTGCATAATCTATGGATAGGTAGCACTCCATGGGTGGGCATTGGAACTTGGTTGTTGACCCGAAAATTGATCGATAGACGACTTGTATGAGTTAGGTATTAGGTTTTGTTGTTTGATCTCACGTTGTTGTTGATCATGTGTTGTTGATGCAGGTGCGCTGGCATTGGTTCTGAATGTGTAGCGCTCTCGTGGGCTCGTCCTCCATATGAATCGGTTTGGAGCTTGTGTGTGTGTGTGTGTGTGTGTGTGTGTTTTTTGGTTTATTAATAAAGTTTTTGCAGTCCGCGTGCATTATTGAGATGCGTCGAGCATAGTATAGACTCTTCCTTGGTGTCTTGTCGCTTGGGCATTTGGTCTCGGCTTGACTGTGGAATGGTCGTGTGAGCTTGGTTTCGCGTTAGGCACTTGTGTGTTGTGTCTGAAGATGCCATTCTCTTTTTGAGGTTTGCAGATGTCTTGAAAAATTTGCAAGTATTTCTCAATGAAATATTTACCGTATTTGAACATTGTTATGTAAAGTGCATTTGCCTTGTGCATATAAAGGTCTGATTCTATTGTCATGAACAGGGATGAAAATGGAGAGTTAAGGTTAGGAATACGAAGAGCTTCATGGCAGTAATGTGTCATTCCTTCTTTAGTGCTTTCTAGCCAAAATATGCATCTGGGTTTGCTTGTTGTTGCAGCTCATGCAGTTGCCACAAAGAGCATGTTTCATATTTTCTATAATCCAAGGTATACACAATAACTAGTGGGGGGTCTTTGTACTGGGGTCTAGGATTGATATAGCAACTCGCTGGGTAATATGTTGACTAAATAGAACTAGCATTAAATAGATATGGTGGCTGAGTAAAGTCTGATGAAAATGTGCATATTTAGTTCTTATTATAGTTTAGTGACATTGTATAGCAATGTCATTGTATTATGAAGCTTAATATTTTCTGTTGTTTTAAAAATGGCTTAAGTAATCTACCCTGGAATATTTGGGATTATGGGAGAGGAAGCATTATTTGCATGCCCAATTCTAACTGCTAAGAACTCTGACCTCCTTTTCCATATGAATGAGAAAATTGGTACTCTTGGTCTCTCTCAACCAACCCAACTAATATCTAAATGACTTTTCAACTATTTTGCAAGAGAAAGTGATTGGAATTTTTTTTATTTTTTTTAAAGTATGCTTCTTATGCTATATTCAACACAATAAAAGTACTACATGTGCGATGCAGCTATAGTCTACAGGGTTTCAGAGTGCAGATCAACATAATGAAAGCAAAATAACATTAGAAGTAACACAACACAACTCTTTGTTTGTTTAATTGAAGCAAGTGTTAAAATTCACTTAATACTTCCACTGTGTAGAATATTATGGGCATATTGTTTATATATAGATCTATGTAACTAACAAAGAAAATGTGTTTTGGGCTTGTAGGCTAGGTGGAGCTGGAGCTTGGCCCGGATTTATATCTAATTAAGGGTTTCAAGGCCCTGGGTTGCTTTCAATATATCTATAAATATATATACCCTTTACAGATTAATTAAGGTTGTTTAATTTCTAGGTGAGTACAGTTCCATTTCCAAATTGGGTAGGTGGGTAGGCCCTTGGCTCCAGATTTTGAACCAGGGCTCTGATACCATGTGTAGGGATCAAATTACTTGAAGTCTAATAAAAAACCATAAATTGAAACAGATAAGATTACTTCTACGCAAAAAGACTAAGTAATTTCTTTCAATGTCTGCATATAAGCAGGTTAAATTAATTAATGAACAACAATCTAGTGAATTACATAACAAAATAAGAATTTCGTAACAGAATAAAAATACCTCTGCTTGATGCTAATTCCCGTTGATCTGGTTGTCCTTTCCCTGTTGCTTTGTCCAGCATGATGCACTGATCAAACCCTGCCCAAAAGTCGACTAACCACCCAACCAGCTAGGAGCAGCCTATCCGGCTCCCTAGCTCCAGGATACCGTAAGAAATCCTGGCCCCTGTGCCCAAAACCCCCAACAACCCGGTGCCCCCTGCAATGGTTCACCAAAACCCCCAAAATCAAACTCCCCACACCAGAAAAATATGCCAAACAGAAATCCAGTCCCTCCCCCAAAATGCTTCCTCCCTCCCAAAATCATAATCCCTCTCCCATAGGACTCTTCCCCGTCATATCTCCCCCTTCACCGACTCTCCTCCCCTCCATTAATTACCTTATCCCCTCCTTTATTATCTTATCCCCTCCTTTATTACCTTATCCCCTCCTTTATTATCTTATCCTTAACATGTCATACGTAAAGTTTCATAAGGATTAAATTAAAGTTATTAAGCCCCTTAATTTATTACCCATATCATTGAATGTGTTATGTAATTAATTAATTAATTAATTAATCTATCAAAAGTTATAAACAGTTAATTAATAATTAAATAATTGATTAATATTATTAATACTAATCATTGTTTAACTAAAACCATATTAGGACAATTAATTATCTAATTAATTTTACTTAATAATCCCTATGCATCTATTTAACCAGGGTTGTTACAATGACTAACAATATTCCTTCACATCCTTGTGAAGTGTCGACCACCAAATCCCCGCACAAAATCTTTTGCGTAATTTCTCGCCTTGCGTAATGTCCTCCAACAATTCCATCATGTGCTTCTTCAAGTATTATCGTCCTTTCATGCTCCAACACACAACGTCTCAGTATTCCATCTCCACCCATCTTGTATAAATTCCTTGCAATCAACTGATAATCTATTGCTTTCACTACCATTTGTTTCTGTTGTGCTACAATCATCTCAGATGGAGCCATGCATGTGTTGAGAATTTGTATGATGTCCAAGAAATAATCATCCATCATCCTTACTGCAAATAACTGCGCATCTGGGAAGCTGTCATCTAAATTTTCTGCATCTTCCCTTGACAATATGCATGGTAGAAGATCTGGTCCTGTATTTAGGTTCCCTGGTTTCACTGTGACTTCAAAGTCGTATTCCTGAAATAATAAGAGCCACCTGCATATTCTCCCCCCCAACACTGGCTTGTTGACTAAGTATTGTAATGCAGAATGGTTTGTATACATCTTAAAGTGAGACCCTAATAGATAATGCCTGAATTTCTATAGTGCATAGACCATTGTCAATCCTTCTTGTTCTGTGGTTGTATAGTTCTTTTCTGCTATAGACAACTTCCTGCTTGCAAAAGCAATTGGGTTATCTATGTCTCCTTCCCCTGACTGGGATATAACTATGCCCAATACTATGGACGATGCGTCCACGTGTACATGAAACTCCTTGTTCCAATCCAGAAAAATTAAAATCCATACGATCACCAACTTTTGTTTCAGGGTGTCCAACCCCCTCTCACAATCTTCATTCCATTGAAACTTCACTTCCTTCTTTAGTAACTTCTCCATTGGCACTGTCATCTGCACATATCCCTTGATAAATTTCCTATAATAACCTATATGACCCAACGTCTCCCTCAATTTTATAATTGGTGTAGGTGGTTCTAACTCCAAAATGACTACACTCTTAGTTGAGTCTACCAATAGTCCTTGTTTGCATACTACATGTCCTAACAAAACTCCAATTGGTGCACAAAAAATGCACTTCTTCAAGATCAGTGAAATCTGACATTGTCTGCACCAATCCAACATAAGTCCAAGAACTTCTATATGATCCTTCCAATTCAAAAAAATTAAAATCAGTACAGTCACCAACTTTTGTTTCAAGGTGTTCACCCCCTCTAACAGTCTTTATTCCATTGAAACTTCACTCCCTTCTTTAGTAACTTCTCCATCAACACTGTGATCTACAGATATCCCTTGATAAATTTCCTATAATAACCTATATTACCCAACGTCTCCCTCAATTGTCTGACTGATGTAGGTAGTTCTAACTCCAAAATGACTACACTCTTAGTTGGGTCTACCAATAGTCCTTGTTTGCACACTACATGTCCTAACAAAATTCCAAATGGTGTGCAAAAAATGCACTTCTTCAAGATCGGTGAAATCTGACATTGTCTGCACCGATCCAACATAAGTCTAAGAACTTCTATATGATCCTTCAGTAGACTAAACATCGTCCAATCATCCAAGTATACTTCTGGGAACTTATGGATGAACTCCTTGAATGCTGCAACTACTACCCTGGAAAACATTGCAGGGGCATTCTTCAATCCAAAGGGAATAACTATGTATTGATAACTTCCCCATTTCGTCGCAAAAGTGGTCTTGTGTCGATCCTTCTGTACAATTCTTATCTAATGGTACCCAGAGAATCCATCTATAAAAGAGTAAGTTTCTCAGCCTCCTACATTCTCCAGTACCTCGTCCATGAATGGTGTTGGAAATGGGTCATGTAAGCATGCACCATTTAACTTCCTTAGATCTACACATTCCTGATTCCTCATGTCTTCTTGTCCTACACCACCATCGAACTGATCCACTCAGATTCTTCTACTGGTTCAATGATTTCTGCATCCAACATCCTATCTATTACATCTTTTACCTTCTCCTTATATCTCAAATTTATCCTGTAAGGCCTCTGGCACACTAGCTTAGTTCATGGTTTCAATAGGATCTTCATCTTGCCTAAGTCTCCTGTTATTCCCTTCATCTCTGAAAATAGTCGTTGGAAATAGGGCATGGTATTCTCGCATTAAGTCTCCAATCTTGTCAACTGTCTCCTGACTCCAATAGTCTCTTATCTACGCAAACTTGGGATTCTCTATCGTCCCAATGTTTACCTTCTATGTCTTTATCAGCTGTGTATATGCAACGGATTCGAGCTCTGGCCCTTCTATGGCTCATTCTCCTTCTGTCTTAGGTATATGTACATTCTTGGGATCCTCTTCATCATATTCTTTCTTGGATACATTATAACATTTCAGTATATTATAGACAACCATCTTGGCTCTGTGCTCGTTACATACTAGTATCACCTAAATCATCTCTTCTTCCAAGAAGATCTTCGCTCGAATCACCTGTAGCACTGCATCTATGGATGGAGATTCATGTTCAAATGTAAACATGATTTTGAACCTCTGGATTAGTTCTTCCCACCTTGTTGTTTCCCTGTGCATTTTCAACTCCAAATACCAGTTCTTCAAAATTGTGTCGAGTGTGTGTATAAATTTGTGTGTCCATTCTACCTCTGGTACTGAACCCCACAAGGCCCTACACTGTTCAACATGACCTATTGGGTCACTCTCCCCTGTATATTTCTGCACAATGTTTTCTCCCTTAGTGCCAAACCTTATTCACATTAGTTTGTTGCATTGTAGCCAATATTTCATTCCCTCTCTGTGTGCAACCCACCATCTGAATGGAGTCGCATTTAATACCACATCCAATACTAACAACCTTTGTTGTTCAGGTACCTGCAACTCAATTGTTTTTACAAACATACTTATATTAGTTAATCCATCATACATGAGCGGGTTACATAGCTTTGTTCCAATCCAACAAAAGGATCGAATAATGCGCACACATCGTCTAGTTGACACTTTATGCATTCTTTGTTGTCAATGCTCTAGACCTTCTTTAGAATCTGACGCACATGAACTGATACTTCGCCAACTCAATGCACCATTTGTTGTCAGATTGACATAATCCTCCATCTATGCAGTCATGTTATATAAATTGTCAATGTCATTCCGTCTTGTTGGTTCTATGTATCTATGTCCTTCTGATGGGTCTAAGGGTGCTGTAACATTCAAATCTCCAACTTCAAATATCATCTCCCTCCTCTTCAAGTTGATGATCGCTTGGTTATCAAAATCCTATTCCAGACCCATCAATGTTGTATATGGTTGACTGTCATCCACAATTTCAATAACTTCAAAGTCTGCCACGTTGTGCACCCCAACTATGTTCACAGGTACTCCTGTCAACCAACCAATCAGAGCTATTTTGTGTTGGTTCACTAGCCTGAGTTGAAAATGAGACCATACCAACTTGGGTTTTCCCATCAACTCCCATGTTTGCTTAGGTAACATGTTCATGTCAGACCCTAAGTCCAAAATAATATTATCCAGGTCATACTCTCCAATCTATGCACTAAATCTGAATTCTTCATTAGTTCACTTCCTGCGCAATACCTGATTTACCATCCTTTGTGCAGCAAGAGTTTCCCTTCTTCTTGTGCATTGATCAATCATGTCGTATAATGTACTCAACATAACCTCATCTTTGATTAGCTCTACACAATTTCTCAAGAATTTTGTTAGCGTACTTACCTTCCCCGTTGGATTCTCTCGCATTGCGTGATCTTCTTCATGAGGTGTCGTTGATGTTGATGCTACCCAATCCGTTCTAAGTACTTCTTTCCTTTCCCTCTGATATGTCTCCTTTTCTTGTTGAGGATCAAAGGTTGGTATGGGCCCTACTAAATTTCTTACCCATTGTTTTGTCTGCTTTCCTTCATCTGTCATATCATTCCCTATTCTAGCCCCACCATGCGTAACAATAGCTACGTTGGCTCCTTCATTGCATCTTTCGACTAATATCATCTGCACATTCTGATTCAAATTTGGGTTCTCGTTTCCTTTGGCCTGCCTCTTCACATCTAGTTGGAGATAGTCTTTTGTCAAATGATCCAATGCTCTGCAATATGTGCATGTCGTACATGGATTCTTCTAGTGTCTAGGTTTATTGCAGTTGTAACATATAACCAGTCCTCTTCCTCCTCTTCCAAAATTCGCTCTACCTTGGCCTCGACCAAAGTTTCCTCTGTTCCATTGATTGAAATATCTTTGATTGTTGTATTGTGGACCCCTCGCTTATGATGTAGAATTTTCTTCCTGGATCTTGTACATATCGGATGTGTGCTCCCTCATCAAGTCAAATGCATGACAATCATTCTGCTCGTGTCCTACAAATTTGAAAAAATTGAAAAACAAGTTCTTTGGTGTGCTCTAGTACTTCTGTAGTAGTGGACACTCTGTTGGGCGATGGTCCCATTTCTTACATATCTCGCAGTATCCTCCTCCCAATAATGGATTTGGTTCTCCCATCACCAAATATTGCGTGAATGTTGGACATTCGTCCTCGTGATGGCCTTTAGTCCTACATTTTGTACACTAGACTTGCTCACGTTTCTCCTTTCCCTTTGTCAATTCGGCCAATTGAATTGTCAATACAGCCAACTGCGTCTGAACTTGCGTCATTCTGTCACTGTCTCCCACCAAAGATAACTCCGGTTTCATCGCAATCTCTAGTGCCTCAGGTTGTGACGCAACCTTCTATTGGATCAATGGCTTGCGAATGTGTGGTAGAAGCCTTGCAATAAACCATTCTTGGTGCTGTTGATTTGGGATCTGGAAATTTAATCTACCCATCACATCCTTAAATCTCTGGTCATAATCCCATATCGACTATGTTTGTACTTGTTTGATCTCCTTAAATTATGTGATGTACTACGACTCTGACTTTGGTTTCTTGAACTCCTTCAACAATGCTTGCTTAATCTTTGCTAATGTCCTAGCATGTCCTATAGGCGTGGTGCTATGTAGCTTCATATACCATATTAGCGCACGACCTCTAAATGTTGTCGCTAACTACATAATCTTCACAACTTCATCATGTACATTCTCTGCAGCCCAAATTGTCTCGCACACAAACAAGTGTTGTTCTAGGTCCTCTGACCCAATTCCTTGGAACTCCGACAGCCTAATTATCCACCCTGACCATGTTATTCGATGTATTCCCTCCTCTTCGTAATGTTGGTTGACTCTGATTCTGACTCTGCGTATTACTTCCACTATTATGACTACTACTACTCGATCCTCCTTGGCTAACTACAATTGCTTTTGACAAATATTCAAATGTTACTTCTGATTGTTGTGACACACATGGGGTTGTGGATTCAATGTAGGACCCTGTCTGAGTAGGACTTGGTGGCTCTTCTATTATCAGAATGGACTGAAACTCCTCTTCTTCTCCCCCTGGGTATGGTACCTTCACGATTCAGATTAGTGCATAAGGTTCTCTCTGCTCTGGTTCACTGCACGACTCTCTTCTCTCAGCCTCAATCTTTTGCCTCTTGTACCTCCTCCCTATGTGTAACTCTCCAAACTCATATCCTTCATTTGATATATATTCTTCTTGCATCCTTAGTTCCTCCCTGCCTCTTTCATTACTTCCTTCCTTCTCTTAGACGATCCTCATGTCATCCCCCAGTTCCCTTATGTGCGCGAACCCCTTAGCAGTCAAATTGCATCACCATCATGTGCTTTTCACACAATAACATCTTTATCCATGTATTTAATGATTTCAAGAACCTCCCGCATGAACCTTGAAAAAGTCCCTTTCTGCGACGCTCTATGATTGAATACAATCTAGGACAAATTCTATAACATAACCACCTAGTACGCTATCCAACCAAAAAAAAATTGCTCGAGTAGTTGGGTTACTTACAGAATTCAATTGTCTTACCAATTCATGAGTCCAATTCCTTGTCATTGTGGCGCTAAACCTTCCAGTTTTCTCCACCAATATTTCTAGCCACTCTATCAGAATAACCAAAAATTCGCCAAAGTAAATTTCACGCAGATATCTGAACACATACTTTTACATCCATTGCTTGTCACTCATGCGAGGGTTTATGTTCTCTTGTAGTGTGAATTCTCGTTCCTTCCTTTCCAACCATTCTGATATCTCCTTCTTATTCCACCTCCAAAACATCCCCTTAATCGCAAAGTCTCGGTCTTGGCAAAGAAACCATTTGTTGGCGCTATTATGTGTGCAGGTTGTAAGACCCGAGGTTTGGTTTATCTAAGGCCAACAAAACCCACCCAACACTGTCCCTTTCAACATCACTTGCTTGCACATATGAAGTCTCACTCGAGGTATCTATGGGGACTGCAAGAACTAGGTTTCTGCAATGGTAAGGGAATATGAGACAAACATTCGGTTCATTCTTCCTTATTATGGTGTGCGCATAACTCTGTTATGTTCTTAACTTACTTATGATTCAGGTTCCTATACTTATCATATTCCAGTTTACTGTATAGATTTGTTACTGTCATAGTCATGAATCATTGCACCATTCTTAACTATCATATGAAGTTATTATACGATGCATGCAAATAGTATTCATAATCAAACACAAAAACATAGACAACACAAGATTCTGTAACATATCTTTATCATTCCTTTATTCATCCTTCTTAACCTTTAACTGTTACATTCAATAACTCTAGACTCAGTATCAATCAGACTATAGTATAACCTAATCTATCATAATCAAACCTCATCAAAATAATACCTAACTGAACCAACTGACTGAACCCCTAATCTTCCAACCTGTTACATATTTATATCAAAAGTTAGGGATAAAAACCCTAATGTATTCATCCCAAAAATATCCCATTACAATGCATGACCAACTCAGTTAACTGGTTGTTCAATGCTTTTCTTCGGCTTGTCATCCTTCTTGTTGCTTTTTTGTTATTCTTCTATTTCTGGAATGTCGGGTAGTCATTCTTTTGTTATTCTTTATTTCCTTGCTTTATTCTTCGAGCTGTGTGTTGTCTTCCTTTTGCACACTTTTCTGTTGGATGCGCCTTAGTTGCAGGTTCTCTAGCTTTCCTTCTTCCTCCACCCACTTTTCATATACTTAGGATTTTTCCTCAAAACTTTATCAAAACTGCAAAAACTGCTTTCAAGAATGCATGTCCAAAAATATTACAGGAAGTTCATTAGGGGATATGCGTAGATCATAGCTCCATTGGAAAAGTTGTTGGAGAAGGAAATGAAATTTCAATGGAATGAGGAATGCTAGAAGAGTTTGGATACCTTGAAGCAGAAGTTAGTTACCATGTCGATTTTGATATTCCTAGATTGGAAGAAGGAGTTCCATGTTCACGTGGATGCGTCATCTGTAGCATTAGGCGTCATTCTAGCACAACTACAAGAAGGAGATTTAGATCACCCCATTGCATTTGCGAGCAAGAAATCGTCAACTATGGAATGAAATTATACTACTACATAACATAAAGGATTCACAATGGTATATCCACTGTAGAAATTTAGACATTATTTGTTGGGTTCACACTTTAAAATGTACACAGATCATTATGCGTTGAGATACTTGGTCAATAAGCTAGTGTTGGGGAGGAAGATATGCTAGCTACTACTATTTTAGGAATATGTCTTTGAAGTAATTTTGAAGCCAGGAAAGATAAACTCATGATGAGATCATTTGTCATGCATAATATCAGGCAAAGATGTTGGAAATTTGGGTGACAATCTGCCACATGTGCACATATTTGCAGTACAGATGATTGATGACTATTTTGCAGATATAGTCCAATTCTTGAGCACAGGAGTAGCCCCACCTGATTTTACAGTTGCGCAAAAGAAGCAGTCAATAATAAAGGCAATAGACTACCGACTTATAGTAGGAAATTTGTACAAGTTAGGCACATATTGTATTCTGTGACACCGTATATTAGAGCATAAAAGATGTTTGATTCTAGCATAGGCACATGAAGGAGTTGTGGGAGGCCATTATGTAGGAAAAGAGATGGCTCAAAAGATATTGTGCATAGGAATATGGTGGCCCACCCTTCATCAGGATGCGAAGGAATTCTGTCAGACCTATGATGTTTGTCAGAGAGTTGGGAAGCCTTCTAGGAGAGATGAGATGAGGTTAATACCGCAAGTCACATTGCAATATTTTGATAAATGGGCAGATGATTTCATTGGTTCGATCAATCCACCAACGAAAAGATCAGGGGCGAGATACATCATTACCGCGACAAATTACTTGACCAAATGGGTTGAAGCAGAACCTGTCAGAAATTGTAGCATAGAGATTGTTGTGCGGTTTTTGTTTGAAAATGTGGTGACAAGGTTTGGATGTCTGAGAGTCCTTCATTATTTCATTTTTCATACATCATTCCAAAATTCCCAAAAACACATAACATTTTAACGCCATCTTTCCTCCCCTTGTTGTATGAAATGAAAAATTATTTTCTAAAGAGAAGGTTGTTAGCAGTTTGGTATAAACAATTTGATAGGCATAATATGTTTGGATTGTTACATCTATGATTAAGAGAAGAATTGGAAAAGGATACATTGTCAAATGATTGTTCTTATTTAATTATGAACTCTGCTACAGAAGTATATGTTCAACATTCAAGGACATGTCTAAGATGACAAAAGATAATGAATATTAGAAGAAAAATCACAAGTTTTGGAAATGGTTGATTGTTATTGTTTTTAGGTCCAACCCTTTTCATACTTTCACTTTACATAAATTACTCCTAACTTCCCAATATCACGTGTCATTTTAATTTCACATTCTTTCCCCCCTGATACATAAGCAAATGCAAGGATTTATTTGTGAAGCAAGTCAATATTGGACATGGCATGTATGATAAGATTATTGGCATGCATTGAGTATAAATTGAGATATTGGTTGGAGGTTGAAAACTGATATGTTTTAATTATGAACATGAACTATTTTTTCTTATCATTTATTTTCACTTTCCATCCATTAGAAACTCGTCATCTTTCCCATTTCATTATAAATCCCATGTTCTTGAATAAATATCAGTTGTATGAAGTTATGAGATCTAGAAATGTTTCAAAACAAAGCAAAAGTTTGTTTTTGAGTTACTCTTCTCTTTTATCTCAGGTTGATTGCGTGCTTGATTGTTGATCGAGTCGGGGTCACTTCTAAAAATTATGTTAAATGCAAAATGTATTTGATGTTTTAATTTCTATAATATACATACTATGATATAGTCTTCATGTTTAATACATGAGCTTTTTCAGCCGGGCCAACAACAGAGATAACATAGGAAACAAAGGAAATTGGAATAGAGGGCAACAAGCTTGGTGGCCTAGGGGAAGAAACAAGAGACTTAGATTTTTTGTTCACTTTGATGCTAATTTCGAGGAGTTTAATCAACTCCTACAAACTAGTCGTATCAACCTTTGCAGACCAAGGATATTTTAATCCTCCTCTTCCACCTATTATACCTCCTTTGCAACCTCATCCAAGCATCACCGACATACCTGTAGAACCACATGTGTCTTTACAACCTGAGATTCGAGTCAATTATGGCTGGAATGAAATAATTAATGATCATCAACCTTATCATCATGGATGGCCTACTGTATCTTTGTCATTACCTCCACCTCCTCCTAAGCAACCTCTTCAACCTGATGTTTCCATGGCTTCACATGCATTATCTACTCAACAATCCAATAAAAGCAAAATCTTAGTTCAAGAACTTGAACCTAGCAAAGGGAAGAAACTTGACATATCACCTAGTTCTAATTCATCTTCCCATTCAGTTACCTCACATTCTATTTCCCAAAAACATGAGCCTAAGAATATCACCTTTGGTGATATGCACCTTGAAGCATCATCAAATGAAGATTGGAAATCTGCCAAGGCAGATTTACGGACACATAGGGTGGCTTCATCTCAGGACAATGGACAAAAGAGGACAACCTCACACAAAAAATATGACTTTTAGTTTTATTCTATGATGACTCCATGTGGCAGTTTATTGATGATGGACTTGCACTTTTATTTTTTGAACAATAGTTAACACACACACACACACACACATATGGCATGACTAATTTATTTTTGGGAGTTACAAGTGTATTTATGGCATAATTATTTGTTTGGGGTTTGTCAAATGTGAATTTATTTTATGCACGACATGCATATTGCAATTATGGAGGTACAAGAGGATATTTTGAAAATTAAACTATAAAGTGATTTAGGGGGTCCCCACCTATTAATTATTATTTATTTTAAAAACCCTTATTATAATTATTTATTATTTGTCCCACTTAACTAAAGTTAGTTGAACTAATCAAAACTACATTTGAGGAATAAAAGGACTTGATGGAGGGACAAAGCATGAGAGAGTAGAGAGGCACAAACTTTGATAAGGTTTGCTCTTGGTATAAAGTGAGATTGCATTCATTTTTCATTCACTTCTGAACTACTTGAAGGTTGAATCTTCTTGTTGATAACAGGGTTTTACTGAAGGTGGAAATAAGAAGCACTGAGAAACATATATTATTGGCATGCTTCCAAAGGTCAATCACTTGTTTTGATAGTCTCTTCATTCTTATTTGAACTATGAATTAGTTTTCAATGTTGATTAGAAATGTTTTGCAAGGTCAAGACAGTGGCACATTTGTGGCTTGTTGATCTAGTTTTTATCAGTCTTGGTATTTACTTGGAAGACACCAATAGTCTTTGTGTGATGTAACACTCCACCTCTGACTTCTAAGTTTTATTTTGGTCCTTACCCATGTAGGGGTATGAAGAGAAAGTATTTGGTTGTAATTCATAATTCAATTAATAAAAAATCATTTATGGCTTTGATCTCACTTTTGGACTTGACGTGTAATGTTATTTCAGATCTGTCTTTTGATTATTTCTTAAATCTGATATAAATTTTTGTTATAAACATTTTTAAATTTTTTCTTTGACAAAACACCAAACACATAAAACAACATTAAGCCCAAGTACTTATTGCTTGAGGTCTAATTGATATTTTTGTAAAGGCTATAAACATAGGGTAATAATCCTGCCTATCTTACCTTTGCCTAGCAAGATTCAAAAATGTTGTTATAAGGACATCTATTCCTTTTCATCAACACTCTGTTACTCTATCCAACTCCAAAGACTAAGGCAAGTGTCCATCCCTGTCTCACTACCGCTACCATCATTTGTTCTTCCTTAAGGAGATCTTCCACAATATCTAAGTGATGCACTTCGAACTCACTGATGCGTCTGTACTCTTGACCCCCTTGTCATACTGTTGTTCTCGCCCAAGTTGTGAACTAGAATGACCAGACCAACCGTCATACTCCTTGATACTACACACCCTCATGCATAAATTGGTCACTTCCTTTCGTAATTCGGCCCATCTGCACAACCCTCGAATGAAGGCAATGCCGCCCTCACCTTGTTGCACTTTGAAGTCACCCCAAAACAAAGTCTTATGTGACAACTTGACTCCACTGTCAACCCCATGGTGCAGTTAGCCAATATTTGCACCAATAATTGCATGTCCAGATTGCCCTTTCCTCTCTACTTCGTTACTCGACCATGCTGCTGTGTCTACCTCTCTATGCCTTGGAATGGTTAGGCTTCATCCTCAACCATGTTGCCCCAAAGCAAGAGAAACGCCCATGTTCAAGTACTCTCTTCATGCTGCAATATGTTTGTCTGCACAATCCTCCAAACGAAGGCAAGTCCTCAACTCGCCTCCTTCCTTCAAGTCACCTCAAAGCAATTCAACATCTGTAATGAGTGTGGGCAACATGCCTACACTCCTTAAACATCCCAACAAACCATCAAAAGTGATCCAAGTAGAATGTGTCATCTCAAAGAAATTCCATTCCTTAGGCACGTTCGTACCAATACACTGCCAACTCCAACCAAGGACCCCCTCTGGATCTTTGAGTCATCACACAATCATCCACAAGTCACTAAGGTGCACTCTGCCTCATCCAATGTCCCATACGAAAGGCGAGCGAACACCACCCAAGTCACTTGGTCCACATTCTGCCCATTCATATTGATTGCCAACAATTCTTGGTCGACTTCCTTGCTGACTCCATCCATCTCTTAGAACGAAACTTCCTTGCACCCGATACAAGTGTTCAAACTCTAGCACTATTGATCCATCAGGATTTTTTTAATGACTTATGGTTGAGTTTTAATTTTGCATGCGATAATTAACCATTTGAGAAACTTAGTGAAAGAATGAGGAAAGAAGAGGAATTATGACAGCCATATATACATTTGCAGATCTGAAATGAAAGAATAAACAACAAACCATAACACACAGATTGATAACGGAGTTCGGCACAACTTTGCCTACGTCTCTGGGCCTTTTTCTCTGTGGGGGAGGCTTCTTTATTTCTGCTCAAAAACTCAAAATTACATTGCTGCAATGCCAAATGGCTACAAGACTGATCTGGTCATTTTCTTCCATATCTCTAGAACTATGCAAAGAAAACGGCACGCAAAATGGACGTCCAGAGCTCCCAGAAATGATCCGACAACGTCTCCTCCTCAAAAGCTTCTCTGCCTCAAAATGGCTTTGGCTTGGCTTCTCCTCAGCATTATTCTGCTCTGAATGCCCCCTATGGCCTCAAACATGCCTTGGTTATATAGCTGGGAAAGTTGGTTGCTCATCCCCAACTTCCTCCCAAAAATTAGGCTCCAAAACTACCCAATAACTCCCCAAAACCATTAAAAATAGGCTTAATTACCATTAAAACCCAAAAATTGGTTATAAAACCCACTTTATAGTTAGATTTGGGCATAAGCCCCCTCTTGCCCAACGTGCACCCCCTTGACAGGGTCATATGGGTTCATATGGCCAAGCGCTAGCCCAAAGGGCTAAGCGTTGGCCCCTCTCCATACAATACTTTGCAATATATTTTATAATGTGGGTTTTACAACATAAGAAATAATTTGGTGTATT
>ML785985.1:167555-189620 GCA_009831015.1 Picea engelmannii | reverse complement strand
AGGAAAACGAGACAGACGCAATGGCGTTGGTTTCATCATATTCTGAGCACTTTCATTTTTGAGCATTTTTCAAGCCCTGTCAGGCTTCTGGATTCGATTTCGAATGAACTATCGTCACAATTGTCAAGCCATCGCAAGACCCAACGAATCTAGCTATGGCACTAAGTACAGAGCACCTCACCCATCTTCTCAACTCAACACGTCCAAACCTCACTGCCCACTTCACCACAATGACCTGTCCAGTGTGTCTCATCAAAGAGTTAGGTAGCTTCCTCAAGCCACCTCCACGATTGTATCCAAAACTACCTAAGTCCACAACAGGACTCGTCCAAGTAGGTCATCCAAGCTCTCTGCACATTTGTCCAACCAAGACATTCCAAATTGCTACAATACTTCTTTGAATCTAGACCACTTGAGTCACCCTCAAGTCTATCAGTTTTCACCACAGAAACAAAATGCACTTCAACCACCAAGTCATCCAATGATCTGAAAACCCATTGACTAATTTGCAAATAATTGTAAGAGTGAATGGACTTAATTTAAATTATAAAGTTTAAAGTACAATTGAAAGGCTAAATTGAAGAAATGCACAACATAAAGACAAAAATACAAGTTGATAACAGAGTTCACCCATCTTGAGCTACATCTCCAGGCCCGCTTCAACAACGCAACTGCTTCATTAATATAATGTAAAGCACTTCAAAGGCTTTATTACATTACAAACGAGTCTCCAACCTACGATAAAATGTCTTGACCAACTCCTGAAAGACTGTAGATTTGTTGGAAATTAATTCTTACTCTCTTCCTACACCAAAAAAGGCTTGAAAAAGCTTGGTCCTTCAATTATACATGAAAACACGTATATATAATAATAAATTCCCGAACAAAACCTTTCAATGTTAGTGTATGGTGCAATGGCAAAAACCCACTTCTTCAAAGTTTATGCAAGAATAACGTCTGCACATTAAAAATTATACAACCATTCTTTTCAAACCTTGTGTTGTGGTGCTATGGTAAAATGTTTGGTTATATAGAAATAGGTTGTGGGTTCAAATCCCACGCCAATTAGGATTTCCTATCATCTGACTATATGGAAATTTAAATAAAATATATTTTTTGCCATATTAAGCTATACAATGGGTGCGTTGGTTAGGCGCTATGGTTATTTGGGCGGAGGTCGTGGGGTCAAACCCATGAACCTTCCGCCTTTGGCGTTTAGTCGCAACCTTATGACTTTAAATAAAATATTGGCATTATCTATTACAAGCCCCACTGGTGGCACGTTGGTTAGACAATTGGTTTGTTGTGGTGAGGTCGAGGGTTCAATCAACTAGCTCGACCATTCCGGAGTTGATAAGGCCCTTTTGGGAAAATTGGGCCTGCCACATGGAAACCCCTGATTGGCCCACGTGATGGCCACGTCCCCGCACAGTCAACTGCCTATGTCAACCTATCACATCTGTCTCTACCATGTCAACATCCAACGACGCCAACATCCATATCACCCAATCAGTCTACCACATCAATATACGTACAACGCATCCAACATGCCATGTTAACATCTGTACGATCCAGTCAGTAGGCCACACCAACATCTGTACTACAACATGTCAGGTTGTACTGCCACGTGTCATGGTCGTACTGCCACATGTCAGCCTCTAATGATGCCACGTGTCAACCCTGTCACCTTTTTGTTTGTTTTGCCAAAACTTCATAACACCATAAATTTCTCATATGACGTTTGTTTGACCTCGTTCAAGCGTTGTTGGGAAGCTCTCGATGCATTGTTCGACATGAGTACATTTACATCATAATTTGAGAACATCAATTTTACTTGGCTGTAGAGATCCTCCTGGATCATCTAACTTCCCTTGAAAGAACTCATTGCAACACTTAGGAAATGCAAGTACTCAACCAACTATACATTTCCAATGACATCTTTCGCTGCAACCATGTTCTAAGTCTGTTGTCTTGAATCTTCGTTTGTCCAAGAAACCGACTCTTCGCATGAACTCACCTCAACCACCATTTGAAACTCCACAAATATGCAAGACCTTTGATGCGATACAAGGATGAGTCCATCTGTCCACTTTAGAAATCCATCTAAGTCCCAAGATTCACATGCAACCAACTGAAATTGTCTCCAATGTCTTGCCATCTTTGCACATTGACTGCTTCCGCTTCAAGGCACCATGCATCCATCGTCTGATTGTCAAGTCATATTGTTGCTAACTAACAGTTGTAACTCTGCGAAGAGCTACCTCGTTTGAACATTGTGGTCTACCCACCAACAACCTAGCTCAACTCAACTGTTGTTCTTGGCGATGCACGACACAAAGACATCATGATGGAAATGTGGCCAACCAACTGCCTGTTGCAGAGCTCCTCTAGGTTGCCCCAAGTCACCCAATGTACCCAAGTGCTTCACCTCGTTGCAACCCATAATTGCTCCTCTCCAATCACTTTTTGCGATCACCCTTTGCGTTTTGCTCCTGCGATCACTTATGTGATCTACGACAAGTTGTGCAACAAATCCTACATTTAGCTACCTTGCCCAAGTGCTCCATTCCCACAATGAACTCTGCGCCTGGTCTTTTCAAGGTGTGCACAACAAGTTTCGACATTGACCTTTGTCACACATCCAACCAACCAAGTTTGCCTCCACGATCAACTCTGAGACAAGTTATGTGATCACCCACCCTATCCAAGTGCTTCGTTTCACCACATATTATGCTCTTAGTCTGCACAAGGTGTGCACCCAACTCAACCTTCCATTGCACCGTTAACTGAACCTTTGCCATAAGTCTGATGCAAAGTCTGTAATGAACACGTTTGTTGCACCAAACCTGTTGTGTAGATAGAGAGGTGGTACGGGGCCCAGAGGGTCCATAGTGATAATAGTGAAGGCCATTCAATGTAAGGTGGACTAAGTCCACTATATTATTAAATAAGGCCCACTGTGGTAGTTAAATATATTAGTATAAACATAATAAATGTAAGAGGACTTACTAGAATGTTCTACTTCTAAAAGGTTCCTTCTTTAGAATGTTTTTAAGTGGTTGGTAGCACTATATAAAAGGGTTCAAGCAATGTAATGGGGTGTTGCGTAGCTAAAGAGGTAGTAGAGGGTCCAAATGACCCATATTGATAATAGTGGAGGCCATTCAATGTAGGGTGGACTAGGTCCACTATATTATTAAATAAGACCAACTATGATAGTTTGATATATTAGTACAAATATAGTAAATGTAAGACGACTTACTAGAATGTTTTACTTCTAGAAGGTTCCTCCTATAGAATGTTTTTAGGTGGTTGGTAGCACTATATAAAGGGGTTCAAACAATGTAATGGGGTGTGAAGAAAAAGTATTGTATTTAGAGTGTGTAACTCATTATGAGGTTTCCTCCTCAAGAGATAAATTAATATGAGAGGATCCCTCTCAAAATAGGATCCACTGTATGGTGTTGCCCTACCCTAAGAGTTTTCAGATTAATAAAGTGTGGTTCTTCTATATTGCTCTCTGAATCTATTGTGATATTTTTGTGTACAAGTCTTTGGTTCTTAACAAAACCATTCACCAAGTCTGTGAACGTTCCCATCGAACTGCCTTTGCAACAAATTGCCTTCATGTTTCACCCTATCCATTGTCACCATTGCAATAGTAGAACGTGCTTCAAGCTCTGAAAACCATTTGTCACGTCCTGACAGTGTGCCTCGCTGAATCTTGTGATTGTGCACCTCTTGAGAGCATGCGACACCGCTATGTTTCTCGCTTGGTTACTTGACAACACCAAGGTTACTTCGTTTGGACTACGCCTCTTCACCTAGAGCATACCCATACTTCGTTCTACGCTACCAACGAGTCACGCTCCTACTCTTGTGAAACTCTTGTATACTTAGACAATTGTTAATGGTTTTAACACTTAGTCATATTTAAGCATACATCCATGAGAAGCCAAGAGAATTGTGGAACAAACGAAAGACAAACATTGAAATAGTGCGGGCGATACGAATCGTGCCTAACACCCGGCTAAGTCTTTTGTTATTGCGAAACAATTACAATATGAACACTACTGGCTCAGTTTACAACTTCGGTAGAGTCAAAAGACTCACCTCACCTCACCAAGGCACTCATACACAGATTGTCACCAAGACACTCATACACAGATCGTCACCAAGACTCTCCATCACAACTATCTCCGCAACCACCTGTAGTGCACCTCAGACGTGCCCCCAATCGTAGACTTGTTGTCTCTTCATTTCTGCAGACTTCACAGATTTAGGTTTTACCTCACACATGCCTCCAACATACATGCATTTCCAAACTTTACCAAAATCAATCCAAGAGAAGTTCGCCCAACTCTGTCCAACAAATCCACCTCAAGGCAGCACAAGTCCTCCCATGTGGAGCGACTTGGCTCCTTGAGGGAGCTCTCCCCTCTTTCTGCCTCAGAACCGTAGAGCTCTCTTGCTCTCCTTATCTTCTGAATCTTCCTTCCTTAGTTGTGCACCCTTGTTCTCTTATAAGAATTCCAAAGGTCACCATTGTGAACTCTTGCGTCCTTTGGGGGTGTCGCGCCCCTTCGCAAACCCATGTGTCCAAACAAATTGTTGTGCCCCTTCGTGGGCCTAGTCACCTAAACGAATCGTCGCGCCCCTCTACAGACCCAGTCGCCTAAACTAACCCATGCGCTCATCAACCGTCGTGCCCTTTGGGACTGACACACCCAATCTTGGTGCATCCCTCATGTTGGTACACCTCAATCTCTCGGTCGCTTCAAACTTGGACAAACCCCTTTATACGTTCGCATGCCCAAGACATCCACTTACCTAACTTGAGTGCCAGAACAACCCCAAGTTTTATCTTCTCGAGATCTTGAACTCTGATGGTGTTCGTGCCATCTAGCGAAAGAGATAGACAAACTTTCGTATTATCGCAAGGATTAATATCAACTCTTAAGAAATGATTAATGTACAGATACTTTTTTTCCAATAAAAAATTTACTCTTTATATTAATTATATAATTGTTTTCAATTCTGAACATACATCTCTAAGTCAACTCAATGCTACTCCAAAAGTAAATACTCAAGTCACTAGAAAGAACCGAAGTCCATAATCACTAACATACTAGAGAATTGCTACGGAAAAATTTCTCACACGCTAGCGGAAAAACCCGCCCCTCCCCATTACGACTTGGAAGACTCCACTCCCAACAACATCCTCGCTACAACACTATGAAGTGTACACTCCAAGGAAGCTTATTGAAGTGAGATAAGCGATATAAAATAATTACAATTTAAAATAAATAAATCAGAATTAATGCCGTGACTATAGGTCCTCATTTTTGAAGAGCCATTAAAGCCCAAAGCTAATCGATCCTTATATAAGGAGCGAAGCGCGAGGAAAGGTATTACAGGAGGCACTAGGGTTGAAATCATCGGACACCATAGCAGCAGCGGCGGAGTGGCGAATCGGCAGTAGGGATTCAATCCATTCCAGTCCTCTCCATTTCAACAGTTTCAGGTAAGGAAAACCCTTAACCTTTGTTTTCATGGGTAAGAAAAATAAAAAGCAAAAGCAAGATTGGAGAAAATGGCGTGTGAAAATACAGAAGGGTTTGAATACCGCCCTGAAGGAGGAGAACCCTGAGAAAGAGGAAAGCGGCAAAGAAAGGCAAGATTGGAATAAATGGCGTGTGAAAATACAGGAGGATTTGAATCCCGCCCTAAAGGAGGAGAACCCTGAGAAAGAGGAAAGCGGCAAAGACCAGAAGGGTTCGACTCCCGCCCAGAAGGAGAACCCTGAGAAAGAGAAAAGCGGCAAAGAACAGAAGGGTTCGACTCCCGCCCAGAAGGAGAACCCTGAGAAAGAGAAAAACGGCAAAGTACAGAAGGACACTTCGCCTTCTGAAAAGCCGAAACCCTCAACGCACAAGCAACCAGTAGGAGGACCAGCAGCAGGGGCATCATCTTCTTTGGCAGAGACAGTGCCGACAAAGCTTGCTGCTTCTTCTTCTACTTCTTTGCCCGGACCTTCTTTGTCAGGGTCTGGACCTGAACCTGTAGCTAAACAAAAGCCTTTTTACATTCCCAAATCCGAACGCCCCCGGGAACGTACTTTTGAGAACAAGGTGGAATTAATCACCCGATTGCTCTCTGATACCCCCGACGTTGAGCAACTCCCGTCTTTGCTCAATAAGACGGGTATTAAGGTTACAACCCAACTGGTGGAAGATGTGCTGACGACGTCGTACAAGGCGGGTGCAGGAGCCCTCAAGTTTTTCCACTGGTCTGTTGACCTGCTGGGGGGCAAGCACAGCCCTTATGCTTGGAATCTGCTTGTTGATATTCTTGGTAACAACAAGATGTTCGATGCGATGTGGGATGCGGCCAAGTCCATGAAGGCCGACGGGATTCTTTCCCGACAGACCTTTGCTTCTATTTTTACTTGCTATGCAATGGCAGATAAGGCGAACGAGGCGATGATGACTTTTGAGGTGATGGAGCATTACGGCTGCTCGCAGGATGTTGGGGCTTTCAATTGCCTTCTCTGTGCTCTGTGCAGGTACAAGCAGACAACCAAGGCCTTGGAGTTTTGCAAGAAGATGGGAGATAAATTCCCTCCAGATGCCGATACCTACGCAATTCTGTTGGAGGGCTGGGAGAAGGAAGGAAATGCGGCGAAAGCTAAGAAGACTTTCGGCGAGATGGTCGTGCGGCTCGGGTGGGATCCTCTCAACACGGCTGCGTATAATGCCTTCCTGGGCACCCTCTGCAAGTCAGGCCAAGTGGACGAGGCTTTGAAGTTTCTGCATGTCTTGAGGAGCAGAAATTGCTTCCCAGATAAGAGCTTTTACAGCAATGCGGTTCATGTCCTTTCTCTCCAGAACAAGGCAGATGAAGCGGGCATGGTTTTTGAAACCATGTTGCGGTGTGGGCATATTCCCAGCACCATCACTTACAATTCAATGATAAGTACATACTGCTATGCTGGAAAAATGGACGACGCTTACCGTCTTTTGGATGGAATGGTGTTTAATGGTTCGTTTCCTGATTCTGTGACCTACAATACTATTTTTCAAGCCCTTATCAAGGCGCGTAAAATGGAGGAAGCCGCCACTATATTTCGTGAGATGACTAGAAATGAGTTTGATCCAGATAGCGATAGCTACACAATGGCCTTAGTCGTGAAAGATCTAAACATAGCCTCAATGATTTGGGAACACATGAGCAGCAAGGGTGTTTATGCTAGCATGGAATTCGTCATCACTTTTATAGATACCCTCTGTGACAGTGGCAAGCGAGCAGAAGCACTCAAGTATGTGGACGAAATGAGGGATCAAGGAGTTGAAGTGTCGGAGGAAATCTTGAAGAAGGTAAAGCCACCTCATTCTAAATCAGGAAAGAAGAATACAGCTGGACGATCTTCAAAGAAGAGGAAGGAGCATCACTGATCAGGGAAGGCCAGCAATGGAATAGTTATTCAAATTTTAGATAACTCCTCTGATTAAAGAGGCACTTTACTTTAAACAAAGTTCATTATGTTTGCAATGAAAGGCTGCACGTTTTCTTTGAGTTAACTGCCCGCCCTTCCATAATATATTGGCACAAACTTTTGGTTCTTTGTTCTCTGTTTTTAGAACAGGCTTATGTGCTGGTTTCAGATTTTTTATGGCCTTGTAACTATTGATTCCAATCATTCAGTGTTTGATTTATGAATGTTCTCACCTATGTTAACTTGTCATTTTACATGCTCACTATTCGGAGATTGTTCTTCTATTGTTTATCCTCTGTTTTGGATTATTTTGTCAAACATTCTCATCACCACCTTACCTGTCTCCCATGAAATAAACACTTTTTCTGAATGCCTTTGTTGTTTTATTTGATTCTATGAAAAGGGTAGCTGCTTTGCAGCTGGTTTCCTGGTTTGCAGGTGCGTTCTGAGTTAGGGAATTTTAGGTTGCAAGTGGCAGCTTAAATTTTGCGAAATTCTTGGTACTCAAGCATAAGAGTTTGGGTAGTTGAATGCAATGCTGTATTTTATCCGTGTCAAGTGATATGGATTATCATGGCTCACAAATTGGGAATGGATGGATTCAGTGGTGAAAGCATGTTTTTTTCTCCATCTCTATCTGAGCATCTGCCTTGGATGGAGTCCAGGTCGTTTCAGCATTTCTGTAAAAATAAGGACTTTAGATTCTTCAAACCATCTCTCGTTCAAATAGAGGGTATATATAGAGTGTTTTAAGTTTATATGGAGGTAAAACTGCAGGTCTGCCAAACTGTGTCCATATATGTTTAATGAAATCTAAAAACTAAATCAAGTAGGTCATAGTGCAAAATTACTTTTATATAACCCAAGATTGGCTTTCAAAGTCTCAATAGCATTCGATAGATACTGATTGTGATTAATGAGCAGTAACTATGCTCTGTGAGCAACTTAGACTCTGTTTCTTCAGCACAATAACTCTTCATTGTAGTGTTTGTGTCGCCTTGTTAAACATAAGCTAGTTTGCTTGCCACTAACATCAGACTGAGTTTGGTACTCATGCGTGTTAAATAAATAAAAGCTCTTTCTGTCTTGTGCTATGGCTGTATACCTTGAAAATAAAACGTTCTCTTGTCTGAAGACACTCTGTAATTGCAATCCACACAGGGAGTTGTGGGAAATGTAAAACATAAGATGTAGAAGGTGAAAAAAAGATGCATGGTTCTTTCAAACTTAATATTGTATACTTTAGAGTAGAGGTAAACTGCAAGAGATGTTATATTCTTTCTATATTCTGCTTGGACAAATATGCTTTTAGAGGAAAGAAGTTGAGCATTTGAACTTAAAATTGAAGGGTTCATTGGTTGCATCTTTTTGAGTGAATTCGAAGAAGCTCCTTGAAGGAACCTCACTCGTTGAATATGAGCAAACGATTTGTTTAAGCCTTTGCAGTATCTTTGATTAATGGGACATAAAAGTAAGGTATAGATTGAAGGGCTGTGAAGGCAAGAAATATCCATTTCCATTTTGTGCAACTTATATATTGGAGTTCAAATAGTACATACATATATCTCAGTTTGATAAGGTTTATATGATTCCAGTGCAACATGTTGGTGCTGTCACAAAAAGCATGATCCATAGACACTGAAATTACATGCCTGAAGGTATGTTGCACGACGCTAAACTGTGTCTTTTGACAAGATTAATGTGCAAATGGAAGGCCAGCTGGTTAATTAAGGTTGCAGTGCTTAATTTTTGTTCTTCTGCTTAATCTTGTTAAACTCAAACAAACTTCTGGTTACATGTTCCTATTGACATGTTCTCTGTGCGAAATGAATCCTTTTGTATCATTAGTTGACATAATTCCTTGATTGTAGGTGCTGCATGTTTGATCTGTTGTGAATGTTGGTAGTAACATAGGCCATCCTGTTTTAAAGGTGACCAGCAAATTTCTACTAGCTGGCATTATTGGGATGCTCTACTGGTTTGCAGACATGTTCTTAGTTATTTTCTTCTTGGCATTGAATTTGGTACATGCTTTTGTATGTAAGAAGAGTATGCCATGCAACATTTACTAGCGATCAGTGTTTCATGTATTGGAGAGCTGACTTTTAGTAGTCTTGTTTGATTTTGTGCTTGATCTATGGAGCAATTTATACATAGTTGAACTGATCTTCCTTGTTGCCTTTTGATATTGTCATTGAACATGTGAACCCTGCAAAACGTATTTTGCATCGTCCTAGAAAATCATTGTGGTTGATTTTTGATAAAGTTCAAGCCATCTCTAATTTTGATGTTGTTTGTTCTTCATCTATGTTGCCATGTCATTCAAGTCATTTTTATTTTGTTATTGGCTATGTAACCTGTGCAAAACTGTTTTTTATCATCCCTGAAAAGCATTGATGAAGTGACTTGCGGCCGATCTTGTTAATGAAGTTCAATTCATCTTTTATTTTTATGCTGTTTCTTGTTCATGATGCCATGACATTCAAGTCATTTTTGATTCTGATGTTGTCTGTTGTTCAACTATGATCCCATGACATCACGAAAATACCTTGAGGATTTTCATCTTAGTTTCTGTGCAACCAAGAGTCCAACAGAATCTCATTTTCAACTTTAATTTTTATCTTGGTCTCTGAAGTGATCATGTTTGGACCATAAAATGCTATTTTTTAACATCATAAATATTGTCAACATCATTATTTTTTGGCAATAGCCTTTTGATTTTTTTTATTAATGATAGATGCAATACAGATTATTTTATCTAATGTTATATATAAGTACACCATCTTAGTTTCCTTGTACCTAAGAGTCTATTAGAATCCTGTATCTCAACTTAAGTCTTTGTCTTGGTCTTTGAAGTGATCATGTTCGGACAGATCATTGCTTCGAACCCAAGAGTCTGTTAGAACCCAGTACGGATTATTTTATAATATCATATAAGTACACGATTTTAGTTTCTTTGAACTCAAGAGTCCAGTAGAATCTCTGTACCCAAGAGTCCATTAGAATCCTGTATCTCAACTTAAAAGTCTCTATCTTGGTCTTCGATGTGATCATGTTTGGACACATCATTGCTTTGAACCCAAGAGTCTGTTAGAACCCCTATGGATTATTTATAATAGCATATATAAGTACATGATCTTAGCTTCTTTGAACCCAAGAGTCCATGATCTTAGCTTCTTAAGTACACCATCTTAGTTTCCTTGTACCTAAGAGTCTATTAGAATCCTGTATCTCAACTGAAGTCTTTGTCTTGGTCTTTGAAGTGATCATGTTCGGACAGATCATTGCTTCGAACCCAAGAGTCTGTTAGAACCCAGTACGGATTATTTTAAATATCATATAAGTACACGATTTTAGTTTCTTTGAACCCAAGAGTCCAGTAGAATCTCTGTACCCAAGTGTCCATTAGAATCCTGTGTCTCAACTTAAAGTCTTTATCTTGGTCTTTGATGTGATCATGTTTGGACACATCATTGCTTTGAACCCAAGAGTCTGTTAGAACCCCTATAGATTATTTTATAATAGCATATATAAGTACATGATCTTAGCTTCTTTGAATCCAAGAGTCCATGATCTTAGTTTCTTTGAACCCAAGAGTCCAGTAGAATCTCTGTATCTCAACTTTACGATCTTAGTTTCTTTGAACCCAAGAGTCCGTTAGAATCCAGTATCTCAATTTCAGTCTTTATCTTGGTCTATGTATGATCATGGTCGGAGTCCATGATCTTAGTTTTTGTGAACCCAAGAGTCCAGTAGAATCTCTGTATCTCAATTTTACGATCTTAGTTTTTTTGAACCCAAGAGTCCGTTAGAATCCAGTATCTCAACTTCAGTCTTTATCTTGGTCTACGTACTGATCATGGTTGGACATGGCAAGGGGCATAATAATGTTTTTTTGGCTCTTATAAATTTCATTTCTATATCTGGACACATGGAAATTCATACAAATCAAGGAAATATAGTTGATTGGTAGCAATTCTGGAGAAAATTGAGAAATATTTAATCATTTTGTTGCCTAAAGTTTCTATTTTTTCTACACTGTGGCCTTTCGATTTTTTTTTTTCTTCTGATGGATATAATGGAGTTTATTTTATATGTACATGATCTTATTAGTTCTTTGCACCCAAGAGTTCATCAAAATCCCATATTTCGACTTTATCTTTGAAGTGACCAGATGTTTGGATCTAGCATAATAATGCCATTTTTTTGGCAATATGGTAAACATCATTTACATGAGGGCAGGACATGGAAGGAAATAGAGTTGATTGGGCAGGACATGGAAGGAAATAGAGTTGATTGGTTATAATTTTAAAGGAAATTGAGAATTGTTTCATCATCTTCTTTCCTTAAGTTATTATAATATAATAATAATAATTTAATTTTAAGGTCACGATATACTAAATTGATCAAGCAGACACTAAATTGATGTATGCCTCAATTTGATGTATGACTCCATAAATAGTATTTTTTTTGTTTTGATATTGAAATTGTTGTATATAATAATAACATATGAAAATACATGATCTTATATTAAGATAGGCCTAATAAAACCACATGTTGGTTGTGTCAGTTACTAATAAAACCATATGTTGGGCGTGTTATTGGGATCAATATATCAAAACAAAAGCCCACTCAACAAAAGCTTACTCAACATAGGACATGATTTAAAATTCAGCCAAAAGCTACAATCATTGATATGGTTTGGAGTACAATTGACATACATATATTTGATGAGAGACGCAAAATTGTAGAAAAGAGCTCGCATTTGTTGGAACTTGAGGGGAACCTGTCATTTAGCAGGTTACTGTAAACCTTTTGTCAAATTAATCTTTTGAGTTGGTCACACTCCATGAGGACGACCACAAACAGGTGTAGACCAACAATTATAAAATACTGTAAAATAGTAAAACTCCAGAAAGCTTTGTTTTTTTATGAACTTATCACCTTCTGTATAAAGCTTGGTGGTTTATCTACCCATCAAATAATCACTATAGCAGTTTATGGATGTGTAAATGGTGTAGACCAACAATTATAAAATACTGTAAAATAGTAAAACTCCAGAAAGCTTTGTTCTTCATGAACTTATCACCTTCTGTATAAAGCTTGGTGGTTTATCTACCCATCAAATAATCACTATAACAGTCTATGGATGTGTAAATGGCTGCAGGCTTGTAATGAATAATGACTCACTTAACAAAAAGTAAAAACAAAAGACTTGACGAATATTGGGGTGCCTACACACCCAAGTGGATTGTACTTGCAATTGGAACTTTGTTGAATAAATAGTTGAAATGACAAAAAAAATACGGAAGAGGGGGAAATCTCTATTTATACAAAGAGAAATCATATCACAACCTTTAGAGGGTAGGGATTATTACATGAAAATTAATAATGTAAAGGCTTAGAACCAAAAATCCCTATTTATACAAAGAGAAATCTTAACGTGACCTTTAGAGGGTAGGCATTATTATATTGAAAATTAATAATGTAAAGGCTTAGGACCAAAATGTGAACTCAGACACAAAATAACGCATGTGCAAATGCTTATGTGCATGATAAAAATGTTGTTTTGATACACAAGATACTATCTCTCACTTTTGAAAGTTTTGTTCTTAAGCTACAAAGCAAAAGATCAAGGATAGGAGTTACAAATTATAATGATAGGTTGAACTTTAAAGATATATTTGTGGTGAGATCAAAATGTGAGCTTATATACAAAATAACTCATGTGTAAAGGTTTATGTGCATGATGAAAATGTTGTTTTGATACATAGGATACCCTTTCACTTTGGGAAGTTTTGTTCTTAAGCTACAAAGCAAAAGATCAAGGACAAGAGTTACAAATTATAATGATAGGTTGAACTTTAGAGATATATTGTGGTGAGACCAAAATGTGAGTTTATATACAAAATATAACTCATGTGCAAAGGTTTATGTGCATGATAAAAATGTTGTTTTGGTACACAAGATACCCTCTCACTTTGGAAAGTTGTCTACAAAACAAAAGATCAAGGATCGGAGTTATAAATTATAATGATAAGTTGAACTTTAAAAATATATTGTGGTGAGGCCAAAATGTGAGCTTATATACAAAATGAAATAACTCATGTGCAAAGGTTTATGTGCACGATAAAAATGTTGTTTTGGTACACAAGATACCCTCTCTCGCTTTGGGAAGTTTTGTCCTTAAGCTACAAAGCAAAAGATCAAGGACAAGAGTTACAAATTATAATGATAGGTTGAACTTTAAAGATATATTGTGGTGGGACCAAAATGTGAGTTTATATACAAAATAACTCATGTGCAAAGGTTTATGTTCATGATAAAAATGTTGTTTTGGTACAAAAGATACCCTCTCTCACTTTGGGAAGTTTTGTCTACAAAACAAAAGATCAAGGACTGGAGTTATAAATTATAATGATAGGTTGAACTTTAAAGATATATTGCTACTACAATATAATTACACATACAATATAATAGCTTAAAAGGTGGAAGGAGACAAACTAATAACATCAAGATAGAAGGATACCACAATATAATTACACATATACAATATAATAGCTTAAAAGGTGGAAGGAGACAAACTAGTAACATCAAGATAGAAGTACACAATACACAATAAATCATGGCTAAACTTTGTCACAAGATTTTTAGTGCGACAGGGGGCTAGAATGGAACCCCAAACCAAGTGTATTCACAAATGCTAATCCAACCAAGTACAACAAAGTGTTTTTATGTAAAATGCATGACATGAAAAGGGTTTAGAAATAGAAAGCCAAAAATGGCTTGTTTAGAGCATCTACAAATTTGGATATTGGAGTATAAATTGTTTATGCTCTCAAGTTGCTTCTTTTTTGGAAGGCCCTTCCATTTAATCTTGTATGGGAAAATTTGTGTGTCGAGGAGGTTCTTCAACCTTGCCTGAAGGATGCCATTGGGTTTTAGCATCAACTTGCCTTCTTTGTTTGTGATAGGAACCATTGTTTGGGCAACAATCTCAATGCCTGATTTCTTCTATAAACATGAGATATGCAAGACATCATTGAGCCTTACATCATCCACTTTTGCTTTCCCTCTATACAGACCATAAAATTTGTTGAAGCTTATTCTTACATTGATGTCTTAAAGTTGTCTGATTGTATGGTTGGAGATGTGTCATATCTTAAAATATTGTTATGAACAACATAGATCAACTTGTTGATTCATTCTATTCTCTGCCATGTTCATATTTTCCTTAAAACAATATAGATCAACTTGTTAATTCATTCTATTTTCTGCCATGTTCATATTTTCCTTAAGGACACTGAAGACATTCTACATTTCTTATGAACTATTAGTTGTTATAGGGACCTTTGCATGTGTAACAATCAAATGTTTTGGCAAAAAAAACATAGAAACTTTGAGTGAAGACATGTTGGTTGATATAAGCATACTTACCATATTTTATTGAATATTCATCTCAATATACATTAGTTTCATTCAACATACTGAATAAAGATTTACACATTAGGTTCATTCAGAATATTCATCTCAATATACATTAGTTTCATTCAACATACTGAATAAAGATTTACACATTAGGTTCATTCAAAATATAGAATAAATGCTTTTCACATTCATTTGTTACAATATGCCTTTCCTGCTATTGATTATAATTTTTTTAATACTCTGCATATTTTTCCATATTAGCGAGACATATACTAGCACTTTTTTGAATTGGATTTTTTAATACATATTTTTTTTAATTGTATTGAATCCGAATTCTTATTTGGTGACTATGATGTGAGTAGTGTACTAATATTCTACTAGTGCTTATAGACAATCTTTGTTCAACTATCATTTCGGGGGAGACATATTAAATATCTTCTAAGATCAAAATTTGCAAAAACCATGAAGTGGCATTAAAAAAAAATCCAACTTCATTAAAAAAAATATCCAAAAATTTAATGGCGCATGGCCCAGTACTAGATAGACGGAAAGAACAAAAGCTTGCAGCGTGGGGTGAACAAAAAAAAGCACAGGCATCATAAATTTAAGCACATGCCACTGTAGTAGAATTTGTTTCATCGTCCTTGGGGTTGGGCTAGCCAACTATCAAAGGTGGATCATTGATAACTAATGACCCCCATCCAACAACTTCATTATTCTCCTCTTGCGAGTTGGCCAACTTACAAATGGTTCAATGCATAACACCTTATCAACCAGCAAGGGCTGGGGAGCATCATCATCTCGGTTAGCCTAAAAGTTGTTCCTCGGAAAACTTCACAAAGAGAGACCATTTAGGAAAAATGCATCATTGTCACCTACAATATTCTCACTTCAAAACTCGTGCATGCTAATTCTATTGGGGCGTGCTTATAAGACACTCTTTAACCGTGCAAATAAAAATGACGATATTTGGTCCTTAAAAATTCAAAATTTAAAAATGTTAAATTATGATTTGTTTTTGAATGAATGAATGAATGAATGAATGAATGAGTGAGTGAGTGAGTGAGTGAGTGAGTGAGTGAATGAGTGAGTGAGAAAATCAATCAGGAATTTTATATAATAATAATAATAATAATAATTTAATTTTAAGATAATTCTATATAATAATAATAATAATTTAATTTTAAAGTCACCGCAAGTTAAACATTAAATTGGTGTATAAGATCTTCTTTTAATTTTAAATTTTATTAATTAAAAAACTTAAAATTTTAATAAAAAATGGAAAGCATCTAAATTTAAATGAATTCTCATAAGATGATTTCATAAATCAAAAGAACTTATAGAGATGCCATTTGTGTAGTTTTGGTACAAATCAAGACGAAGCTTGGCCAAGGAATTGGAGGGGGTAGATTCACTGCTGGAGACCTTGTTGATTTACAAATGACACCATAGAGTCACTTTGAGACTCAGACATTAAGACTAGAGGACACAGAAGAATAGTAGAAGATGAAGAATGAACACCGATGGTTAGCTCTGCTTCTCCTTGTAATTATGCTTGTAGATCTGTTCTAAATTAGTTTTTAATTATGCTTGTAGATCTGTTCTAAATTAGTTTTCTCCAAGTGCAGCGAAATATCCAAGATAAGTAGTTAACTTGGCGATTAACTCACCAAAGCAATGTCAACAGCGTCTAACTACCTGACTTGGCCGAAAACAACAGACTTCCAATCATGAAAGAAAGTCTTCAAATTATGTGTTTTTTATCCAACTTGATACAACCTCTTGTTAAGCATAAAGGATTCCTCCAAAGAAAGTGCACCAATTCAACGTAAAAACACTTACAACCAAGGTGCACTCGTTGGGTATAAACAACAGCACAAAGGCATCGATAAGGGTCTTGAAAGAAGCAGTTCAGATCATTGAAATTTAGCCGCATCAATTCCATAAAAGCAAGCAAACCATCAGCGCTAAACTCAATGCCCTCAACAGCTGATTATGAACATAAAAGTTGGCACTATCATGGATGACAACGCACCAAAAAAGTGCCCAGGGTTGCATACTTGCATGCTAAGATAACCATGCATGAAGATACCAAAAAAAAACAAATCAAGATAAGTGCATACTTGCATGCTAAGATAACCATGCATGAAGATACAAAGAAAACAAATCAAGATAAGTGCCCAGGCTTGCATACAAATTTGACACCAATAAATTCTCAAACAACAAGCTTGGAATAACAATTAGAAAGGTGCCCTCCATGCAAAGTCTTTGAGAAAAGATAATTCAGAAATCCCATTAAGAAGTGCACCCAATCCTTCACAAAAGCGTGTCAAATGAGGTGACATAAAACACCCAACTCTTCCTCAAAATAGAACAAAGGATCTTACAAAAAGCAAAGGAAGACCAGGCACTTTCTTTAGGAGATTTGGAGGCCGTAAACAAGATTACTTGCTGAAGAAGGCATCTCTGAAATTGGCATTAATCATTCATTGTATCAATTTCTGTTCTTCATCACATTGATTTCAAAAATGAGATTCAAAACAGGGCTTGCTTGTTGGGAAAACAACTGCTGAAATCATCTAAAATAGTGCTCAAAGAAATGCTGATGTGGACTTGAAGTATGGGCCAACTCTCCTGCAAATAACAAATAGAACCAGCAAGATGGATGCTGTTGCCAAGGGAAAAAAAAATCATAAGGCTGCAAAAATCCCTTGAAAATGATGCTTAAATGCCTAAATCTCTCCGACATCACTACTTGGTTGTAGAATTTGGCAAACTAAATCTCCTGGAAATGCCTAAATCTCAATCATTGGTTCATTTCCAGATGTCACAACGGGGGTCTGGCCACTGACGGCCCCACCATCATGTTCGCACACAAGTTCATGAAGTTCATAATTGAGATCTCCTACATCACTACTTGGTTGTAGAATTTGGCAAACTAATGGTTGCATTTGTATCACAAACCAAGTATGCTAAGAGTTTGCGGGGGAAATTTAGAATGATTGATTGTAACGCAACATCTACATCCATGGAGGCTGCGCTGAATTTATCAGTCACAACTGACTAAACCCTGCAAATGAGTAAGTTTACATACAATTGGTCGGAAACTTGATCTATTTCACAACCATTAGTTCAGATTTGATCTTTGCAGACAGTTGCATATCCAGATTTATGACAACTCCCAAGGCTGATCATTAGATGGCAACCAAGATAATTTTGAGGTATGTCAAGGGTACCTTGGAAAGACTTAATGTATGACAGAGAAAAGGATTTTCCATGGACAACAAAAGCCTCTTGTGTATATTTGTCATGGTTTGCTTATTACTTTCAACTGTAGGTTATGAAAGATCCTAGAGGTGGAGGTGTGTTTGATGTTTAATGCATGTTATTGAAGGTTAACTTGGACAACAAAACCTTCCATTATTAAACCTTATAACAAGAGGCACTAAAGAGCATCAAACCAAAGTTTTGTGGGTAGATTTCAAGAGGGTAAAGTTCAGATTTAGTGGGTTGTCCTAAAACAGCAAGAAAAACAGTTTGAAAGTTTCTAAACTTAGTGCCCAACAAGAGGTCAAATGAGAGGCCTGTTGGGCAGCCCATAGAACCTCAGAAAATCTTCAGAAGCAATGTAAAAGACTAATTGGAAATCAAAACAATCAATTCAAGTTGTTCTCTCTTTCAATTTTGTGTTGTGTGGATTTAGGATTGTATATGGAAACTCTTATAGGAGTTGGTGTTAGCCTATGGCTTACCTTTACCAATCACTAAGTCTAAATTGTCACCTATATTTGTATTATTCATTTAGGATATTAGTAATATATCCTCAAGTGATGACTAATGAGTTAGTTAAGATTGTCTACCCTAGTCATCATGCATGATTTTAGGATCTAGAGCAAATCTCTCTATGAGGTGGCATCACCCATTGTACTATAAATATGTAACATTGGAGTGAATAAGTAAAATGTTGGCTAATATGCCTTTTCCGCCATTTTGTTCTTCTTGTCTGCATTTTATCAATTGGTATTAGAGCTTCTTATGGTCTTAAGGGCATGATATATTCATGGTAGTTTTTCCATGAGTAATTCAGAATTGAGTTGATGGATGATGACTAATCTTGGCATGTCAAAGTAATTTTAGCTTCTCAAGCACGATCTGTTCTACCTCCTTTAAGTTACGGTAACAATTCGTATGGAACATAAATATCTGTTGGAAATCAACATCAATCACATTAGCAAACTGCTAAGTATATCTGATCTGTAGTATTGGGAAATATCTTTTTTTTTTTGCGTGGGTGTTCTTTTATGAATAAAAAGATCTATTGTTGAATCCAAATTTTAGATCAATGATATTCATTCTAGATTAAGCTGAAACTGGATTTTTCCTGGATTAATTGATCCACTTCTTATCAAACTAGCGCAATTCAATATGTCAAACACAACATCCATAGGTTGACATTTTAATATTATTTTCCAACACTTTTCATTAAGTTTATCCTTCCATAATTGTTTGACCTGTCCATGTCACTGCATTCTTTTGACTAATCAGAGTTTTGGTCTCATTCCCATAGTCACCCTTTTCGCCATATGAATTCACATACCACCTTAGAATTCATGACATTCGGTTCGCTATTCTATGGACCTGCTTGAGTGTGTCCTCCATGAAAACCTCAACCAACTTGATCCTTATTCCTTCATTTGTGTTATTTGTTGTGAAAGAGTTTAATGCACTGGACTTTTCTAACAAAGAAGGTAGTTCTTGTGGAGGTTTTCTAACAATCCAACAAATCCAGCGATTTGAGATTTGTGTTAGCAATTTGTCACAATCCAACAAATCCAACGATTTGAGATCTGTGTTAGCGATTTGTCACAATCCAACAATTCCAGCGATTTGAGATCTGAGAGTAGAGGAGAAGAGAATTCTGGTAATCGGTTCGCAAAGAAGGAAGGGCCGAGCGTATCTGTGTGGGCTAAGGTAGAGACAAACATATTGGTTGGCTGCGAATTTTCATTGTGTATGCACAATGTCAAAGGGATTCTAATATGTTTTGATGTGTGATCCGATGGAAAGAACTATTTAAAACTCGCTGGAAAGAGAGTGGGGCGACAATTTTATATATAATATAAAGAGTCCAAAAATAATCTGAAGCCATTCCCATCCCCAGTAATTTACAAAAAGAGCCACTAAACTACTCTATTGATTCATCCCCTCTCATATACATCTATTGAATTAGTTACAGTCTGCCTGCTGCATGGTATGGATAAGCACCCAACCCGATATGATCAATGCTGATAGATATTAGCGCCGAGTGATGCTAAAACTGATCAGATGAATTCATGGCTGCAGTCATATGCGCTTCTAGGACCTCCATCTGTCGCTCCAAATTACTCAGCTTCTCGTTCAGCACAACAAGCTTAGACCTCGCAGCAGTATCGTATTGGGAGACGAATTCAAACATCTTTCTGGGGTTGAAGCCGAGAGAGTTACTGGGATGTCTGTTGTTCCAATCGGCTTGCACCACCATGCCAACGTTTACGATGTTGTTGTTGTTTCTGAAAGACATGATCTGCAAGCCGTGATAGAAAAATTGAGATGCGGAAATGGAGGAATGGGACTGTGGCAGACAATATTTCGATTGCTATTGCTCGATGGATCTTCAAAAATAACCAAGAGAAGAAGTTTCTTGTTTTTATATCCTGTTTGCCTTCCTGAAAGTGAAGATTGTAGGGGCAACTTTAAATAAGGGCTCATACTTTTAATCTAGTAAATCAACACTTGATCAAATGAGATTAAACCTGAGATCTGATTTGAAGTCTGTGTATATGAGCGAATTGGCAGAAATGAAGGCAATCTTCATAAATTTGAGTAAAGCTTTGGAAGTTTCTATGTTGTATTATCTTTAATGAGATATCTAAGTTGTATTATGCAGACTTCTTGATGAAAGATTCCAAGGTGAATTTTTTGTTGTATTGGAAGCAAGACCATTGAAATCAATTCTTATCAATCACAGAAGTAAGATTTGGTTATGATCAGAGTGTTGGTCATATATTGATAAGTTCATTACCCGTTGGTTATATGTGATTGGAAGTCCATATTCCAATTGGTTGAAGGCGAGTTCGGCTATCCTCAATCACAAAATCTGGAGGAGCGAGAAAAGATTCAATCCAAGCTAAGACAAGATGGTGAGCACTCACTCCAGCAAGGTAATGAATTGTTGATAATTCATATGCAAACTTTTTCCAGTTTTGAAATACACTAGGGAATGTAATTCAATCTTTGAAAAGGTGTGGGTAATGATAAAGGTATGCAGAAGTCATTGATGTTCAAAACCGAGTCCTTCACAATGGTTGTTTTTGTATTCAAAGGAAAATAGACTTTTTCCAAGTTAACAAAAATATGATTTTTGGTGGATGTTTGTCCTAGACCACCTTGAAATTGAATAAGGGGGTCTAAGGAATTTTTCGCTTGTGTGTGATTGTGATTGTGCTAGTGGATGATTTTTCCTTGAAGATGTCAATTATGTCTAGTCTTTGACACCTCTCATTTGGAAAACAAACACACACAATTAATGTCAAGAAAGTACATGCACAATCAAGTGCAAGTAATCAAGAAGCAACAATATCAGGTTCTCAACAACATTTCTTCATCAAATCACTGAAACAACAGATAAATCAAGCTCGCAATCAAAGAAGAATTGGACGTGACTTGGAATCAAAGCACCATCAAATTCAAATATCCATTCAATTTCTAAATCAACGTTAATTTGTAGCTTACAAATAGTCCTTTTGTAAGTTTACTTGTCTTTTTAAATCAAGTTGAGTTGAATTGAATTTGTCATAAGGTGCATTTTCGGCTGAGCCTGACACCCAAGAGTCATTTTGAGTCGTAATTGACAAGGATGAGTACTTGAAACTCATATCATTGTATTACTTTGTGCAAGATACCAGATATATAAAATATGCAGAACATAAATAAAATGCTAGTAATGGCAGAATAACAGTGAAATATCCAGCATAATCTTCACAATACACAGAAATGATATACGAAATAGCAACAGAAAAGCACTTTGATTCAGAAAGCAATGTTCACAGGCCTCTTCGAGGGGGCAACCTCCAATCGAGCAGAGCTCTGTTACAATAATCTCC
>ML785985.1:103054-162040 GCA_009831015.1 Picea engelmannii | reverse complement strand
TCCTTCTAGAAGCGGAAGCTTCTATTAGGTCTTCTTACATCCGCCTTATTCTATTTTATTGAAAGGTCTTATTAATATTGACCTTTATTACATCCGAATACATTGATCTACCTATGTGCGGGTTAGGACCTTAACACTTTGGGATGCATTTTCGGTGGTAACCGACATCCTCAACTTCCTGGAAGCAAGTTCAAGCAAGTTAAGTTCAAGTGAGCGTGAATAGCAAGAGAGCGTGAAGTTCAAGCGAGCGATTCAAGTGAGCGAGTTGCAGATAATCCTTCTTCTATCGAGTCAAATTGTAATCAGGATCTACCTGCACAAGGAGACCTCATTTAATGTTTTTGAAATGGCTCGAAATCTAGAATTATTAGAGTTACTAAACACTCTAATAAACACCACTGAAGACAACACAGTGACATTGAACAAAGAAACTCTTCAATCAGTGCTAACGTGTTTGCAAGTGACGCAAGCTAAAGTTCGACTTATTCAATCTCTATCCCAACTATTGAATGATGAGTTGACTAATCTCAAAAATCAACATCCAGTGAAGTGTTCTGAACTAGTTTTTGTTTGGCACAATCCTCTCTATGATGATGATGATGATGTTTTTGATCAACAGTCAGTGAAGGAACAACACAGTGATACAACTTCAAAATCTGTTTCAGATGAAGTTGAATCCATTCATGAAACTACATTTCAAGAGTTTTCTTTTGATTTCAGTGAAGAAAACCTTTCAATGATGCATCAACATGCAGTAAATTCACTTCCACAGATTTCAAAGAAATAGGTTCAGAATACTCTTTCCAAGCCCATCATCAGACCTTAGGAAGAAATCATTTACAACAAGAATAGAACATGACTTGGATATGACAAGGAAGTTACCTTTCATATTCCTGATTATTCTAGACCAATCAAGTTCCAAAGTGCTGGATTCCTTCAAGAAGCTTCAACTTCACCTGTTCAAGTTCAACATCAGAATGATACGTGCCAACATTGTAATCGAGTTGGTCACAAGGAGAATCAATGTTTTGATCTCCATCTTTGCCATCATTGTGGCAAGCATAACCATTCTTCAGACATATGTTCAACACTGAAGAAACCTACAAGACTGAAGATTCACTATGAGTGGATTGATCCTTGGAAATGGTCATCAACAACTAAGTGATTATATAAGTCTTACCGTAGAATTCAATCTCGAGTAAAGACCAATCTTGTAGCACATAACATTTTTGTACCTCACATAAGTGGTCCCCTTATGGCGTAGCTTTCAAGCATGGCCCTCACGGGATGAGATAACATGTGGTTTTTTCTGCATGCCCACTTTGTGTTGTACTCAAATGGAACAAGTATGGTACTCTCTTGAACATAGAAGGGGGGAGTACAATGAAGTAACTCTCATGCACCTTAAGGGGGGGAGTTCAAAATTCCAGTGAAGATGGTTCATGGAACCACTTATGGTCTCTCCTTTCAGCTAACAAAGGGGGGAATTGATGATGGAATTGAAATTGGTTGTCAGACAAAAAGTTTCGACAACAACAAACATCAAGTATGCCAGATGGGCATGCAATTTTCCAAATGGGCAACTGTGGTCTGTAGATGACAGAATTTGGCAGAATTATGGTTCAATAAGTTTAAGTTGAATCATACATAATTGGGATGTTTGTTTTTTATTTTGAGAGCAATGATGTGGACGTTTGGTTCACATAGATGGTCATTCGACCTAGCAGAGGACAAGAGGATCCTTCTGCATTGTAGCTTGGCATTTGATTGAGTTGTCAGGCATTTTTCAGGGATGTGTTAGACTAGAAGTTGATTCACTTCCATATCTCAGCTCTCTTCCAGTTCATTTCAAATGAACATGTTCAACATCGAGATTGGCGGTTTTTCAGGCAGTTCTTCATTGAGGCTCAACACATGAGTTTTAGTATGAAGACTTGGAATTGATACCAGTTTATTGCTGGTATTATTGATCAGACTTGTGATTGAGGGGGGGATTGTTAGCCTATGGCTTACCTTTACCAATCACTAAGTTTAAATTGTCACCTATATTTGTATTATTCATTTAGGATATTAGTAATATATCCTCAAGTGATGACTAATAAGTTAGTTAAGATTGCCTAGCCTAGTCATCATGCATGATTTTAGGATCTAAAGCAAATCTCTCTATGAGGTGGCATCACCCATTGTACTATAAATATGTAACATTGGAGTGAATAAGTAAAATGTTGGCTAATATGCCTTTTCTGCCATTTTGTTCTTCTTGTCTACATTTTATCAGTTGGGATGCGCCATTTTTATCGATCTGCTAGCTTGTACTTAATGAAGGGCTTCTTGCACACAAAAGCCCTATTCTCCCACCAATTCCTTAGAGGCTTTACCTCGAATTTGAAAAACAATCAAGAATTAAAGTTTGAAACTTATCAAAATTAAACTTATCAAAGTTGTTTAGATGAAAGGTTCGCTTCAACTAAGCACAAAGATTCCAAGTTTTTGAAGAGAAAATGTCATGGAACAACTTATTGCCTTTACAAAAGAAACGCGTGGCTAATAAGTACAGGTTCTCAAGGAGAGACTTGTCTTCATCAAGGATGACAGGGACCACTGAAGGAATGCTCATTAATTGAAATGACAAATATGAAATTCTCCTATTTTCGATGCAAATAGGGTTTGACAACTTCCCAGGCCTTCCAAATACCCTTAGCTACAAGAGCTCCATTGATCTTGACTAGGGCAGGGGTGAGGAGGGTTTGGAAGTTAAGACCTCCCATAAATGCTTTAAATTAAATATAATTTCAAAGAAGAAGCTTCCAAGCTTCATTGCCTTCCAAATATTGAATGATCAATTTAGCTCATAAGTTGAGTCCTTGTTTACAAACATTTTTGATATACAACTCTACTTGATCCTTAAAAATATAACAAATGCTTCAATCTGTCCATCAAAAGCCTCCATTCCCTTCCCAATTAGCCTAGAGAAAGGCATGAAGATGCTTCTCAATCTTAGCATAAGTAATTGTCAAGGGGCCCAATAACAAGAATAATATACCAAATTGGCCCCGATCTTTTGGTTGGGTTGTTTTCTATTTTTCAAAGTGATTTTTTCTCCCAATTATAAAATTGGCCCCAATCTCTCGATTGAGCCATTTTATATCATTCAAAATGATTTATTCCCCTATCCTCTGATTGAGCCTCTTTCTCCTATTGCTTTCAAACTTTCTTCCCGATTTTAGAATTGGGCTTTATTTCTTGATCGAGCCTCTTTGCTTTTGAACTTTCTTCTAGATTTTGGAATTGGACCTGTTATCGCGCACTTTGTACTTTGATAGTAGGAAAGGTTTAAAGAGGAGAAAATTGGCGTAACGAGAGACTATCCTATCACTGTCACCTCAATAGGATGTCTCTTTCTATTTAAGGTGGTAGACCTAGGGGAGACATCCCCGATGACCTGGGGTTTTGAGAAGGCAAAGGATAAAAGGCTAGGTAAAGGTCCCCTCTCACAAGTCACCACCGATCATAAAGTCTGGTTTAAATAACCAATAAAGAGATAATATACCAGAAGTGTACTTGCCCGGAACAAAGCAACATGAAAACTATATATTTGCAAGAGCACTTGCTAGTTAGCACTTCATAAAACCATTGAATTTCTTAAATGAAGCAATTTGCTGAATATGATGAAGTAAACATAAATCTTCTAACAACAATGATTATAGAGCAATACTTCACATAAAATGTCTTAAAACTAGCTTCAAAATGACTAAAATCCATTAACCATTGAAGTCATATCATTAGCATTTGCCAGAAGCATATAAGACAAACTATAATTCAACCTTTACAATTGCTTTATGAGCTTTTAATGCTGCATTAAATGGCTGTACCTTACTTTAGTAACAACAACAAGCAGGTTAATAGATCAATCTAATCTAGGGTTAGAAGGTGTTAGTAGGTTGCTCAAAGAATAGGTTTTGAAGGTTGTTTGATCAAAATACTCAAAGGAGGTCTTAGACTAGTGCTTTCTTAGGGAAAATGGAGTCAATAAAATGGCTGCAAATGTTGAAGGAGCAGAATGATAATAGGAGAGCCAAAGACAAGAGGAGTTGATGGATGAAGTGTTGGTAAGCCAAGGCTTCAACCACCAAACCCTAGGGGAAAATGACTACTAAGGTGTCGGTAACCCTAGACCTTAGTAGATTTTCCTCCCTCTTTAACTCAAAGAATGAAGCAAGTGACGACTAAGATGAAGCAACAAGTGCTAGGGTGTTGCAATGGCAAGGCCCTTAGAAATGGATTCAAGAAAAACGGCTCCTTGGCACAATCTAGTAGGTGGGTAGCAATTGAGATAAGGACAATAACATGTGCTTAATCTCCTAGGGTTTAGGCTAGCAATTTCATAATATTTAGCAAAATGCAAAGAAAAGATACTATAACCATTCAAAAGAAAGAAGAATTGCAGAATTTTACTTACATTCACCAAGAATAATCTACAACATGACCTAGTTGTAGACTTTCCACCAAGAAAAATGCCAAAAACACCAAAAATAGCCTTCCTTCAACATGTGCGCACTAAATTTCAGTCATGAAACCCTAATTAGGGTGCACGTTTAAGACCTCACAAGTGTGAGTCAAAGATCATAAAAAATAAGAGGTAATTTCCCCTTATTTATACAATACTAAAGACCAAAATTAGGTCAAAAAGGCTGACATGGCCAGTTACAAATAATATCTAGTTTTTACATTAAATGTCACAATTAAACCTTAAATCAAGCTGCTAAGGTGACATCATCCCCCTTTAGGGTGAATTTAGGCCCTTTTTGGGCAATGTTGGCCTCCTGGAGCAAAACGTTAGGCCTTCTTGGGCCTCAGGGGCCTGCCACACGTGCCACTTGGCACACAACTGCCTCCAAAACCTCCCAAAACGCTGGATGACGTTATGGGCCTTCCAATGCCTACATCATGATGGAAAGAGCACAACCCCCCTGGGTCTAGGCCTTCCAGGTTGCCCCTGGTGAAATGTCCTCCTCTCTCTGCTGCAATCCTCTGGTCCATCTCTGCCCCCTGTTGGGGTCTCAACATCCATCTGGTGGGATTTTAGCCCCATGGAGGTCCAAACTAATCATCTCCCCATGTGTACCTGTCCATCGGGTGTGGCCCTGCAACATCAACATATACGCCTTCCATGGGCTCATAAGTCACAAGGATCATAACAATGTCAATCACATCTAATCATCAAGTTTATTAAACATGTACATAAAACCCCCTTTACCTGGACAAGTGCTCAAAGACATTATACTAATCTACAAGCCAAATTTGGAGGAAACGCTAGGACGTCCTATTGGGCTAATGCTCATTAGATGTGGAATGTTTATGGGAGAATTCAAACCTAGGCCATGTGAGTGGATGAGGTGGTAAGGGATGTCTGGGCAAGGGGTGCAGTGATAGCATGGAAATGGGTGGCTTACATGTGGGTGCCTCTGAAGAGGGTGAGATGCACCTGTCATGGATGCAAATGTTTCCAAGCCCATTCATGCCTTTTATATTTTATTCTTATTGCTTTTCCTTTCAAGAGGCTAGTTAGGGGACACTCCCCTGGCGTGGTGACCTGTGGTGGCAATGTTACCCACAAGCATTTCACGTAAATGAGAAGGCTGGCTTGTGATGAGACCCCTTTTCTCTTGGCTATGTCACCAAGAGTCACTACCCTGGCGTGGTGATCAACTGATGGTAGTGTCATACCACTACATGCCCATGGACCTAATAGGATGGCTCGTGATGAGATCCCCTATCCTCTAACTAGGTCTTGTTTTATTATTTTTTATGGGTCCCTCTGTTTCTTGCCGAGAATCTTTTTATTGCTTTCTCAGAGATCCCTGAGCGAAGCATCTCAAGGTTTCATTCTTTTGGTTTTTTATCTTTTGCCAGCTACTTTTACCTTATGGACCTTTATCCCCTTCTTCCCACAAGGCAAGGTACAACCCTTAGATATTTGGCCAACCCATTGCCCAAACCAGTGTAATGGGATGTATGAGTAGGAAAAAGATGAAAAGTGGTAAGTGTTGTAACATATATCAAAAAATTGACTGCACTACCCAAGGCTACGGTTCTTGCATATGGACAGACTGGTTCAAGCATGAGAGAACAAGATATCTTATTGGATGTGATAATATTCTGGCTCAGCTGCACACAAAGCATCCAGAATACTATGACAAAGTCGGTGGGCTTCTAGTATTTCATATTGATGATTTAGGAGCTTTGGCACCATTATGGCTTTCAAAGATTGGAGAATTATTTTCATTGGTTGTGGTACAAGCTATAATGCTGCCTTGGCATCTAGATCAATTGTTGAGGAGCTTCCTGGTGCCCCCGTGGAAATGGAGCTTGCAAGTGATTTACTAGATAGGCAAGGACCAATTTACAGAGAAGACAGTGCAGTATCTGTCAGTCAGTCAGGAGAAACAACAGATACTCTGCTGGCGTTAGAATATGCTTTGAGAAAAGGAGCATTATGTGTTGGAATTACAAATACTGTGGGTAGTGCCATAGCAAGGAAAACACACTGCGGCGTTCATATCAATGCTGGGTGTGAGATTGGTGTTTCTAGTACCAAGACTTATATGAGTCAGATAGCAGTAATGGCTATGTTGGCCCTGGCTGTTGGAGAGGATTCAATTTCCAGTCAATCACGTAGAGAGGCAATTTCAGATGGCCTTTTTGACTTGCCAAACAAAGTTAGAGAGGTATTGAAGCTGGACGGCGAAATGAAGGAGCTTGCGATGCTATTGATGGGTGAGCAGTCACTACTAATGTTTGGTCGTGGATATAACTATGACACAGCTTTGGAAGGTGCCTTGAAAGTCAAAGAAGTAGCGCTTATGCACAGTGAAGGAATTCTTGCTGGGGAAATGAATCATGGCCCTTTAGCACTTGTTGATGAGACACTTCCAATAATTGTCATTGCAACACATGATAATTGTTTCATCAAGCAACAATCAGTAATTCAACAACTTCAGGCACGTAGAGGGCGTTTGATAGTGATGTGCTCGAAGGGAGAGGCATCCTTGGTATGCCCAAATGGTTGTTGTCGTGTTATTGAAGTTCCTCAAGTACAGGATTGCCTTCAACCTGTCATTAACATTGTACCATTGCAGATCCTAGCATATCATCTCACTGTTCTTCGTGGTTATGATGTCGATCAACCTCGAAACCTTGCAAAGAGTGTCACGACTGAGTAAAGAGATGGAACACAGTTGTTATGGTTTAACGTCAATTGCACTTGAAACTGGACGAAAGGTTCATCAATCTGCGCACATTGGTGCCATTCGTTACTAATATGGACAAGGCTTCGATCTTGGGTGATTCCATAGAGTACATAAAGCAATTGCGCAGACGCATACAAGATTTAGAAGTTCGCAGTGAACAGATGGAGGCCGAGCTAAAAAAGAGTGCAGAACCTCGGAAGCAACGGAGTACCACTTCACAAGAGAAAATAGTTAGACAAAAGAGTGGAGGCACTACCAATAATAATAATGTAGACCAGGAACTAGTAAGCAACTGCAGAAACTTCAGTGATCATTCTGATCAGCAACAATACAAGATTTCAAGATTCGAGAAGAGAAAGATTCGTGTCTTGGAGAGATCAGAGCCATTGACGATCATAGATGATTGCATCATAGATGTACAGGTTTCCATAATCAAGCACGAAGCTCTGGTGGAGTTACAGTGCCCTTGGAGAGAAGGCCTATTACTTGATATTATGCAGACACTCAACAATCTGCTATTCGAAACTCATTCCGTTTAGTCTTCTGTGGTGAATAATACATTCGTAGCCAAAATCAGAGTCAAGGTGAAAATGGCTACCCGAATTTGTTCCCGGCGATAATATTGGACCTCTTGTGGCAGATGGTGCGAATCAGAGACCTGACCTAGTTGGTGGCGCGCTGGCTCATGCGAGTGTTACGGGCATGATGTATTTTTGGCAACGCATGAACTACTAATTATGGTTCTTGTAGAGAATCACGGAGACTACACTGAGGGGACTGACGATACTGTCTAGGGCCCAAAGAACGGGTTGGCTACTATTTTCGATGAGATTCCTAACGTTCGCATTGTTCTAGCTTCTCAATGCGGGTGTACAACGGTTGGACCAAACTATTCTCGCCTTGCACACGCCAATTCCTTCTTTGTGCAAGAGATCAAGGTCAATGGTGACAAGAAGCCTGGCCCTATGCTTTATGGGTTCTCGGAACAACCTCCATTGGATATCCGAAGAAGCTGGAATCAGACTCACCATGTCCTTGTACCATCTAACCACCATCAGGAATGGATGTTTTGGTTGAACAAGGGCTCTGTACTCAGTGTCTCTTACACTGTCAAGGCTGATGACTTTTCTCAGTTAATACTTATGATCGCTGAAGGTAAAATGGGTCTCAATGAATGGATTGAGGATCCTACATACCCCAACATATCTTTGTCATGGAATAGCGTACATGGAAATGGGACCATTGGGTTGAAGGTACTGATATAAATGCTCAGAACAGTGAGATCTACCAGCGTCGTCTCTGTGCCATTTTCCAAGAGACAGTTTCTTTCTCCCTTGCGGACGTTGTGCAGCTCGTTTTACATGTGGCATGAGGATTGCTGAGGAATCAAGCCTTTGTCCTATATTTCGGAAGAAGATTAGAAGGGTTAGAAAAATATTTACTGTCTAGATATGCAATGTATTGAATTGGATGTGCTTGCTTGAGGAAGTTAAAGTTCTTCTGTCACTGAGCTAGTAAATTAATGTGTTCTACATCCATAGGTTTTTGACATCATCTACATAAGAAGCTTACTTTTGCTGCTCGGTATGTAATTCTTTACATCACTCAATGTGTTGAAACAATATTGATAGATTGCCTACCTTATCATTCTTTGTCTACTAGCAATTCTAGTTATGCAGCCATGCTGTAATAGAATGCATGGCTCTGGAAAAAAATTCAGTCTGGCGGAAGCCCTCATGTCACAGAGCTATATGCAGCAAGCAATAATGATGTTGAAAAACTGAAATTCTGCCTTCAGAATATTGAGTTCTCTCAATCAGTCGTTCAAATATAGGCATGACCAAATCTGTTCATTCGTATGATACAAAAACTAATAGCCTCCCAACATCGTCATCGAATTGCTCGAGGGTGGCTGAAGTAGGGAAGTTGGAGCTCAATCCCGTGAGTCCATGCATATGGAGGAGGCGTTTCCTTTTTTATCTGAAGACTCAACGTTCAAATGACCGGGATCTGTCCACGCTCAGAGAGCGAATTGTGTATGGACTCAGGTCTGTCCTCGGGGTCGCTGTTGATTGAAATTACACATTCCTAGGCAGATGATCCAGCGTGCATATTAAGACACACACAAGGGAATAACGGAAACCTGTCGATCCGTTTAGAAATCCTTTACAACTRCAGGGACCATTTTGTCCATTTGTCAAAGCCATCGGTAGCGGTTCGAGTAGTCTGCAGAGCTGGCAGATGCACTCAGCAACCGCAGAGTTTCAGAAGATAAAATGTTTCTTATTCCCTGGAACTCAAAGAGTTTTGGGTCAGATTTTTTGTTTCTATTTAAAACACGGATGTATGTAACATAAATAAAGGAGGGGGGGGCGCATGAGCGCAGGATTGGGAGAAAAATATCTGTCAAGAGAGATTCATTGTAATTGCTGAGTTATTGTGTAAGCCATTATTGGAGTAATAAAAAAGATGTTTATTTGCGACTGTGAGATTCATCACAGTCGATTTCTTTCAGCATGTTTTCTTCTCTTCTAGCTGTGTTAAAACTGTTTGGATTTCATTTATGTGTTTCCTTACGCGCAGCTGAAATTGTCTTTACCATCTCTTTATGTCTTCCTCAATCCATTACGACTGCATTACATTTTGTTTTCCTCTAACTGATGGGCTTCGTTACACTTTAGTACGACCACTATTGTAACGAAAGGATTTGGGTTTTTTGCAAATGTTTATTGCCTTTCCTCTGCACTAGCTATCAGCTGTGTAAGACCGATCTGCATTTCCAGAACTCTGCATGTATCCTTTGCTACGTCGGCCTTTCCTTTTTCTTTCCCCTACCACATCATGATTTATCAAAGCGCTGAAAGATAGACCTACTTTGCCTCACTTTCCGCAAGTTATTTAATCTCTGCTATTGTCTCTTTTTCTCGGTTTTCATTTGACTCCATGCCCAATGGACCTTTTCCCCTGGTTTAACACCCAAACTCCAAAAATCTAAGACCTTCATCTACCCATAAATCTGCCCACCTTTTTCATGCTACTTAAATTCCTATTGTGACATTGTTCGAGAGATCCCTCTCGGGTTGGAAGGGGTAGCTCCCAATCCAAAGTGGTTCGAGGTTGCCTCGGGATTGATTTGCTGCAACCCATCTTAGTTCTGAGTGTCAAAAGTAAGTATGGTGGGAGTGGACGATGTCCTTTCATGAATCCCCCCAGTGGCAACTCAAACCCTATGGGTACCAGCTTGCTAGGGAATCCTGTCATTCCCCCCATGGTGTGGTCAAGTGGAAAATCATAAGATCCAAGCACCCGTTAGAAACATACATAATCAAATGCACATATTCAAAGGTTTTAAGGATTAGAGTGACACATACCATGATACCCAGACTCATTACCTCATGGAGAAAGATCCATTTTTACTGTAGGACCAGGCCGAGGTGATGGATGTTTTTGTTGTTGACAAAGTGGAGGCACTGAAGAATGAAAAGATGGGCCCTCCATGACCATGCTCAAGTTGATATGGCTCTCGGTACTCCATGTCTAGGACCTGTGGGCCTCGAGACATGATCTCCTTAGTTATCCCTAGTTAGGGGATAACATATGGCTCCAACTCAGGGACATGTGCTCACCTTAGAGTGCATGAGAACCTCAACATCTCTGGCATAACCCATGACCTTCTTGATCTCAACATAAGATTGTTAGCAATCATTTGGGGTGGTGATATAACCCCCGACTCATATATATAGTACATCTGAAAACAAGCATATGTACAAATGTGAATACAAACTACTCTAGCATGAAATGCACATGGTATATATAATGAATGCAAATGCCTACTTACCTGCACTTACCTGTCATGCTGCTGGTGGGTAGTAACGCTTGATGTGCAAAGAATTTACTGGTAACTTTAGAGCTTCTCCCTCCATGGTCCCTAGGTTGAAAGAGTTTGTCCCTGCAGGACTCATGATCTTGTAAGGACCTATCCATAGCCCATCCAACTTCTTGTGCATACCAAGTTTCTCCCTTCTCTTATCCCATAACAACACCAGATCTCCCTTAGTGAAATCTCTCTCTTTTTCCTTGTGATCGAAGGTGTTCTTGATCTTTTCCTGGTTTCTTGCCATTTGGCTTAGGGCGGTTCTTTTAGACTCATCCAACTCTATTAACTGGTTAATTCGCCCTTGGATTGCTTCTCTATTGGTAGCATATTGCTGAGCAAAACGAAGGATGGGGATTTGGAGGTTCATAGGAAGTTTCGCTTCTAATCCATACACTATCTCAAAAGGGGTTCTTCTGGTTGAGATCTTTGTTGTTATTTGATCTGCCCACAAGGCATATTTAATTTTTATATCCCAAGACCTCTTGTTTTCCCCTATGACTTTCTTTATAATATTGATAAGGTTCTTGTTGCTAGACTCTGCTAATCCATTTCCCTATGGATAGTAGTTCGAGGAATGATATAGGACAATGCCATACTTGAAACAAAATTCTCCTAGTGCATGGGAGCTGAACGCCGTGGCATTGTCCGTGGTAATATTGGATGGGACACCAAACCTAGTTATGATTCGTTCCTCCAAAAAGTTCATGAATACTTCCTCAGCGGCCTTCTTTGTGGGGATAGACTCTACCCATCTAGTAAAATAATCTGTGGTTGTTAGGATCCACTGGTAGCCATTACTCGAATTGTCCTTAAATTCTCCAATGAAATCTAACCCCCATTGTTGAAAAGGAGCTTCTACCACCATGGGTTTTAGAGGTTGTGTTGGGAGTTTTGGTTTACCAGAGAAGTATTGGCAAGGCTGGAAAGATCGAAAATATCGATGAGTATCAGAAAATAGCATTGGCCAATAGTATCCAGCCCTCTGGATCTTGTGGGTAGTAGTGCGAGCTACAAAATGTCCACCACAAAATCCAGAGTGTAATTCCTTCAAAAAATTCTCAGCTTCTTCTCAGTTGACACATCTAAGGAGAACTCCATCGAGATCCTTCAAACCAAGGCCATTTTCGGTTAGATAGTATTTCATAGCCTTAAGTCTCAAAACCCTTCTTTTGTAGTCCACTAGGTGATCTACGCATGATAAATTCTTAAGGTAGTATATGATATCATAATACCACTCGTCATGTTCTAATTCACTGACCACCACGTTTATCTGTTCACTTTCTCCCATTTGTATGGCCTCTTGGTTGCTCTTGGTCATCATCTAGGCCAGACCCCGTCCTTTTATAATCTTGGTGGGTTTTATCTCTAAGTCATACTCTTGGATTTTGGAGACCCACTTGCCCCTAGTTCCCATACAATCTTGTTGTGATAAAACATCCTTCACTACTAGGTAAGGGACACAAGCTTTGATTTTTTTGTAACCCACCTAGTTTCTAAATGCTTGAGGGATTTCACTAAGGCATACGCTTGCTTCTCAGTAATAGAATAATTCAACTTTGAATCTCTAAGTATTTTACTCATGAAGGCCATAGGGTGTTCATAATCGTCAGTGTCCCTTTGTAGTGAGACACCTGCAATGGTATCTTGGGAGGCAAAAGAGAATATTATGAAATCTCATGAATAATCTGGACTGATCAAGACTAGGGTTTGGGAGATAGCGTCTTTTATGTCTTCAAAAGATTTGATGGCTTTATCATCCCATTTAAACACAATGTCCTTTAGTAAAGCACTCATGGGTTTTATCCTTTCGGCAAAGTTTGGGACAAATCATCGAATGAAATTTATCTTTCCGAAAAAGGATTGTAAGGACTTCTTGTTGGCTGGGGGGTGAACATATTTAATCGACTGGACCCTTTCAGTGTCTATGGAGATTCCCCCTTCCAAGGCTATGTGACCCAAAAGTTTCTCTTCATCTATCCCAAAGACAAATTTCTTAGGATTCAAGGAGATACCATATTTCCTACATCATTCAAAAACAATTCTGAGGTGTGATATGTGGTCTTTCCTCTCCTTTGATACTACTGTGAGATCATCTTGGTAAATCTCTTTGATTTTCTGAATGAGATCCCTAAAGTAAAAATCCATTGCTGTTTGAAAGGTAGCACCAATGTTCATAAGAAAAAACGACATTCACAAATACATAAATGTTCCCCATGGTGTGGCAAATGTCGTTTTAAGCTGATCTTCTCTTTTAAGCAAGACTTGGTTGTACCCAAAAAATCCATCCAACATGGACATCATCCCTGCCCCTGTAACCCTTTGTAACAAATGTTCCATATTTGGGAGGGGATAGTTGTCCTTTAAGGATAATTGGTTAAGGTTTCAGAAATCAACACACAAAACATTGTTTTTCTTCTGGACAACTACCAAATTCAACATCCATGATGAGTACATGATGGAAGCTATAATTCCAGCAACAACCATCTTTTGGAGTTCCTTTTGTATTTGGTTTGCTAACTTTGGGTTGATGTGTCTTAGTTTTTGTCAGAAAGGTTTGGCTCCTTCTGTCAAAGGTATAGCATGTTGGATGACATCACCCCTATAGGCCTTTAATTCATCATAATTCCAAGCGAAAGTATCTTTGAATTCTCTTATGAGGTTTATAATTTCCATCCTTTCCTTCTCAGTGGTTCCTTTTCCTATTTTGACCATCCTTGGATCCATTTTTGTACCGATGTTGAATTCTAGGGCTTCATCTATTTGTTTGTTGGGTTTCTTTCCTTTGAAAACATCATGTCTATCGAAGAGGTTTTCTAAAGGGACACATCCTTTAGGCAAGGTGTTATTTTGAAGGTTAACCACATCCAAGTCCATGGAATCGGTCGGGAAGTTTACTTGTGAATTGGTGAATTCTTTGCTATTTTCCATGAACCTAATTATTTGGTCGTCATCTTCATATACTTTCCAGTGTTACAAGTTATCAGGGATAGAAGGCCTAAACAAGACTTCCATTTTGCATAGGTCTCGAAGTGGACCATCACAAGGTTGTAAGGTAGAAGAAGAACCAGCCAAGGCATCTTCCACATGGTCTTCTTCTCAGGGAATGACTTTGATTGTCACCATCTCAAAAGATTTTGCAATGTGTTAACACTCAGTATTTTCCTTGGGCTGTATCAAGGAAACCCAGGTAACCATTTCAACCACTTCAAACTGTATTTATGACCTATACAATCAGAGAGGGCTCTCTCAAGTGACAAAAGGCTCTAAGACTCAAAATATATTCAACAATAACATTCAGAAGGTCATATTTCTGATAAGAACAGGTTTGTTTTTATAAAAGTTGGTAAGACAAACAAGAGGGGGTACCATTGGGTAATGGAGTCTAATCTAAATCTTAAAGACTTGTAGTTTCAACTTAGCTTAATTCTACTAACAATGTCTGAGGCATATCAAGTACTATGTTCAGGAAATTTGGATAAAGAATGGTAGAGGATAGGAGAACAAGCCCACTACAGTAGAAGCATTTAAACAATGAATTTCTATTGTAGCTTTAGACAAGATAAACAAAGAGTGACCACTAAAAACAGAGCACTGAAAGAAAGTGAATTCTGAAATCAGGAAATCATTTAACATAACATGATACAATCTATATGAAGAGGAATTTATATAATGAATCTCTGTCATGTACACTTAGATCATATCAGGAAGAAGAACACATTATGAAAGATGCAAACAGGAAAACATGCTGGACAATAACACTCTAATGAATCTCAGAAAAGTAGCAGAGCAACTCTTGCATTCACTTGCTAAAGGATTAACATATCATCTCATCTTACAAAGCCTCTCTCCTAATGAGAGTCCAACCCTCCTACCCTCTTGTACAATGAATATATAGCCATATAGGTGTAGATTTTTAATGACAAAATCATAAATATTTCATTCACACATTTCGTCAAACACTTAGCAACCTAGAGATAACTGTCTTCATAAATTTCATAAATGCATACCCACATTCAGAAATTTCCATAAGCAGAAATACACATTGTTAAGCAAAATATGCAGTGGAAATACACAATGGACAACAACCCATAAATCACATAAATTTAGGAAAATGCTAGGGAAAACCCCAATGTGGGGAAACCCAACGAGAGAGAGAGAGATACTATTATTTTTCTTCAGGAAAGTTTAGAATAGCATCAATAACACTTTTCAACCAAGAGAAATACCTCTTACAACATAAAATCTGTCCCTCACAAATCTATCTTGAAAACCGTGCCACAGTCCGTACAACTGTATGGATTTGATGAAAGTTGGCACCTCAAAATTTGTGCCACAATAGGTAGCTATACCTTGCCTTCTGTACGACCGTCCTCCTTCATAAAATTATTCAAGGGATGCCTTGAAAATTGTGCCCAATCTTGCCTTGGTTTTTGTGCCTCAAGAATGCTGCTGTACAGCCTGTCCCAACAAATATCATTGCAGCAAATCAAAACAGAAAATGCCTCCTTGGGATTTATGCTCTAGATCTCTTGGGAATCGTGTCCTTCTTGATGCTCACTTTCATCTCTCAAGCAATCTCTCAACTCAACTCCTCTCATCTTCTCCGGTGGTTCTTCTAACATCCCTAAGCATGTATATGTACTCTTTTCTTTTCCCAAGAAACCCTAACTTACATAACCAACTCAATCTAATGGCTATCATAAGTCTAATMTGAGGGATCATATTTAATGCTCCTCAATAATTACAAAATAATTAATAAATGCTCATTAAATACTTTTTGGGTCCCACAACTTAAAATCACTTTAAGTTATAAAGTACATTCACTTTATAAAAGCACTTTATTTAAAAAGTCACTTTACAAATAAAACATATCTAGGAATTATGACTTTATGTCCCCCCGATGACAAAACACAAAAACATGAATGAGGACATCCCTTGTTACATTTCAACAATAGGTCCTTTCCAGCTCACCCATTCAAACTGTAACCCCTTTCCCAAAATAGAAACAACTACAAACAAAAAATGACACGTTTTAACTAATTTCCTGCTTTTCAGGAGGCGAAATTATGAAAAATAGGCTTCCAAACGCCACTTGTAATTCTCAAACCATAACAAATGTGTAAAATATGAGAATGGGTTTTGTATATAAACTCGTTATGAAGAAAAACCTCTCTCAGTTTCTTTAAATTCATCTCCAGCTGGCCGCAACAGGTGTCACAAAAACATGTCTCAAACAGGAAATCACAAAAACTGAAAAAATAGGGCTCAAATATTCTTTCTAATCTCCCAATCCATGACACGTGTATGAAAAATAAAAGAGGTTAATGTTTATGGGAACGTTCTTGATAATAACCTCCTTCATATTTTGAAAATTCATCTTATTTCACCTGGAAATCCTTCTGGAAGTCAACTGGTCAAAAATGCCAGTTCAACAGTCTTAAAACATAGTTTATGCAACACATTCCGTAGCGCCACTTATATGTATGATATCTCTCTGAACATTGAACATTTTGAAAAAAGGAGAGAGTTTTTTGTTATTTGGAATGTTATAAACAAAAACCTCCTCTAGTTTTGAAAAATACCTTCTCAATTGTTCACAATCAAAGATTTAAATTAGTGACTCAAAACTGGCAGAATAACTCTGCACAATTCAGCCTCTGCCAGAATTTTGGTAGTGCCTTTAGGTAGCATCTACTGTGTGTCTACGTGAAATTTGGTAGTGCCATAATAATTCACAGCTACATCAATTCAACGTTGACATATTTGGTAGCATCTGACATGAAAACGGATTTGGTAGCAACCTATGGAATTCATAGTGCCATCATTACACTGCTTAACAGATTTGGTAGCATTTTAGGTAGTAAAATGTTAGACCATGCTATATAGACAAATATGTAGCACCATGGCACTATGGAATATATGTGATCTTCTGTATGATGAGACTAATCAAGAACCTTGAGTTGATAGGTTAGAAGCTTGTATATGCCTGTAGAGGTTATTTAAATGCTACTGCAAATTCCTGTGCTAACACAATGGATCGCGCAAAGTCACGGTACCTATTCAACTTTTCATTCTTGGTAGCAAAGTCTAGTAACACTTGTGACACTATGAGGTCCAAGTCCCCTATCACCCTTAAGTGTGTGACACCTTTATTGATTGCCAAGTTGAGACCTAAGATCAAAGCTTCGTATTCAACAATGTTGTTCGTACAATGATACTCAAGTCTATAGGAGTAATATAAGCTCTCATGGGAAGGGAATGTCAAGAAAATTCCTACCCTTGACCCAGAACTTGAATGAGATCCATAAAATTCTAAAGTCCATAATCCTTCAGGTGTTTCGAAAATCTCACCTCCAAAACTCGCTTCTTGGATGAATCAATTATCGATGCCATTGTTAATACATAGGAGTTGATCATCTGGTTCACCAAGGATTTCAACTAGGGATCCTATAATGGGTTCTTTGTGCAAGGTGAAGAATCCTCCTTTAGGGTGAGGTATGACCACTTCAGATCCTTGGTATTGGAAACTCCCAGCCAAGTGTTCTACAAGGTCCTTGTGGAATATGATACCCCAATTGCTTAAAGCATTTATTACCAACATGTCCATAGTAAAAGGAGCGCTAGGGCAGGAGTCAAAGGCAACATTCAAATCCTTGATAATTCCTTTTTCAAAATATCCTCGTGTGTTTAGTTGTGATACACTTATGCCCAACTGATGCATGACCTTTTCAGTCATAATGTTGGCTATAGAGTTTGGGTCAAAAAAACCATTATGGAGGAGGGAGTCATTGACTTGGAGAGTAACATAAAAAGGTGTGGTCTCCCCATACCTTGGTCCAATGCTTTCTACTTGGTGGAAAAAAGGAGAAACTTCTTCAAGAAGGTCATATTTGTAAATTTGCGGTAGGGAAACTTCAATCTCTTCATCCTTGTGTGTTGCAAAGATGTTTTGAATGGGTTCTACTTTCTCAGGGGGTTCATTCTCTTGAGAGAATAAGGAAACATATTCTATGTTGATGAAACGTGTGCTCCACTTCTTGGGGTAAGCATTGGATTCTACCTCAAGGATCTCGGGAAGGTTAGGTTTAGTTTCTGCAACTCCCTCATTATTTGGTTCCCAGAAGTCGTTGTTGTACAAAAGGTTAATCTGATGGATGGAGTCCTCGAACCTAAGGTTTTCCTCAATTTCATAAGCAACATCTTGTGCTTCGTCTAAGCTTGAGAGTAATTGATGCTTGAGGGTGAACTGCAAAGTTCCCTCTAGGGAGTCCAAGTAATGCTGGAGAATATCATATTCTGAGTTAAAGTTGGGTCGAAGTTTCTTAAGGAGAAGATTGAATCTATCATTGAAGTCCCTAATGCTCTCGTTGGATCCTCTGCAAATAGGGATGCATTGAGAGTAAAAGGATTATACATTTTCTTGTTTACACCACTTTACTTTGAAAGCCTACTCTAGGTCCTCGGGGGTCTTGAAGCTCCCACTTGGTTGAGTGTAAATCCATTTCCTAGAACTCCTAGTGAGTGAGCTCACAAAGAGTCTCATAAAGACATCAGGGTGTTCTTGTCCAAATTGATGAAAATCAAAACCCTCATAGAACTTGGTCCAATGCGAGTTACCATATGATCCCCTTTCCCCTGAAAATGTAGGTATCCAGGAATTAGCCTTCTTGGGTAGATCATGTATTCCTCCATGGGTATTATATAGATCAAAAGAGTCAAAAAGATGTTTATGAGACCACTTAGGAGGATTTGTAGTGGTAACAGGGTTTGTAGGGTTTGCAGGGGTAATATAAATCACAGTAGTAGAAGGGGGTATGTACTTACGCCCACTATGGGTGGTCATTTGTGAAGTCGCCAGATAATTTTCTTGGAATTATCAAAGAGGTAAGGGAATTACCCTTAGTGGAGTTGCTAGGTAAGCTTGTAAGATAAAGATTCTTGAGGAAAGGCTTACCAAAAAAGTGTCATCTTTTAGGAGAATTGACTCAGTGTTCCCCGACAATGACGCCAAAATGTTATCACCCAGTTTGTACTTTGATAGTAGGAAAGGTTTAAAGAGGAGAAAATTGGCGTAACGAGAGATTTGTTAGAATAAGAATGGATGTGCTCATTTTACCATCGACAATATTACTATTGTCACCCAACTATAGGCTGAAGCCACCCTCCGAGCACCTTAACCTTGACTGAGAATCATTACGAAAGCAAACCCTAGGCTAGATAGCCAAACAAAGGGTAGCACACCTTTCCTTAGGAATAACTCATCAACAAGAGGTGATTAGATAGTCCAAACCCTAACCAAGAGATAGTCCAAACCAAACATGATTTGCTAGCTGCAACAACTGTAATGGAAGCTCTCCTCAAACCCACGCACAAACCTGGGCACTGCAGTGCGCACAAGTGCTACTATGCAATTATGGGACTGCTTTCTAGAATGAAAACTGGCCTCCTGTATTTATAGTAATTCTGGCTAACTGCCTGGGTCGACTTCTCATTCTGGGTATCTGTCTATTCAATATATATTATTTCTTCTGGCCAACTTCTTCTCTTGGAGGTTAATAACCTAATACAGGTTATCTTCTTGAGCCGACAAGTCTCCTAGGGTTATTAGCCAACTCATTAGGGTTTCTTCTTGCTTCCCAGAATATCATATTCTCGTCAGGTTTACACGTGGAGGTAAATACCTCCCGCAAATACCATAATATCAACACTCCCTCCTATCTAGGGAGGTATTTGAAGGTAATGGTCTTGAGCACAAACATACCATTTACACGGTAGCATCTACATAGTCATATAGACTATCTCATGACTAGATCATGAGCACCATCATCACTATCAGTGTCATCAGCTGCATCATCTCTCGAAACCATAATCCATATGAGTAATTATACATGATGTAGGATCAGTCACTCACATCACAGAGTGACACAAGAGACATTAATCTAATCTAGACATATGTCTTAGAAGAATAAATGTTATGAACCATTTTCGTCTAGGAAATCTCTTTCCGTTGATCATCCATCTAGCCGATAAACATTTCCAAAAACTGCTTATTATCTTCGAGGCAATCAGAACAAAAATAGAACACAACTGTGTCTATCCATAGTAGTACATAAATACAATCCAATGGTTTACTACCACACCAAGTAGCACACAAGTAATTGATCAGTAACATATAGTCACAAAGAGTGGAACACAACCACCACAGTAGTATACATCTACTGTCATATAGTCTTCATAACAATCATCTGATATCAACCTGCACAGAAACAATGTTATGATATAAACTAAATCATCTGGGCCATTCTTCCACTCACATATGTGAGATCTCGGAAGATTATCTGCCTCTAGACCATTCTTCTCAAGCAAGGAAGAATGACTATCCTGATTTTTGAACTTGGACCATTCCTCACCTTGGGACATTCCTTCGACACTAAACAAAGTGTGACTTGGAGAGAATGAATCTTCCCTAAGGAATGCCTGTCCCTGATTGCTGAGCCTAGACCATTCCTCCGACACTAAACAAAGTGAAACCTGGAGAGAATGAATACTCCCTAAGGAATGACTGTCCGGGCCATTTCACCTGTTAACCACAAGAGGAAAATATTGTCCTGTACCAACATCCAAAACAGACCATTCCTCATGTTAACCACAAAGAGAAATTGTTGTCCGGCGAGGCGGGCTAGTCTTCTCGAGTAACCCTCAAGAAGAGAGACTGCCCTAGACCACTCCCCATGTTAACCACAATGGGAAGTCACTGTCTATGGTACATCAACAATCTGGACCATTTTTCAAACTGGAAAATGTTTGTCCGTCAGAAATCTCAATCCACTTTCCGAACTGGAAAGAATCTACTCATCATATCCATCAATCAATAATACATCAGTGCTCCCTCCAAACCTGGGAGTCATCTCTTCAATAACGAAGTCATCTCCATGAGCTCCAGCTTGAGTAAACAAACTCTTTCATCTTGAACAAGAGCTTTATCAAAATGTCTGCTTATCTGCTCATCTGTGGAGATATGTATTGGAGAACCACTTTCTCCTTTCTGGATTTCAAATGTACTTCGGTCTGGAACACTAGTTTTCTCTGACGGCTTCATGTAGCTCTGATCAATAGAGTATATGATTGTTGGAGAATTGTAACATATCCATGTGGCACTTCTTCTGTCATCATGATATTTGATCTACTGAGTAATCATCTTGATACAATATCTATGTTATAGAATATCTTCACCACGCTTCTGCTGTGTACTGGAGGTTCTCCACCGAGTTATATTTTCCATCTGCATACAAGGGTCTCTTTCTGGTATGCCTCAAAGTCTTAAGGTTTCTCTTCATACGCTCTTTGTTCGATTAGTCTTTGCATTTATCTGATGTAGAACTCCAACTCATGGATGTTGCGGATGATATAATGACTCATGTAGAGATATGTCTGGTTTACCTGAACAAGTAATCATCATAGTCTTCTCCCTTCATCTGGGAGAACCTATAGTTCTAGATCCCACAATGCTTTCATTCATAAGTCTTCCATACATTGTTCTTCATCATGACTTTTAGTTCCTTTGCTTGATTGCTTTTATTCATATCAGGCTGGAAATCTTGTGATTCTTGATATAATGTCTGGTTGTTCTGGCTTTTCTTCTTTCTTGGAATCTTTATGTTCTTCCTCATGTTTTTCTTTATCTCTTGGGTCCATGGAGTTTCTTATAGACTCCATGCCCTAAAGATTCCATTTATTTATTTCATCATAGGATCATGGATGTGGATGGACAACCAGGAATACTTTACGACTTTTCTTCGAAGAAGTCTTCTTCTAAGGTCGAACTGAACACATACTGCTTCTCATGTTTTCTATCATGGATATATACTTCATCATCTTCAATGGATCATAGGATTAGCTCCCTCCTAATCCTTGCTTCATGTATGAGTGCATATAATTGGCTTCCTCCGTCTAACAGAGTCCATGCTTCCGTCTGCATCCTTATGGTCTTATGCAATATATAATTGGCTCCCTCCATCTAACAGAGTCTATGCTTCCATATTATTGTCTTCTACAAAACATCATAAGTCTTTCTCTAGATTGCTGTCTTCTTTCTGTCTTTGCTTCTTCTAAGTCTCTTCATGATTGATTATTATTTCGTATTATCTTGTAATAGCTTCCACATGATTTGTTTGATGTATTTCATCCTTTCATGTGTATTATCTAACTTGTATAGAAATCCTTATCTTGTTGTTCTTCCATAGGTATAGTTCTTCTTGGAGCACATTATCTTCTAAGAGATAGATGTACAACAAGATATGTAGAGAGACTATGCACGCAAGATATGTACAAGAAATAAGAAGAGTATTGCTACCTTCATAATAAGAAGTCTCTTTCATTCTGCTTAGTCTTCTTTGTAGGTTCCTTTTCTTCGACAACTGATGCTTCATGTTTCTCCTTCTTTTTCTTTATCTTGGGACAATGATTCTTGTAGTGACCATACCTTCAACAGTTGAAGCATTGTATTTCTGAAATATCTTTCTCTTGATTTGGCTTCCTCCTTGAACCAAACTTCCTTTTTTTCTTGAAATTCTTGAATCTTGTTGTGAACGCTTGATCATTATACTTCTTTTGGGGTTTCTCTTTTGCACTGATCCTAGATTCTTCTTGAGCACAACAAGTCCAAAGTTCTTCAAATGTAGGATACTCCTTCCTTATGTTCATGCTTGCAACAAATGCATCCCATGTCTTGGGAAGACCATTGAGTACTATGTTCACCAATTCTTTCTCTGAAATGATTTCTTCAATAGCTTGTAGTTGATCTCTTAACTGAGAGATTCTCACAAAGTATGATGTTATGTTGTCATCATCATTCATCTTCATGTCACAGAGCTCATTCTTCAGACTCATTATTTTTCCAATGTTTCTGACTGAGAAGAGGTTTGTTAGGTCATCGTACATCTTCTTCGATGAGTCAAGATGGGAGATGTAGGGTATCAAGTGATCTCTTATAGAGTCCACTATGATACTCATGGCATTGATGTCACCATCCTTGAACTTCTCCATAGCTTCAATGTTCTGCGGTTCCTTCTCTTTTCCTTCTTCAAACTCTAGTTTCACAATCTTTCTTTTCACGATATCAAACACTTTATTCTTGGCAAGGATGAGGTCAATCCTTGTCTTCCACGCTCTGAAGTTAGAAGCTCCATATAACTTATTTTCTAACTTCATAGAGTAAGTCATGGTTGCCTAGATCTGATAAAAAACTCAAACTTGACGTCTTGGCTTGCTGAGAGTACCAGGAGATGCGCTAGGCTAGGGAACAATGATCTATCCGGAGATTAGGTAAATCCATTCACTTAAGGTGCCTCAACGAGAGGATTAGGGTTTTTTCAACGACACCTGCTAGTAACCCTAGTGGTAGTGCTTTGGTGACTGCTCCTGCTAGAAACCCTAGCGACAGTTCTTCAACGAGCTTAATATCCCTCTGGCTATGTTTCCTTCCAGCGATTAGACTGAATGAAGGAGGTGTGGGCCCATAACCTGTTAGAATAAGAATGGATGTGCTCATTTTACCATCAACAATATCACTATTGTCACCCAACCATAGGCCAAAGCCACCCTCCGAGCACCTTAACCTTGACTGGGAATCATTCCGGAAGCAAACCCTAGGCTAGATAGCTAAGCAAAGGGTAGCGCACCTTTCCTCAAGAATAACACATCAACAAGAGCTGACCATATAGTCCAAACCCTAACCAAGAGATAGTCCAACCCAAACGTGATCTTCTAGCTGCAACAACTGCAATGGAAACTCTCCTCAAACCTGCGCACAAAACTGGGCACTGTAGTGCGCACAAATGATGCTCTGCAATTCTAAGACTGCTTGCCAGAATGAAGACTGGCCTCCTGTATTTATAGAAATTCTGGCTAACTGCCTGGGCTGACTTCTAATTTTGGGTATCTGTCTGTTCAATATATATTATTTATTCTAGCCGACTTCTTCTCTTGGAGGCTAATAACCTAATACACGTTATCTTCTTGAGCTGACAAGTCTTCTAGGGTTATTAGCCAACTCATTAGGGTTTCTTCTTGCTTCCCGAAATATCCTATTCTCGTCAAGTTTACACGTGGAGGTAAATACCTCCCACAACTACCATAATATCAACAAGACTATCCTATCACTGTCACCTCAATAGGATGTCTCTTTCTATTTAGGGTGGTAGGCTCAGGGGAGATGTCCCCGGTGACTTGCGGTTTTGAGAAGGCAAAGGATAAAAGGCTAGGTAAAGGTCCCCTCTCACAAGTCACCACCGATCAAAAATTTTGGTTTAAATAACCAATAAAGAGATAATATACTAGAAGTGTACCAGCCCGGAACAAAGCAACAAGAAAACTATATATTTGCAAGAGCACTTGTTGGTTAGCATTTCATAAAACCATTGACTTTCTTAAATGAAGAAATTTGCTGAATATGATGAAGTAAACATAAATCTTATAACAACAATGATTATAGAGCAATAATTCACATAAAATGTCTTAAAACTAGCTTCAAAATGACTAAAAACCATTGACCATTGAAGTCATATCATTAGCATTTGGCAAAAGCATATAAGACAAACTATAATTCAGACTTTAAAATTGCTTTATGATATTTTAATCCTGAATTAAATGGATGTAGCTTACTTTAGTAACAACAACAAGCATGTTAATAGATCAATCTAATCTAGGGTTAGAGGGTGTTAGTAGGTTGCTCAAAGAATAGGTTTTGAAGGTTGTTCGATCAAAATACTCAAAGGAGGTCTTAGACTAGTGCTTTCTTAGGGAAAATGGAGTCAATAAAGTGGTTGCAAATGTTGACGGAGCAGAATGATAATAGGAGAGCCAAATACAAGAGGAGTTGATGGATGAAGTGTTGGTAAGCCAAGGCTTCAACCACCAAACCCTAGGGGAAAATGACTACTAAGGTGTAGGTAACTCTAGGCCTTAGTAGATTTTCCTCCCTCTTTAACTCAAAGAATGAAGCAAGTGATGACTAAGATGAAGCAACAAGTGCTAGGGTGTTGCAATGACAAGACTCTTAGTAATGGCTTCATGAAAAACGGCTCCTTGGCACAATCTAGTAGGTGGGTAGCAATTGAGATAAGGACAATAAGATGTGCTTAATCTCCTAGGGTTTAGGCTAGCAATTTCATAATATTTAGAAAAATGCAAAGTAAAGACACTATAACCATTCAAAATAAAGAACAATTGCATAATTTTACTTACATTCACCCAGAATAATCTAGCACATTACCTAGTTGTAGACTTTCCACCAAGAAAAATGCCCAAAACACCAAAAATAGCCTTCCTTCAACAAGTGCGCACTGCATTTCAGTCATGAAACCCTAATTAGGGTGAAAATTTCAGACCTCACAAATGTGAATCAAAGATCATAAAAAATAAGAGGCAATTTCCCCTTATTTACACAATACTAAAGACCAAAATTAGGTCAAAAAGGCTGACATGGTCAGTTACAAATAATATCCAGTTTTTACATTAAATGTCACAATTAAACCCTAAATCAAGTTGCTAAGGTGACGTCATGCCCCTTTAGGGTGATGCTAGGCCCTTTTTGGGAAACATTGGCCTCTTGGAGAAAAATGTTAGGCCTTCTTGGGCCTCAGAAACCTGGCACACATGCCACTTGGCACACAACTGCCTCCAAAACCTCCCAAAATGTTGTATGATGTTATGGGTGACCCGAGTGATGTCATGGGCCTTCCAAGGCCTACATAATGATGGAAAGAGCACAACCCCCCTGGGTCTAGGCCTGCCAGGTTTCCCCTGGTGAAATGTCCTCCTCTCTCTCTGATGCAATCCTCTGATTTGTCTCTACCCCCTGCTGGGGTCTCAACATCCATCTGGTGGGATTGTATCCCCATGGAGGTTCAAAATAATCATCTCCCCATGTGTACCTATCCATCGGGTGTGGCCATGCAACATCAACAGATACGCCCTCCAGGGGCTCATAAGTCACAGGGATCATAGCAATGTCAATCACATCTAATCATCAAGTTTATTAAACATGTGCATAAAATCCCCTTTACCCGAACAAGTGCTCAAAGAAATTATACTAATCTACAAGCCAAATTTGGAGGAAACGCTAGGACATCCTATTGGGCTAATGATCATTGGATGTGGGATGTTTCCGGGGGAAGTCAAACCTAGGCTGTGTGAGTGGATGAGGTGGTAAGGGATGTGTGGGAAAGGGGTGCAGTGATAGCAAGGAAATGGATGGCTTACCTGCGGGTGCCTCTGAAGAGGGTGAGCTGCACCTGTCATGGATGAAAATGTTTCCAAGCCCATTCATGCCTTTTATCTTTTATTCTTATTTCTTTTTCTTTCAAGAGGCTAGTTAGGGGACACTTCCCTGGCGTGGTGACCCATGGTGGCAATGTTACCCACAAACATTTCACGAAAATGAGAAGGCTGGCTCGTGATGAGACCCCCTTTATCTTGGCTATGCCACCAAGAGACACTACCCTGGCGTGGTGACCAACTGATGGTAGTTTCATACCGCTACATGCCCATGGAACTAATAGGCTGGCTCGTGATGAGAACCCCTATCCTCTAACTAGGTCTTGTTTTATTAATTTTTATGGGTCCCTCTGTTTCTTGCTAAGAATCTTTTTATTTCTTTCTCGGGGATTCTTGGGCGAAGTAGCTCAAGGTTTCATTCTTTTGATTTTATCTTTTTCCAGCTACTTTTACCCTCTGGGCCTTTATCCCCTTCTTCCCAAAAGGCAAGGTACAACCCTTAGATATTTGGCCAACCCAATGCCCAGACCAGTGTAATGGGATGTATGAGCGGGAAAAAGATGAAAAGTGATAAGTTTGGTGGGAGAAAACGATGCCCTTTCATGAATCCCCCCAGTGGAAACTCAAACCCTATGGGTACCCCATGGTGTGGTCAAGTGGAAAAGCATAAGATCCAAGCACCCGTTAGAAACAAATAGAATTAAATGCACATTGTTGTCATCCTTATACACACTTGCAAACGTGAGCTAAGTCCAACTCACTTAGTGTGTTCTTGGAGGCACAATGCCTAGGTTCAAAGCCCACTGTCACCTAGACTTGAACCTCTTCCGTCTAGGCTTACTCCTAGGGAAGCCAAGGGGGGTAGACCGTAGTTACTAGATGAAGTTAAGAATTGATTTCTAGGAGTTGATTTTAATTAGTTAATGGTTTGGGGGAATCTAGCCTATATGAGAGGCAAACAATGCACATGCAAGCCCTTTTCCTAAGACAACTAAAGACTAGTGCCTAAGGTTGTGCAAGGGGTTAACTAAAGTTTAAGGAGATTAGATTTTACAAAGAGCTACATCAAGATTACAAAAGAACGACTTCACAAGATTTACAATTAGGACTAAATACAATTAAGAGAGAGAGATAATTATCCACAAATCTTAGAATGTCTAAAGATACATCAAAGATACAACTATACAACTATGGACAAGAAAAGAAACAAGCACTAACTTGATTACTTGATTGTGCAGGGAATTAAAAATTTCTCAAAGGAAAAGATAACACCAACACATCAAGCCTGCAAACCCAAACATAGAGTGCCTCCACAAGATGCGAAACTCTAAGGGGCTACTTCAATGGCATACACAAGTACACAACACAAACCCAAACCATGAAATTGCCTCCAAAGGATGCGCAACTTCAAGGGGTTAATCCAATAACTCAAAGCACAACTTAAAATTAAATGACAATGCTGAAAAGAAAGCCTCCAAGGGCAAGGGAACAAATTTAGTTCACCTATTTAACATCTACAAGTGATTTAAGTAAATTGCATGAAAAGTAAAGGAATTGACAAGTGCTTGATATAATATTCAAGCATCAACCATAAAGATATGTAAATGAAGGTGTCCTAAGGTTAAAGTGGATTAGTTAGGATTATTGAGTTGTTAAGTTAGAGTGTGAATCCTAAACTAAGTGACAACCCCAAAATCTCCCCCGCTTGTACCAAATAGTTGTTGGGTGCTGAATAAGTGAGGAAAATAAGGCCCCACCCTAGCTCCATAGGTCAACCCAAGAAAAGAAGTACTCCCAGGAAGGACACTAAGCGCCGTGAGATCGTCCCCGATCTAGCACCTCCCATTGCTTCCTTATAGTTCTCGTTTAGATGGAAAAGTTGGGTCAGTAGAGAGTGACCTATTAAAACTAGTTAATTTTAAGCCCTATGAGACTAAGGTAGATTAAGTTAATTGTGTGTTGAAAAATATGTGTTTGCTAAAGTGTCAAGTGCTTGAATGTAAAAGAAATTACTTGCAAGTGAAAAAGAAGTACTTAACAAAGTGTAGAACTTGAAATAGCATGAAGTACTTGAAATCAAACTTGTAGAAATGAAAAATGAGTTTGCCTTAAACCATGTAGTTACATCATGCCCATAAGATTGCAAGAAAAATAAAGTACTTTTGAACAAATGAAATTGAAAGCAAAGTACTTGAAGGAAATATAGCTTGCAAAGAAAAGGAAACTAAATGAGCATCATAACTTATTATGCCTCCATGGGCCTACACTAGCACATGATTATTTCATTACTAAACATAAACCATCATTGAGCATGAATTGAAATAACCACAACTAGTCTAGCCTTACGATTTTGGGGGTTGGCAAAGCCAATCACACTCCAAGGTGTAGGCAAACAAGTAAAAAGAAATGTTTGTAAATAAAACTAAGTTAACCAAACCTCAAATAATGACACAAGGTGGAGGCAAGCCTTCCTTTGTTGTGCCAAAGTGGGTTGGAAAGAAACTAAACTAAAAACAGAAAATAAATTGCATCAAGAGAGCCTTACGATTTAGGAAGGTTGGCAAAGCCAAGCACTTTCCTAGGTGTAGGCAAATAAACTAGCAAAACTTGCAGAAAATTAATTTTAGGAGAAGTGCAAGCCCTTGGTTACTCTTTGGGGGTTTGATTACAAAGATAATATAAGAGAGATGTGTTGGGGGTGTAGGTACCCCAAATTAGGAGGCTGTAGTTGATGTTTTAAGGCCCAAAAGGGCTGTTCCTCCTCGTTTTCTGTCACAGACCTGCAAAAACCAGCAAGTAAAACTTGCTGGAAAACTGCAGAAAAATGACAAAAAACTCTGCAGAAAATTTCTATTAAGATAAAAGAGAAATATAATATGAAATATGGCAGTATTTGTAGTCGATTTTGATCCACTCTAGCATATAAAACTACCCATATACTCAAAAATCACAACAGAAAATCAAAACTGAAACCGTAAGAGGAAATAAGATTGGGTTAAATGAACAACTTCCAAATCTGACGTTGCTCCTTCTTAACCCTTAAGCAACCTGCAAACAGATGAGAAAAGCTACAAGACCAAGCAAGAGGTAAGTAGATCCCTAAACATCAACAAAATACTTTGAAGAAGAAATGATACTACACTACTAAGATCTAGAGCAATACTACTCTAGATCTATCCAAGCAAAGTACTTTCCTTGGATCTCTTACTCTACTCTAGCAACTAAGAACTCAAACAATGCCCAATACAAGTTACCTCAATAAGCTCCAAAACCGCACATCAAGAATACTCCAAATGCAAGTGGTTTCTCCAAAGTTTCTTCTATTATGAGCAAGCTTGAGCAAATACTTGCTTCAAGCCTGAGAAATTGGAGAGCAATATGGGAGAGTGAGAGAATGGAAGAGATTTGGGAATAATAACAATACACTAAGAGAATATGGAAAAATGAGGGTGAGAGGGCCTCTATTTATACTTGGGAAGGCAAAGTTACCCCTTTTAGATCTAAGACAAGTGTCAAAACACAAGCAAGAGTGATCATCTCTAGGAGGGGGGTGCATTTTTAGGGTTAGGGTTGTGGATTGATGAGATACCATGAGTTGGAAAGCCATTTTCTAAGTCAAAGGGTGAGGTGGAGGCATGAGGAGGGCGCACTAGGGGAGAGAGGGCCCACTTTTAATTATTTTCTGAGTTTTCATAGTTTCCTTAAGGAGGGGGGCACAACTTCCCTAGGGGGAACAACTTAAAGTGAAGGTGGTTAGGTGGGATAGGGTTATGAGGGTGAGAAAGGGGTTATGATAGGATAGAATAAGGTTTAATCATCATCTCCCACTCTCTCTTCAACCAATTAACTCAAAATTACAAAATTTGACATTTTGACTATGTCAATATAAGCAATTAAATTGTTGTTTTGGATTGACCAAGACTCCTCATGGACAAACACCTAGAGAAACTTGTCCAACTGAGCTGAAACTTGGTCCAAGGGTGTAGGGGGTCTCATTCCATTTATTTTGAGCACAAATACCCCTATCAAAATCCCAAGGACCTAGTTTTTACATTTTTCATCAAATTTTAATTAAAATTACCCAACTTAGGCAATTTTAATAAATTAAAAAAACCTATCTAGACTCGATGGAATTCCACAAAACTTTCAGATATGTCTTACATGGTCATTTAAAACATTCCTAGACACTAGCTACCAAAAGCATAAACCATTAGAATTCCTTTCACCACTTTGGAGGAATTATTTGCGTGAGTGAAAAACTCAAGGGAAATTAATAAGGCTGGTTAGGCCAAATTAATAACCCGAGGAAAAACAAAACTCAGTGAAATGGACTCCTCTAATGATGAATTCCTAAGGAAACTTACCCAACTATGATCCATACAGACCTATTACATTATTATCCCACGTAGGGGAGCGGAAATTCCATTACAAAAAGATGTGTTGAAGGCCAAAACTACCTTGTTGAACCAGTAAGTCTTTGACTTGGTAGCACCTAATGGTTCATATCTTCATGGTACATGGAGTTGACCTCCTAGTTGAAAAGGTGGTCAAAACACATATTCAAAGGTTTTGAGGATCAGAGTGACACATACCACGATACCCAGACTCATTACCTCATCGAGCAAGATCCATTTTTGCTACAGGACCAGGCCAAGGTGATGGATGTTGCTGCTGCTGACAAAGTGGTGGCGCTAAAGAATGAAAAGATGGGCCCTCCAGGGCCATGATCAAGTTGATATGGCTCTCGTTACTCCATGTTTAGGATTTGTGGGCCTTAAGACATGATCTCCTTAGTTATCCCTAGGTTAGGGGATAACATGACCCAATCTCTTGATAGGGCCTCTTTCTCCTATTGCTTTTGAAATTTCTTCCTGAATTCAGAATCGAGCTTGATCTCTTCATTGGGTCTCTTTCTCTCATTCCTATCAAATGATTGACTTGATTTATGAATCGCAAGATCAAGGCCCCTTTCAAGCATTTCAAATTTCCAAGTAAATCCAAAGGTGGTAGTAGAGATGGGTGGTCCAAAGTGATTGTGGAGGTTGGACATGCACACTTTTATCTGGAAGGCAGGCCTCTGTAATCTAAAAATTCTATAAAACGTGGCTTAAAGATATGAATTGTGAATGGTAAAAGGTGGCTCATAAAATCATGATTCTTTCCTTTGCAAACAACTTTTCATTTAAAGGTGGTTTTCATGTGTATAAATGTTGTTACTCCAAAGAAGCAAACAACCTTGGGCAATCTCTATTGTTTATGGTGTTTATTTGCTATGTGATTGGGGGTTTTCCCTATTTGCTTGCTTCGTTTCGGTGTATTCCTGTATATCTTGCCTTGTTGGGATCCTCACACAGTGCCCAACACATGTATTTTGCATTGGTGTTACTTAATTACAACACCCATGGATTTATTAATCAATTGAACCTCCACAACCTTGAAATCGAATGATTTGGATTGTTGGATTGTATACACATCACCATCTCTAATTTCTCCCTTGAGTGAATCACTGGTTGTTAGAAGTTATAAGCACATACAACGTTCTCATGCTTTGTCATTCTCTTAATTCCTTAAATTCCCAATCATGTCAATGTTGGGCAGCTAAATGATACACCATCATGACCAATAGATTCAAGGAAATGTTGGTACAATGTTGTTAAAATTAAGTAGCTGGAAGATCCATTCTCCGAGAGGATGGAAAAGACTCTAGTTGAGATCTAGGGCCCCCAGTACACTCCCAGGGTTCTTGGTCTGGGACCAAGTAGTTAGAGCCATGGAAAAAGACCCTAGTGAGGGCCCCCAGTATATTTCTAGGGTTCTTGGTCAAGGACCAAGCAGTTTGATGATATAAGTCCCTAGATGTGTTCTAGGGCCCCTGGATGTGGTCCAAGGAATCCTTGCTCAGTGCTTGGATTGATCCTTAGTTGTGTACCTTGGTGGATACGACCCTAGTTGTGATCTAAGGCCCCCAAATGTGTTCTGGGGTATCCTAGTATGGGACCAGGCAGTTTCTTGGTTAAGTACCAATCCGAGATGATGTGTGATATTATTCTCTCCCAGGATGGTCCATGAGACCTAGGAGTAGTTACGAAGAAGGACATGATCACATCATTGACCTTCCTCTTATGCTGGAATGACAAAAACTTATAAGTTATATCATGAGACCTTTGTGGACATTTTTCCATTGAAGAAGACCCCCCTTTGACTTTGTCTTGTTACTATTGCTTTCCCTTGTTTGAGCCATGTACTCCTTATTGCTTATGTGGTTTGGGTCTTTTCTAGCCACATTGACTTGTTGACTATTCTAATTAATATTTTATGATTAAAATATTAATTATTTAATTTGTTTATTTTATTAAGGTTTAATTTAACCCTAAAGATAGGGTTAATTTAGTTAACCCTACCATCCTACCTAGACTATAAAAGGATACCTCTCCCCCTCACTCTCACATTCATTCTTCTTCCTCCAATATCATTCTCTTGGTCTGAAATTTGCTGCGGCCTCCTTGGATTTCTCTTGTTGGTTTATAGTGCGGCCTCCTTGGATTGTTCTTGCTGGTTTGGGGTGTGGCCTCCTTGGATAGTTCTTGTTGTCTTGTAGTGTGGCCCTCTTGGATCTGCTTTTTCTGGTTGAGTAAGTGGCGTCCCCTCCCTTGGGATTGTTTTTCTTGTTGTGTAGTGGTGCGGCTCCCTTCCTTGGGCTGGGATAGTGGTGCAACTCCCTTCCTTGGTTTGGTATAAGTGTTTCGACTCCCTCCTTTGGGCTGATATAGTAATGCAACTCCCTCCTTGGTTGCTGGTATAGGATGCAACCCTCCTTGGAATTTTCTCTTGTTGAGCCCTAAGGGTTTTCTTCAGGCTGCCACTGTCTTCTTGCTGGTATTGTCACCTGTACATGAGTTGTCGCTGTCTCCTTGCTGTTTGCTACTAATGTCTCACTGTTGTTGCACTTGTTTGTTGTTGCTGTCCTATTACTAGTGCCACCTATGTTGCTGCCTCTGTTCCTTCTATGGTAACCTGTGTTTGCTTCCCTTAATAGGGTTTGTAAGGCAATCCTCTAACTGCTATTATAACTAGCAGTTTTATTTTGGACGGTTTTGGCAAGGCTGTAAGTGGCCTTCTTTTGGACAACATTGTCTTTATTTCAACCTAGTACTTGTTGTTTGGTATACTGGCTAGTTTTCTAATATTTCCCTAAGTTCTTGGCAAAACTGTTCACAAGATCATGATGAGATCTACCCCTGAGGGTTCGATCAATGATCCTTAAAGATTTTTCTAAGCATATAGGAAAGAGGACAACAACAGGCTCATCAGGTAAATCTGTTCTTTGTTTTTGCTAAGGTAATGTTCATATCTGTTCTTTGTTTTTGCCAAGGTAATGTTGAGATCTGTTCTTTGTTTTTGCTAAGGTGATGTTTAGATCCATTGTATTATTTCTATTATTCATTTTACATCAAATTTTGTGAATATATTGTTGATCCAAAACTACAATAGTAAATAAAAGTAAAGAATATTTCTATTTCTAGTTTGCCCTTAAATTTCTAACATGGTATCAGAGCTTAGGGCATGAAAAGAGCTCAATTGTGGAAGACTTTTGAGCCTGCATAGATCCACACCTAAGGGTTTGTTTTTCATATCAGCAGTAAGTTTGTTTTATATCAGATCTTGTTTTCAGTATGGCTTCATCTTCAGTCAAAGCAGAAGATAGGCTTGAAGGGGCTTCAAAATTCAATGTCTGGAAGGCTAGGGTTTTTAATATCCTAGAAGAAGGTGACTTGGATGAGCTGGTTACCAGGGTGATGGAAGAACTTACTTCAAATGCAGGAAGAGAAGCCTATAAGAAGAGGCATGCCAAATCCAAGAGGATCATTTTTTACTCAGTTAAAGACAACATGATGCCTCTTATTGCTCATCTAAGGACAACTAAGGAATGCTTTGATGTCCTAGCAAATCTGTATGAAAAGAAGGCCCCAACTCAGAAGAGGACTTTGAAGAAACAATTACATACATTAAAGATGAGAAATGATGAAACTATCTCTGCCTTCTTTTCCAAAATTGCCCAAACAAGAGATCATCTTGCAACAATTGGAGTTGTAGTGGATGGTGATGACCTTGTACAAACAATAGTAGATGGTCTTCCTGAATCATGGGAGACATTCATCTCATCAGTCAATGAAGAGAAGTTCAACCCAACTTCGAGAGATTATGGCATGATTTCCTGGAAGAAGAGGGTAGACTTAAAAGAAGAAATGGACCCTCAACGGTGAAAGACCATGCTCTTTTAGTCAAAGCCAAGAAATGGAAGAGGTTTCCTCAACACAAAGGCAAAGGTAAGAAACCCCAAGGTAAGCAATCTCACTTTCACTCTCATTTTTCTAAAGTAAGATGCTTTAACTGTAAAAGGCTCGGTCATTTTGCAAAAGAATACAGGAACCCTCCCTCACAACAAAAATAGAGAGGCAGGTTCCCTGCTTTAGTTGCAACTGAGGAAGAAGAGACTCAAAGAAGGAGAACTAGAGCTACTACTAAAGAACAAGAACAACACAGAGAAAGTTATCTTGTTTCAGCTCTTTCTGGTACTATCACCAAATCGGAAGAAATTTGGTTAGTGGACAGTGGGGCCTCCAAGCACATGACACGCTTCAAACAAAACCTTGTGAACTATCGAGATAAGAAGTTCAATATGAAGGTAGAATTGGGTGATGATGGCACCTATGACATCAAAGGAATTGGTTCAACATCTTTTCAGCTTCAGTCAAGTAATGTATTTCATATTGACTAAATTCTTGTGTTCTTGGATTAAAGAAAAATCTTATCTTAGTTGTAGTTTTAGAAAGTAAAGGGTACTCAGTAGCCTTCTCCAAAGGAAAGGCTCTTATGTGGCCCTCAAATGAAAGTATGAGCTCAACCATGACAATCGGAGCTCAAGAAGGTAGACTTTACAAAGTCATTGGTCAAGTTATTCAAGAATTAACTCATGAGATGATCAACCCCTGCAAACTATGGCACAAAAGGTTTGGACATCTCAAATATAATTATCTCCCAGGTTTGCAAAAGATGGTAACAGGTATGCGGGTTTTTTATTTTGAGCATGATAGTATTTGCAGAGGCTGTGCTCTTGGTAAAAATACAAAGATATCCTCACAGTAATAGAAAAGCTAATGGTTTCTTAGATCTTATTCATTTAGATCTTTGTGGACTTATGACTACTACATCCATCAATGGTTGTATTTATTATATCATTTTTATTGATGACTGTTCTCGTAAAACTTGGATTTATTTTCTGAAAACTAAAGATGAATCTTTCAATAAATTTCAGGATTTTAAGAATCTTGTTGAGAATCAGACAAGTAGACATATCTGTGTTTTCAGAACAGACAATGCAAAAGAGTTTGACTCCCACAAGTATGATGATCTCTGTCGGGCTTCTGGGATTAAGAGGGAGCTGATTGTGCCTTATAATCCCCAACAGAATGGGGTTGCAGAAAGAAAGAATAGGGAAATTTGTGAAGTAGCCAAAGCAATGATGTTTGATCAAAATATTCCATTGTATCTTTGGGCCAAAGCTACGAGTACTGCAGTCTATATTCAGAACAAGTGTCCTCATAAAGCCCTGGAAGAGAAAACTCTAGAAGAAGTTTTCACCGGTAAGAAGCCTTCAGTTGACCATTTGATAATTTTTGGTAGTCCTATCTACATTCATGTACCAAAATAAAAGAGGACTAAGCTAGAGCCCTCTGGAAAGAAAGGCACCTTTGTAGGGTACAATGAGACCTCAAAAGTATATAAAATCTATGTACCAGGGAAAAAGTACATAGAGGTTAGTAGAGATGTGACCTTCCATGAGGAAGCTTCTTTTCATCATTCCAAGGAACTTCCATGTGATACAGAGGAGTAGGAAGCTCCATCTCTAGAACCTTCAGTCTCACAACTTTCAGATAAGTAGAGGGAGGAGTTCAGAGGGCCTTCAGTGGATCCCATATGGGATTTTGTTGAGTTTCCCCTAGAGAAACCTATTGTCAAAAGGAAGCCAACTTGGTGCTGAGAAGTTTTAAAGGAAGCATAGAAGCATGCAACACCTAAAGGTACTTTCAGAGAAAGAAAGAAGCCATATAAATACTCAAGTTTGATAGCTCAGTTGAATCTTGTAATTGACTCAGAACCTTCCACTTTTGATGAGGCTGCCAAACATAAAGCATGGAAGGATGCCACGATAGAAGAGTACGAGTCAATATTGAAGAACAATTTCTGGGAAGTGGTCCCAAGACCTGAAGGAAAATCAGTAGTAACCTCTAAATGGATTTACAAGATAAAGCATGCAACAGATGGCGGTGTTGAAAAATTCAAAGCTAGATTTGTGGCTTGTGGCTTCTCTCAGAAAGAAGGAATTGATTATGATGAGATATTTGCTCCTGTATTCAAGTATACCTCTATCAGAATAATCATCTCTCTTGCTTTATTTTTTAATTGGAAACTTCACCAAATGGATGTTAAGACTGCCTTTCTTAACGGTGAAGTTGAGCAAGAGGTCTATATCGAGTAGCCTGATGGTTTTGTGATCCATGGGAAAGAATCCCATGTCTGCAAACTTAAGAAAGCCTTGTATGGATTGAAATAAACTCCGAGAGCTTGGTATCAAAGAATTGACGGTTTTATTCAGTGTCTTGGGTTCTCCAAGAGTATAGTAGATCCTAATCTTTATATAAATATTGTGAAGAATCATCCTGTTATCTTGGTTTTATATGTGGATGATTTGTTCCTTAATGGAGAGGAACATTTGATAGATCAGACTAAGAGGGAGCTATCAATAGAGTTTGAAATGAAGAACTTAGGTCTTATGCATTAATTTCTTGGCTTAGAGGTGTGGCAGAAACCTGGTGAGATCTCTCACAAAGCATGTATGTAGTTGATGTGCTTCATAGATTGGGATGCTGGACTGTAAGTCCATGACCAAAACTATGATTTATAACCTGAAGAAGTTACATGATCAAGCTATAGGTTCAAATCCAGAATACCCTACCGTATATCGTCAGATTATTGGGTCCTTGATGTATCTAGTACATACTAGACCAAACATTTGTTATGCAGTGAATTCCCTCAGTCAGTTCATGTGTGAACTGAAACACATTCATATGGTTGCTACTGAGCATATTCTTATATATGTCCAAGGGACTATAGCCTATGGGCTCAGATACACTTCCAGTGGAGGTGTAATGCTTCATGTCTATACAAATTCAGATTGGATTGGCTGTACAGTGGACCAGAAGAGTACTTCCAGATATTATTTCAGTTTGGGTTCATCTATGATCTCCTGGTCCAGCAGGAAGCAAGGCTCCATAGCCCAAAGCACTACAGAGGCAGAATACATTGTTGCAAGTGCTACCAGTAGAGAAGTAGTGTGGCTCATAAAGATACTCTCAGATTTGTTCAGTGCTGAGATGGAACCCACAATAATTCATTGTGATAACTAGAGCTGTATAAAGCTCTCCAAGAATCCTATGTTTCATGGAAGATCGAAACACAATGAGATGAGATATCATTATGTTTGTGAAATGGTGTAGAAGAACATTTCCAGTATTCAATATGTTCCAATGGCAATGTTATCCCCCACTTTCAGGGATAAATAGGAGATTATGTCTCGAGGCCCACAGGTCCTAGACATGGAGTACCGAGAGCCATATCGACTTGAGCATGGCTTTGGAGAGCCCATATTTTCTCCCTTTCAGTGCCTCCACTTTGTCAACAACAACAACAAAATCCATCACCTTCGGCTTGGTCCTGCATCAAAGATGGTTCTTGCTCCATGAGGTAATGAGTCTGGGTATCATGGTATGTGTCACTCTGATCCTCAAAACCTTTGAATATGTGCATTTGATTCATTTTTTTCTAACAGGTGCTTGGATCTTATGCTTGTCCACTTGACCATGTTTGGGGGGAATGACAGGATGCCCTAGCAATCCTGTGTCCACAGGTTTTGAGTTGCCACTAGGGGGATTTCTGAAGAGCCATCATCCATTCCCATCACACATACCACTTTCCATCTTATTTCCCGCTCACCCATCCCGTTACCTTGGTCTGGGAATAGGGTTGATCATTTAGGAGTTATACCTTACCTTGTGGGAATAATTGGCTAAAGGCCTGGGGGGTAAAAGTAGCTGACAATAAAATCCTAAGAATAAAACCTCAATATGCTTCACCTAGGGATCCATGAGAAAGCAATAAAAGGCTTCTCAGTAAGAAACAAAGGGATCCGTAGAAAAATAAATCAAGACCTAGTTGAAGGATGGGGGGTCTCATCACGAGCCAACTCATTACGTCCATGGGTGCCTAACGGTATGACACTACCAACATCTGGTTACCACACCAAGGTAGTGGCTCTTGGTCGCATGGCTAAGAGAAAGGGGGTCTCATCACGAGCCAACCTTCTCATTTCCATGAAAGTACTTGTGGGTAACATTGTCACTTCTGGTCACCAAGCTAGGGCAATGTCCCTTAGCTAACTTCTTGAGAGAAAAAGCAATTAAAAGATAAAAAAGAATAAGACAAGACCTGGTTAGCTGATAGGAGGTCTCATCATGAGCCGACCTATTAGGTCCATGAGCATCTAGCAGTATGACACTACTAGCATCTAGTCACCCCGCCAAGGTAGTTGCTCTTGGTGGCATAGCCAAGAGAAAGTGGGTCTCATCACGATCCAACCTTCTTATTTTCGTGAAATGTTTGTGGCTAACATTTCCACCACTGGTGACCAATCCAGGGCAGTTTCCTTTGATTAGCATCTTAGAAAAAATGAATATTAAAAGGCATGAATGGGCTTGGAAATATTTTCATCCATGACAAGTGCAGCTCACCCTCCACAGAGGCACCCACTAGTAAGCCATCCCTGCTATCAATGCACCTTTTTCCCAGGCATCCCCATCCACCTCACCCACCTACATGACTTGGATTTAATCTTTTCCAGAAACATCCCTTTACCAGTAGACACTAGCCCAATAGGACGTCCTATCACTTTCCCCAAACTTGTATAAGCTCTTTGAGCACTAGACTGGGGTAAAGGGGTTTTATGCACATGTTTAATAAATATTGATGATTATATGTGATTAACATTGCTATAATCCCTGTGACTTATGAGCCCATGGAGGGCGTAACTGTTGATGTGCAGGATCATGCCCAATAGACAGGTACCGATGGACAGGTACACATGGGGAGATGATCAGTTCAGACCTCCATGGGGCTGAAGAGCCCACCCAATGGATGCTAAAACCCTAGTAGGGGGCAGAGACAATGTAGAGCATTTGTACCAGGGAAGAGAAAAACAATCCACCAGAGGAAGCTGAGCAGACTTGTACGTAGGGGGGTTGAGCTCTCTCCACAGGAACATTGGCCTTTGAAGGCCCAGGACGTCTCCCAGGAATCCCATGACGTCACCCCAATAGTATGGACATCTTGGGAGGAAGATATGGCAGTGTTGGCACGTGTGGCAGCTTGGAGAAGCCCAAGGAGGGCTAACGTTTTTCCCCAAGAGGCTGCATTTTCCCTAGAAGGGGCTAATGTCACCCTAGAAAGGGGATGACGCCCCTCTATTTCTTTATTAGGGTTTAATTTTCAAACATTTAATGTAAAACAATATGATTTTAGTATTTTGTCCTTTTCGGCCTTTTCATGACCTAAAAAGTAAATTTAGGTCATTGTATTGTATAAATTGAGGGTTTTTGACTCTCATTTTTTGATCATCTCTCACTCACCACTTGGTGAGGTCTGAAATTTGCGCCCTTCTTAGGGTTATTGGCTGAAATTTTGAGGTGCACTTGTTGAAGGAAGACTTTCTTGGCATATTTTAGCATTTATCTTGGTGGAAGGTATTACAACTAGGGTTTGCTATATGATTTCTTGGTTAAATGTAAGTGAATTTCTGCAAAACTTCTTGATTGAATGGTTTTAGTGTTGTTTTCTTGCATTTGTTATTATAGTTTTTTGAATTAAACCCTAGGTGACAAGCACACATTGAAGGTCCTTGTCTCATGCCCCTATCAAGATTTTAAGCCATTTTATTTGCTGAAGAGAGATAGAGCCTTTCCACAGAAACACTCTATCCTTTCTTCTAGCCTAGCCATTTTACTCTTGTTCATTTAAGAAGGAGAAAAACGCACCAAGGCCTAGGTCACCTACACCTGGTGAGTCGCTTTTCCCTAGGGTTTGACTAGTGAAGCCTTGCTCTAGAAACACATCACTTTCAAACTCTCTTGTCTTGGATCAATCATTTATTGAGCTAGCCCTTTTTTCCCATTGAGCTAAAGAAGGAGGAGAGAGAACTGAGGCCTAGGGTTTCTACACCAAAGTGAGTCTCTCTCCCCTAGGGTTTTTTTTTTGAGGCCTTTCTTTAGCAACACCTCAACACTTTACCCTCTTGTCTTTAGTTTCACTATCACTTAGTCCTTCATCTTTTGCATCCTCTTTTTGAGTCCATATACCCTAGGAGCGCACTGATCTAAGGCCTTTTGTGTTGAGTAACTTGATCCTACAAACTTCCAATACTTTGAACAAACCCTAACTATAACTAACCCTATATTAGACTAACCTTTACTAATCCTAGTGCTGTCGTTTTCTTTCATGCTATAAACACCTTTTGTGCAGCCTCTATTTGTCTCTAAAATCAATTGAATGATTAGCTAAAGCGTTGCTTCAAGCATTATTGTATTGATGATAAAATTGCCATTGTTCATTGTGAAGCCTCATTAGCTCTTATTGTGAAGTGATATATATATTGTAATGATTTCTATTTCATAAACATTGATTTAATTCGTCAATATCATTATACAATTGCTTATCATCAGAAAGGTCATTGATTACATGAAGTACTAACCAACAAGCAAGCCTTGCATATATAGTTTCTTATTGCTTTGTCTTGGGTAGGTACTCCTTTCTTGGTTATTACTTCTGGTTATCTCTATTGGCTATAAGCCGGATTTTTTGATCAGGTGGTGACTTGTGAGGGGGAAGTTATCTTTTATCTCTTAAGCCTTTGGCCTTCTCAAAACCCTAGGTCACCGGGGACGTCTCCCCTGGGCCTTACCTCCCTAAACAGAAAGAACTTTCCCATCGAGGTGTTAGTGGGTGGGATTGGTTCAATTATGCCAGTTTGGTATCCTTTCATCCATCTACTTTACAAACTACAAACTATGCGATACCAGGCATAACAAATTGCAGATATTTTGACCAAGCCCCTATTGTTGACAGAGTTTGTGTACTTTTGAGACAAGCTTGGTGTTGTTGAGAATGCCTCTTTTGTTGAGAGGGAGTGTTAAAATTAAGCAACTGCAAGAGCCATTCTTCAGGAGGATGGAAAAAACCCTAGCTAAGATCTAGGGCCCCTAGTACACTCCTGGGCTTCTTGGTCTGGGACCAAGCAATTAGAACCATGGAAAAATACCCTAGTGAGGGACCCCAGTATATTGCTGGGGTTCTTGGTCAAGGACCAAGTAGTTTGATGATATAAGTCCCTAGATATGTTCTAGGGCCCTTGGATGTGGTTGAGGGAATCCTTTCTCGGTGCTTGGATTGATCCTTGGTTTTGTACCTTGGTGGATAAGACCCTAGTTGTGATCTAGGGCCCCCGGATGCGTTCTGGGGTATCTTGGTCTGGGACCAGGCATTTTCTTGGTTAAGTACCAAGCTGAGATGATGTGTGATCGTCTTCTCTCCCGGGATGGTCCATGAGACCTAGGAGTAGTTAAGAAGAAGGACATGATCACATCATTTACCTTCCTCTTATGCTGGGATTATAAAAGCTTATAAGTTATATCATAAGACATGTGTGGACATTTTTCCATTGAAGAAGACCCCACTTTGACTTTGTCTTGTTACTATTGCTTATCCTTGTTTGAGCCACGTCCTCCTTATTGTTTACGTGGTTTGGGTCTTTGCTATCCACCTTGAATTGTTGACTATTCTAATTAACATTTTATGATTAAAATATTAATTATTTAATTTGTTTATTTTATTAGGGTTTAATTTAACCCTAAAGATAGGATTAATTTAGTTAACCCTAACCTCCTACCTAAACTATAAAAGGATACCTCTTCTCCTCACTCTCACATTCATTCTTCTTCCTCCAATATCATTATCTTGGTCTGAAATTTGTTGTGGCCTCCTTGGATTGTTCTTCTTGGTTTAGAGTGCGGCCTCCTTGGATTGTTCTTGCTGGTTTAGGGTGCGACCTCCTGGGACAGTTCTTTTTGTCTTGTAGTGCGGCCCTCTTGGATCTGTTTTTTCTGGTTGAGTAAGTGGTGTGACCCTCCCTTGGGATTGTTTCTCTTACTATGTAGTGGTGCAGCTCGCTTCCTTGGGCTAGGATAGTGGTGTGGCTCCCTTCCTTGCTCTGGTATACGTGTCGTGGCTCCCTCCTTTGGGATGATATAGTAATGCAACTCCCTCCTTGGTTGCTGGTATAGGGTGCGACCCTCCTTGGAATTTTCTCTTGCTGAACCCTAAGGTTTTCTTCAGGTTGCCGCTATCTGCTTGCTGGTACTTTCACCTGTACATGAGCTGCCGTTGTCTCCTTGCTGTTTGCTTCTACTGTCTCACTGCTGTTGTACTTGTTTGTTGTTGCTGTCCTATTACTACTGCCACCTATGTTGCTACATCTGTTCCTTCTATGGTAACCTTTGTTTGCTTCCCTTAATAGGGTTTGTAAGATAGTCCTCTAATTGTTGTTATAAGTTATAATTAGTAGTTTTGTTATGGACAGTTTTTGTCAAGGCTGTGAGTGGCCTTCTTTTGGACAGTGTTGTCTTTATTTCAGCCTAGTACTTGTTGTTTGGTATGCTGGCTAGATTTCTGATATTTCCCTAAGTTCTTCTTGGAAAAACTATTCACGAGATCATGATGAGATCTACCCTTGAGGGTTTGATCAATGATCCTTAAATATTTTTCCGAGCATACAGAAAAGATGACAACAACAAGCTCATCAAGTAAATCTGTTCTTTGTTTTTGCTAAGGTAATTTTCAAATCTTTTCTTTGTTTTTGCCAAGGTAATGTTCATGTCTTTTCAGATCCATTGTATTATTTCTATTATTGGTTTTACACCAAATTTTGTGAATATATTTCTGATCCAAAACTACAGTAGTAAATAAAAGTAAAGAATATTTTTGTTTCTAGTTTGCCCTTAAATTTCTGACAAATGCCCATTAAGTAGTGTCCTGTAGTTCACTTAATAGCCAACAAATCATTTTGGATTTGTTTTCTCTTTGTATATTATCACAACACTGCCTCACACTCTCAATTCATTGCATGGTGAATACTTACAACCATCACCATAATCTGTTCATACATTCTAAATCCATACACATACAAATAACTCACCCCAACGCTCTGCATTTTGGCATTCACCTATAACCGTCTAGATATTAATATAAAAACATATCTTGAATATTTATTTTGTCTTGTCTATGTTGACAAAAACAATATATTGTTTTGTCTATGTTGAGAAATGATGGGCCGAAGGAATGCCATCATTCATGTTCATATTTTGAATGGATGTTGAGTGGAAAATGTATGGTTAATTTGAGTGTGAGTGGGCCTAATGGTTAAGAACATGTGTTTCCTCTTAGGATGTCACAAGTTCAAATCTAGAGGGGGGTAGGGTATGCACACCTTTGTAGACTTTAGCAGTCAAATCACTGCATGGAGGGAGTCCCTTATCCCGCAAACAAGGGGGTCTCATACACCAATTTGGTGTCTAACTTGGCCTTGACCTTAAAAATAGATTATTATTATTATTATTATTATTATTATTATTAATGACTAAATCGACATAAGACACCTAACAAGATAATACACCAGTAATCTATGAACCGTGAAAATCAACATCTTCTCTCCTCATGCCCAAGTGTCACCTGGGTAGAAAATACCCTCTCAGCCTCTAGAAACACCTTCATTCAAGTGGAGTCACCTTATTAACATTGAAAGAACTAGTGCTACAAGGGGAAAGCGATAAAAAAATAATGAATTACCATTTTTGGTTAGACTTAGCACATGTGCTCCTATTTTATGGTATTAAGAGAGACCGGTGGTCCCAAAGTAGAAATTAATCCCTAAGAAAAAGGAATAAATCAACAAAAGTAGTGGGGAAATGGAGGGCTCTCATTGGTTTCTTAAAGATACTTTCTAACCTAATTTTGGTCTCATTTTTATCCCAATAGTTTATAAGATAGATATTTTTCTCATTTACATAGGAGGTTCATCAGAGATTCAAATCAACAACAAAAAATTGGCAAAATAGAGGAAAGAGGCCATCAAAAAATGAAAATATACCTAGAGTATCACTATTTTTGCAATAGGATGAAACGTTCTCCTCCTACTTTCTTCTTTCATCCTATTTTTTCTCTATAAGAATTATTTGAGAAATAAACATTGTAAAGGGATGCAAGGAGGCCTAGGACAATGATTTTATAGTCCCAACCCCTATGACACTTATTGTATAAATGAATGGTTGTTTTAGACTTGAAATTTATAGTCCCTGTTATCCCCCACTTTTAGGGATAACAAGGAGATCATGTCTCGAGGCCCACAGGTCCTAGACATGGAGTACCGAGAGCCGCATCGACTTTAGTATGGCCCTAGAAGGCCCATATTTTCTCCCTTTCAGCACCTCTACCTTATCAGCAACAACAACTTCCATCACCATCGGCTTGGTCTTGTGTCAAAGATGGTTCTTGCTCCATGAGGTAATGAGTCTGGGTATCATGGTATGTGTCACTCTGATCCTCAAAACCTTTGAATATGTGCATTTAATTCCTTTTGTTTCTAACAAACGCTTGGATCTTATGCTTTCCCACTTGGCCATGTCTAGGGGGAATGATAGGATGCCCTAGTAAGCCTATGTCCGTAGGTTCTGGTTTGCCAATGGGGGTATTTTTGAAAATCCATCGTCCGCTCCCGTCATAGCACCACTTTTTCATCTTGCTTCCCACTCACCTATCCCATTACACTTGTCCGGGCACTGGGTTGACCTATCATTTGAGGATTTCACCTTACCTAGTGGGAAGAAGGGGCTAAAGGCCCAGAAGGTAAAAGAAAGTTGGCAAAAGATAAAATCCTTAGAATAAAACCTCGAGATGCTTCGCCCAACGATCCCCAAGAAAGCAATAAAAGGCTTCTCAGCAAGAAACAAGAGGGACCCGTAAAAATGATAAAACAAGACCTAGTTAGAGGATAGGGGGTCTCATCACGAGCCAACCTATTAGGTCCATGGGTACCTAGCAGTATGACATTGCCACCAACTGGTTACCACGCCAGGGTAGTGACCCTTGGTTTCATGGCCAAGGGAAAGGGGGTCTCATCGTGAGCCAGCCTTCTCATTTATATGAAAGTACTTCTGGGTAACACTATCACCACTGGTCACCACGCCAAGATAATGTCCCCTGATTATCCTCTTGAAGAAAAATAAATAAAGAATAAAGAATAAAGAATAAAAGACATGAATGGGCTTGGAAAAAATTGCATCGAGGACAGGTGCAGCTCGACTTCTACAAAGGCACCCACAGGTAAAGATTTGCACCCTCTCATCTCACTGTGCCCACTTGCCTAGACATCCCTATCCACATCACCCACTTACATGGCTCAGATGAGGTCTCTTCCAGAAACTTTCCTCTTCCAGTGGACACTAGCCCAATAGGACGCCCTGTCACTTTCCCCAAACTTATATGGAAGGCTTGTATAATGTCTTTGAGATTTTAACTGAGGTAATAGGGGTTTTATGCACATGTTTAATAATATTGATGATGAGATGTGATTGACATTGCTATGATCCCTGTGACTTATGAGCCCATGGAGGGCGTACCTGTTGATGTGCAAGATCTTGCTCGACGAACAGGTACCATATTGGACCGATACACATGGGGAGATGATTAGTTCGGACCTCCATGGGGCTGAAGAGCCCACCAGATGGATGCTGAGACCCCAAGAGGGGAGAGATATCAGACATAGGGGTTTACACAGGAGAAAAGAAGGACGTCTTGCAGAGGCACCTCGATAGAGATTGACATAGGCGGGTTGTGCCCTTTTCAGTGGAACGTTGGCCTTGGAAGGCCTAAGGCGTCACCCTTCATCACCATGATGTCACCTAGCGGCATGGATGCTTTGGGAGACAGCTGGGGAAGTTTTGGCACGTGTGGCAGATTGGAGAAGCCCAAGGAGGGATAACGTTTTTCTCCAGGATGCTGTATTTTCCCTAGAAGGAGCTAACGTCACCCTAAAAGGGACATGACCTCTCTCTTTAGCTTGATTAGGGTTTAATTTTTAGCATTTACTGTAAAACAATATGATTTTTTGTATTTTGGCCTTGTTGGCCTTTTTATCACTTAAAAGTGAAATTAGGTCATGGTACTGTATAAATTGAGGGTTTTTACCTTTATTTTTTCATCATCTCTCACTCACTCATTAGTGAGGTCTACAATTTGCGCTACACTTGGAGTTCTTGGCTGAAATTGTGAGGTGCACTTGTTAAAGGAAGTTTTTTATTGGCATTTTTGGCATTTATCTTGGTGGAAGGTGTTACAACTGGGGTTTGCTACTTGATTTCTTAGTTAAATGTGAGTAAATTTCTGCAAAATTTCTTAATTGAATGGTTGTATTGTTATTTCTTGCATCTATTGTTATGATTTTCTGAATAGACCCTAGGTGACAAACACACATTGTAGGTCCTTGTCTCATGCCCCCGTCAAGATTTTGATCCATTTATTGAAGAGAGAAAGAGCCTTGCCTTAGCAACACTCTTTTCTTCGTCTTCCATGCTAGCTGTTTTTCTTATTAAGCTAAGAAGGAAAAAACACATCAAGGCCTAGTTCCCGTACACCTTGTTGAGCCGATTTCCCCTAGGGTTTGCCTAGTAAAAGCATTGCTATAGCAACACATTACCTGCAAAACCTCTTGTCTTGGTCTTATGAAATATTTTGAGCTAGCCGATTTTCCATTAAAGCTAAGGAAGGAGGATAGAGCACTAAGGCCTAGTTCCCCTACACCAAAGTGAGCCTCTCTCCCCTAGGGTTTCATCCTTGAGGCCTTGCCTTAGCAACACCTCAAGGTATAACCTTCTTGTCCTTAGTCCTATTACTTTCACCCGATCCTTCAACTTTTGTGTCCTCTACTTTTGACTGCATTAAACCTAAGGCACTGATCTGAAGACCTCCTTTATCTTGAGTAACTTGATCACAACTTCAATCAAACACTAAAGCAATTTACTAATCTTTCTAACCCTAGCCTAAAGACTAACCCTATTAACTAATTGCTTCCATCATCTTTTTCTATAAACATCATTGTGCAACTATCCTTTTACTTGTGAGCAATTGAATGGTTGTTTAAGGCATTATTTAAATGAAGTGTTGATTGTTACATTGAATGCCACATTCCTTTAGCATTTATTGAAGAAGTAATATTGTGCATCATTGCTATTTTACAAACATTGACTTCGTCAATATTCATTTTTCAATTTCTTATATATCAGATAGTCATTGATTATATAAAGTACTAACCAAGCGAGTAACCTTGCATATATCTATTTCTTGTTGCTTTGTCTCGGGCAGGTGCATCTCTATTTTTTTTTGGTTGTACTTCTCTTTATTGGCTCTTAGTCAGACTATCTGCTCAGTGGTGATTTGTGAGGGGGGAATTTACCTTTTATCTTACAATCCTTTTCCTTCTCAAAACCCTAGGTCACCAGGGACCTCTCCCCTGGGCCTTACCTCCCTATACAGAAATAACCTTCCTATAGAGGTGAAATTGGGTGGGATTGGTTCAGTTATGCCAGTTTGTCCCTTTACATCAATCTATTATCCTAACTAGAAACTGTGCAATAATATTTTTGCGCCATTTCTGGGGAACACTCAGTCAAACCTTCCTCAAAGACGACAATTTTCGGTAAGCCTTGCCTCTAGGGTCTTTATCTTACAAGCTTACCTGGCGACTCCACTTTTGGTGTTTTCCCTTATCTCTTTGATAGTTTCAAGCAAATTATCTGGTGAATCCACAAACTACAAGGAGGTAAAATAATCCTCCTCTATCCTTCAGAATAAATCCTCCCTGAAACTCTCTAGTTGTAAAATCACTTTTTGGAGGGAGTTTTCCTTTGAAAACCATGTCTAGCTCAACAACTCAGACCAATACAATGAACCCAGCTAACAAATAAATACAATGGTCATCTACTCTTTTCAAACCACTAGACATGTCAACTATACCTAGCTACCCTAGGCAAATGCCACCCAATTATGAAAAGTGGTTGCCTAAGTTTACCGGTACTGATGCGGTCAGTGCCGAAGAGCACGTGATCAATTTTTGGGCTTTTTTTCATCTTCACTCTATTTCCATCCTTATACACACTTGAAAACATGAGCTAAGTCTGACTCACTTAGTGTGTCCTTGGAATCACAATGCCTAGGTTCACAACCCACGCTGTCACTTTGAATGAAACCTCTTCCATCTAGGCTTACTCCTAGGGAAGCCAAGGGGGGTAGTTCCTAGTTTCTAGATAGGTTTTAGAGTTAAGTTCTAGGAGTTTTTTTCAATTTCTTAAGGTTAGAGGGAGTCTATCCTATAATGCTAAGGCAACAATGCAAGATTCAAGGATTAGCATTTCAAGCAAGCCTTTTCCTAGGGCAACTAAGATTCATAATTTGGAAGTTTTATTTTTATTAATTCAAACCAGAAATTTGCGACCCTTAAAATTTTTTTTGACTTACAAAAAGGAAACCCATAGCTTTCATGATTGTTCCAGTTACCAGACAGCCTAATATAGAACTAGGTCTATCAGATCAGACAAGCATTGCGTTAAACCTATTCAATACCATCTTACAAACAACAAATACACGGGTAGAACTTGAACATTCATGGGCTGTGATTGAAAGGGATATTAGCATCCAAGAACAATGGGAAGCTAGACAGAGACAATTAAAGAACCAACTTTGATCTCTCTTTCCATTAAAATGATATTTTTACCCATTAACTATATCTACCTTTTCGGATGCCTTGACGGTATACTTTAGAGCCTTAAAGTATAAACTTAGGAACAACATCTTTTTGGTGCCATTGTCGAGGACGAAGAAATGAATCTTTTCCCTGGGAAGAATGACATTGACACCTTCTTTCTTTGATAGTGAACAAAGATCGAAAAACCTTCTAAGGCTACTTTTATCTTTCACTTGGCGACTCCATGACAAGTAAACTGGATTTTAGCGAAAGAACACCAGAAAGAACCCGGACGACAAGCAGACCTCGCCAGTATCTGATCCAGAAAAGATTTTAAAATCAAGAAGATCCCTTAGACAAATCGTTTCATCGACACATACCATCTATCAACCTAATTCCACATGGTCAAATGTCAGAGGAATACTTGAGAGATCCGTCTCTCTCCCCCTTTCAATCGATACGTTCTCTTTTCGCGAAGGGAATACTCCTACTACCAAGCGCTCTAATGAATTCCCTATGTATCCTGATTTAACCCCCATCCATTCTCCGATATATTTGTCTTACGAGTCTGGAGAAACAAGTTCTTTTCATCTTGGGCCTTCTTTCTCCAGTTTCTTGTGCCTTAACGATTAGTTCCCCACAACCTTTCTGTCACATTCAAACACAACCCAAAATCTACCCATCTTCCGTGAGATTTCTCCTCATACACTCCGAGTTTCAGCCTCAAATCTATCAATGGCTGCGCACGGAGGTGCGGGGGCTGGAGGCGGTGCTATAGGTGGTGCCATAGGAGGAGAGGCATGCTACCAAGTACCACTCCCTGTAATCTTTTCTAAGGTGGCTGCCAAATATGCCCCTCTTGTCCTCTCGGTTCCCCTACATGACCTTCCAGAAAATTACATGAAAAATCTCCCAAAATTCATAGGGGAAGGTGATTTAACCGCACAAGAACACATCAAATTCTTTGACCAATTTGCTGATATCCTAGGACTTGAACGTGAAGATGTCTACTCCAGATTCTTAGTACAAACTTTCGAAGGGCAGGTCAAAACCTGGTTCCGAGGCTTAGTAGTGGGATCTTTAAGGTCATATAATGAACTCAAAAGTTCTTTCATCAGACAATGGGGAGAAAGGAAAGATCACCTCTATTATCTGACTGAATTCGGGGCTCTTAGAAAGAAAAATTCTGAATCAGTTCTTGACTTCACCTAAAGGTTTAATAAATTATATAATAAAATTCCCATCGAGGTCAAACCTTCTCAGCCTGCAGCAAAAGTAACTTTCGCTGGAGTCTTCGACCCTAATTTTGCCCTACTATTAAGAGAGAGGAGATCAGTAGACCTCACCAAGATGCAAGAAGATGCCCTAGAAATTGAATCAAACATGATGGCTTCACGAAAGGTAAAATCCAAAACAAAGACTGGAAACAAAGAAACAACAAGGTACCGAGAACAAGGAGGATCTTCTGGATCAGGAAGATCTTCAAGAGACAAAATGGACGACATGGCTAGGATAATTAAAGAACTGTCTAATAAGATTTTGAAAATGGAATTAGATCAAACAAAAAATGGCCATTTTCCCATAAAGGATTTCAGAAGGAATCCTAATCCTCAAGTCCCACAAAGATAGATTAAGAATGAGGATAAAAATATCCCAACCCCCTTCAAAAGTGAAAACTTCATTGGAGAGGAAGACTTAGAAGATTTCGAGGAATTAGAGGAAGATATAAACAATCTCGGTGATGATGATCCACAACCCTATTTATCGAGACAAGATTATGAAAAATTCTTAAATAAAGAAAATAGATTCGAAAATGACATAAACAATAGTACTTCTGAAGATTTGACCTACCAGGGTATTGCAGATGGTATAATGGCCGAACTTCACCAGAAGTACAACCTAAGGCATAGAAACAGGAGTCTCGCAATCACCCAAATGAAAAATATCTTACTGAGGGGTGAGACAGATGAGACGGTTTCAAAAAATGCTGAAAATAAGACTAAAAAAACTAACATAACTGACCCCATTTACCCAATAAAGGCACTAAATCCGCCCGTTGTCCTCATCCCACAAGGAGACAAGGTCACCAATTGGAGCCTATGTTGAAACCAGGTCTTAAAGTTTTTATCTCTAAGACTAAAACTTTTCTTTTTTGGGATTCAACTTTTCATAAGGTATAAGCCTCGCTATCAGTCCCAAAAGATCGATACCGAAATCCCGAAATGGATTTATTTTTTAATAATAAAAGGCAGAAATCTCAAGTGTTTTTAAAGTCTCGACGCATGTTCTGTAAAGTAATTTTAATCATGATAAATTAAAACCCTAAAGGAGTTAATTAACAATCTCTTAACCTTTTGGGATTCGGGTTGACTTAGAACAATATGTTTTCAATACATTTCGAATCGCGAAATCCCGATCCCCGATTTCCCGGAAAAAATGGAAGTTGGTTCTTGATCCTGATTAATTAAATTACTAATACCAAAACTAAGGCCTAAACTAATCCCATTGCAATTTCAGGATTCGAGGTTTAGTGGTGACATACCTTGTGTAAGCAAGATCCCCAAAACCCCGAAACGCGAAGTCCCGACTCAATACCATAGTTAAGGCCTAAACTAATCTCATTGCGATTTTGGGATTCGAGGTTTAGTGGTGACATACCTTGTGTAAGTGAGATCCTCGAAACCTAGAAACGTGAAATCCCGACTCAATACCAAAGCTAAGGCCTAAATTAATCCCATCATGATTTCAGGATTTAGGATTTAGTGGCGACATACCTCGTGTAAGCAAGATCTCCAAATCCCCAAAACGTGAAATCTCGACTCAAAATCAATGTTTAAAATGAACTAACTTCGTTTTAAAAATACTTTTAATGGTAATTAAACTTCTTAGGTATTTTTATTTTTCGGGTTCTGTTGAACGAGATATTTTGAATTTTGATTTTAGAATCGCTGAAATACAACCATATTAATAACATATAGCTGGTGATTTCTATGACACAAATGCGTATCTTAGAAATATTCTCTGCATTAAAGGTATTAAATTCTTGGCAGCTGCGTCAGTACTTTCACCATAAAATGAGTTAAAGGAAAATTAAAGGTCTGTGTTTTGAACCTTATTCTTGCTCTTTCTATAAGAAGTAAGTTGCATCCAACCGAGCTTACACACCTCTCTTTTGTGACAGGTTTTTGTTCCAATACCAAAGTTATGGCACCAAAGAAGGGACCCAAGTAGAGTGAAGATACAACTGAGATTTCCAGCCCAGAGGGAGATGTCATATCCAACACCACGCCACATGCTATCGAATCGATCAAATCATGGAGACAAATCTATGAAAATATGGACTACGAGATAAAAAATTCCCCTAATGATTCTGAGAATCACCTTCGGGACATAGCAGAATCAAAACTTCACAAGATTGCAGCACGCCCATGGCTCATGGCGTACAATGACATGATTAGTTGGGCTTTAGAGAAGATTGATATTCCAACGAGAAGCATTTTAAATGATCAAGCAAACATTATCGACTCATTCAAACCTGAACATATCCAGGTTATGTACAAACTCTCACCCAATCCTAAATTCATTTACGATGCCAAATTTATAGATGAATTTTAGAGAAAGGAATGCACTGAGGCAGACCAAACGTACCCTGATTTAATCAAAGGCTGGTGGAGATGTCCATCAAAATTTAGGGCAGATACCCATGGAATTTATGCCACAACTTCTTTGAATGAGTACGTGGTTTATGTAGCCATGATGCTGTGCAGACTCTTCAGCAAAAAGAATCCCTATCATTTCCCCACAGAATGGGTGCCCTTTTTAGAGAAAGCATCAGAAGGATATAGTTTCAACTGGGACAAAATTTTATCCGATAACATAGCCAAAGAGGTATTAGATTACAAAGCTGCAAGATCCTGAGGTCAACCAGTGGCATTTTACATGTTGGCATACATCATGGAAGATTTTTTTTTTATGACTCCATTCCCTCTGATGAATTGGAGTTGGAACATAACCTGCCTCGAACCCATTCACGAATATCACTATGAGATGTGGGAAGAAAACGCAAAAAAATCATTTTACGAAATTTGCCATTTCGTTGTAATACCAATGCATAATTTTTTTTTCGGCTGTGACCCTCCTCGCATTTCTGAAACAGTTTCAAAAAACCTGAAGCCAATATTAGACTGGTTCATTGAAGAAAGCTTCTCCTACATTAGGGTTTATGGGTGCTCAATCCCCCCTCATGCACTTCCAAAATTCCTCTTAGATAGACTGGTGTGTAGGGAAGTAGCACACCAAATAGTGAAAGGCGGTATCGGAATAGAGCTAAAGGTGGATCAAAATAAGTCCTGGCCAATATTCCCCGTGCACATCGAGAAATTTTCATTACAAAACTTGGGCCATTCCAAGGTGGAAGCAGAAGCACTCGAAGAAGTCAAATTGTTAAATATTGAGTACAAAAGGCACAACCCTTATTAACTAGTGAACAAACACTTGATACACTGTAATATGAAAGAATATGAACATGAGGATTCCCCTTGGGATGACATGTTCAAAGGGACTAAGACTTATAAATAGGTGTTAGAACGAGTACAAACACTGTCGTCCGACCTGCAAGCTAGCTTTTGGACCTTTTAGAAGCATAGACGGAGTGGTCTACCCCAAGTACTGCAAGGAGAAGCAATCACCCTCCCCCAGGAGAAAGAAAGTGTTCCCCCAAGCTTCGAATAGGAAGCACAGAAGAAGGGAAATCCTGAAAAAGTCCAACATGATACAGAAAGGCCCCCACAAAACAAAGAGACCTTACAGACAAAAAAATCAGAGACCGAAGCAGAGAAAAGGTCCGGGAGACCTCCCAAGTCCAGTAAGCTTACTCCCCCTTCGTCACTTGGTATTGATGTCAATACGCCTAAGGCAATAGGAGGGAAAGGATCTATAGATATAGGAAGTCCCATAGCTTCCTTAACCCCTTTACAGTCCGCTTTTGGATTCCCACAGACAAGAGCTCTATTTGTTGATGACCTCACCTCTATCCCCATAGATGAGATTCCTCCTTTTGATTATTTTTTCAGCAGAAAAAGGAAGGCCGTCCTGAAACAAGAGATGCATAAGAAGGAGGGGAATATGGTAAAAAAGCATAAATTCTTGATAGATGGACAGAATTTGGAGGATGAGGATTTCACTACAGAGATAGCAGGTTCCATGGGAGCCATGGGAACAACAATGGGAAACATGATAACAAGGATAAAGAAGAGTAATAACATGATATCTCAATTATAAGATCAGTTAAAGAATGTTGAGGAGAACATCAGAGAAGAGGTGAGTAAAAGCTTGGAGTAGACTAGGGCTGCCGAAAGGATAGAAATTCAATTACTCAAAACAAACCTGGATGAAATGAACCAGAAGATACAAGCAAGTCAGGTAAAAGTTGCTCAGCAAAAGGAGCATGCAGAACAATTACAGGCTAGGTTAAATTTGATGGAAGGTCAGGTCATAGATCTAAAATCTTTCTAGGCCCAGTCACTGGAAGTGCATTCAAAAATAGAAGTTGAACAATAGAAATTGATTTCCAAGATAGAGATTATTTAGAGTTACTTTCAAGAAGCAGATAATGCCTTTGAGAATATTATCGTGAAGGAAAAAGAAGCCAAAGCAACAAGGGTTACTCTCCAAAAGGAAATCATATATTCGGCAAGTGAAGAGACATCCAAAACTACGAAAATATCATCAACAAAGCAAATTAGAGGCGACATCATGCTCAAGCTATGGGAAACCAACATAACTGAAAACAAAAGAATAGTCAAGGAAATCAGAGATGACTGCGAATAAGTTTTTGATCTTTTAGACAAAGGGTCGTTGAACATTGGAAAAGGAAATTGTACAGGACTTCTGGGACATATTAATATTGTAAGACATCAATTAAATTTTAGAGAAAATTTGAGTGAACTTCAAATAGAAATTTCACAGCTAAGAGAAATGGATGTCACCCTAATAGATAGGTTGTTAGTTGAGCCCAACTTAAAACTGCAGTTGATAAAGTTTGCAGATAAAGGAGTTGAATACCGTCTTTCCAAGATACAGAGAAAGGTTTATCTGTTCGAAGCAAAAGACCTTCCAGAACCCCGCAGAAATTTTACACAGTTCCTGGAGAGATGCATTGAATGTATTGGATCAAAAGAAGGAGAGTCATCAACAAAGTAAAAGTATCATTTGGAAAATCTTTACTTCCAAGAAAACAAAAAATGGAGAAGATCATGCAAATGATTTTTGATCTATTTTTTAACAAACAGTTAGTCACTAAGAATTAGGAAATCACCAACCATCTTAAGATTGGTAGTTTTGTATAATAATAACTTTTCAAAACTAAGACGAGGCTTTTTATGGATGGGATTGTAAAGAGAAAATTTCATTTTTCCAGAATTAATACAATATAGATTGAATATTCCAGATCTTGTCAAGCCTAAGTTATGTGTTTCTTTTTCATTCCATCTTTTATTTCATACCTTCGATGAATGCTTTCATGATGCAACTTCTATTGTGGTGATTGAACAATCAGATTATCTAACCGTTTGAAGTTTTTCCTTTGTATCAGCTATCAACGGATATAAGACCTATGAACTTTTTAGAACTCTGAAATTGTATACTTCTTCAAAGTTATCATCTCTCTTTCTTCTATTATCATAAAATGAGATTCCTCTTTAATTGATGCCCCACTTTTGTTATACAACTATATGCTTCTTTTTCTTTGTTCATTCCATGCACCGTCTCCTTTAAATTTGACTCATATACTGGAAACAACCTTTATTTCTGTTATACTATTGATTCATAATTTGGAAGTTTTATTTTTATTAATTCAAACCAGAAATTTGCGACCCTTAAAAAAAAATTTGACTTACAAAAAGGAAATCCTTAGCTTTCATGATTGTTCCAGTTACCAGACAACCTAATATAGAACCCGGTCTATCAGATCAGACAAGCATTGCGTTAAACCTATTCAATACCATCTTACAAACAACAAATACATGGGTAGAACTTGAACATTCATTGGCTATTATTGAAAGGGATATTAACATCCAAGAACAATGGGAAGCTAGACAGAGACAGTTAAGGAACCAACTTTGATCTCGCTTTCCATTAAACTGATCTTTTTACCCATTAACTATCTCTACCTTTTCGGATGCCTTGATGGTATACTTTAGAGCCTTAAAGTATAAACTCAGGAACAACATATATGATGAATTGTCCTTGATGAGAATGATAGATGTCAAGTGGAAACCAATTGATGAATATTGATCAATGAGTTGTCATTGATATGATGAAGATGAATCAATGAGTTGTCATTGGTACATAATGCATAGTTGATGTATATGATGCAGTGGTGGATTGATGCAAAGATGAATCATTATAGTCTTATCATGGTTGATAAGGTACACAAATGGATGAAATCCTAAGTGGTCCCCTTATGGTGAAATACCTCACGGGAAGACGCTTTGTGGATTGAGTTATCTTAGAATAACGGTTGGAGGACCCATGATTGTATGTGGAATAATGATATGGAGATCAATGAATTTGTTGGTGAAACTATCCTATATGGATAGTGCCTTTCATGCCATTTCCGGTGGTATGTGGAATGTCACATAACTCCTCACAGTTTGAGAGTTATGGCCTTACAAAGATGAAGGATCCCCACATGAAGGCTTGAAGCCCCCAAGGTCATAGAAGTCAAAGTGATTTAAAATAAGAAATCATTATTTAAATGATAAAGTAAAGTGACAAAGTCAAGGTGGATTATTTAAATAATAAAGAGAGGTGACAAAATCAAGAAGGAATATTTAAATGATAAAGTATTGGAGAACTTTATATTTATGGAAAGTGGTTAACCCTAAAATAAGGAAAATAGGTTAAGTGACCAAGAAATGGGTTAAGTGACATAGAGGATGAAAGTATAAATAAGATAGCTATGGTCTCTTGTAAAACATCCTTTTTGTGGATCAATGGAGAGATTCTTGTGAGAATATATTTTGGAGTATTGATGGAGAGCTTCTTGTGAGAGCATCTTTTGGTGTGTATCTCTTGAGCATGATTAAAGATCTATTCTGATAAAGAGAGCATGAGGAGGATCTCATGGATGCATCAAAGTTTCGGCAATGTCAGAGATCTTGACGAAAAAAATCTTGGAGCTTCAAAAACCCTAGTTTCTGAGGTGTACGTGGGCTGTAATGGCCTAGGGCACGTACATACGTGGGCTGTATGAGGACAGGGCACATATAGTGAATAATATCATGGATATTTGTGTTTGAGTTGAAGATAAGCTGCTGAAGACTGAAGCAAGGTCCATATCTGCATTCTATGAGCTCAGATCTATCACTGAGACATTGGTATGGTTACATTATTGTCTTGATGGATAATATTTCTTTTTGTGTTGTGAATGCTTAGGGAATTCTTGGTATGGCTATTGTGATGAGGTTTATGTTGGTTTATGAAGTGAGGAGCACTCTTATGATTCAATACTAATATGATGGCTATAGTATGTTGATTTCTTATGCATGATTGAGTAGCATACATATTGATTGGTTGTGGATCATGAATAAACCATTGGAGAGCTTGGATGTGTTGTGAATGGCTGGTGGTCAGTTTGGATAGTGAGAGACAGAAGAGATTGATGAATTGGTTGCAGAGGATCTGAGTTGATCTTGAAGGATAAACCCTAGTTTCTCAGAAGCACATGCATATTGCATTATACACTGGCTGCGTACATATGTGGGATGTAGTGAGCTAGGGTGCGTACACACGCATGCTGCACTACTAACAGGTCATGTACCTATTGCATATTGATATCTATTGATGATTTTTGCCTCATCTCAGTTGGTGCTGAGTGTGTAAGCCGAGTCTTGCATGATAGAGCTGGTGCTCTTGTAGAGTTGTAATCTATTTAGCTATTGCTGAAAATCCCAAGTGTTGTTAGGTAAATCGTTAAGTGCGAACATGAATCGATCCCCTGAGATCCACCTAGATCTAGGAAAAAACACAACAGGACATGGTGCTTTCCCTAGGTTCTAATAATATAATTTACTACTAAACAAAAGATGATAGGCATACCTTTAAATATCGCTTCCTTATATATTTGTTGTTCTTGTTTCACTCTGGTGCTCTTGTGATATTGATCCTGTAGTGAAACAAAAGCCAACCAAAGTGAAAGCAAAGAGAGTATATTCAATGACAACCTATGCATATTGTTATCAGACTAATCGGTAGGTGCAGACACTAACAGATTTCCTTAGATCCACCTGGATCTAGAACAAAACAGGACATGACACGACTCTTTCCTTAAGTTGTAATATTGAATCTGCCAATAGGAAGGAATAAGTGACATACCTTTATATCGCTTCCTTGGGTCTCTGTTGTTCCCTCTTCGCTCCGGTGCTGTCATGAGGTCAAGTCCAAGACAACACAAACCAACCAAAGTGAATATAGCAAAATGTATTCAACGTCAACTTATGCATATGATCAAGGAATTACACAATAAAGTAAGAGTGACTTTATGGGAAAGGGACATGCCACTGTATCATATTAATTGAAAGTATAAGATACAACTTGATCACCTTGATGTTGCAAGCTTCCTTTCA
>ML785985.1:78678-103004 GCA_009831015.1 Picea engelmannii | reverse complement strand
AGATGGTTACATGGATGAGGATGATCCCATCAAATCTGAGAAGTCAGTAAAATGACAACCATACGAATGCCAACTCATTTTCTAGAAGATTCCTTTCTAGAACCCTCGAGACCTCTTCTCCTTTCCAAGATTAAAAACAGGTTCGCACCTTGTGTATGGAGAAAACTGTGAGAATTTCACACCCTAAGTGTAGGTGGCCTGCGAGAATGAGGGATTCTCGCACCCTAGGCCATAGGCAGCCTGCGAACTCACTTTAAAAATATGTTTTTGGAAGGAGACAAGGGTCACTTTTCTCAAGCAAAAAGTCCTTGTTGGGAGCCTGAATACACAATTGTTAAGACATCACCAGAGTGACCAAAATCATGTATAACAGTCTGCCCCCCAAAGTATGAGGCTGGAATCTGTGACAGTCAAAATTCTTTGTAAACTGTGTGTGTGTGTCAGAAACTAGGAGTGCCCCTAATCGGAAACCTACAAAAAACCAAGCATCTGTAGAATATAATACCAGTTCTAAGGTAGGCATTCCCATACTCATATCACAAATGGATGAAATCATGAATGTAGGTCATGGCCACCAATCATACACCATGGATCCATGCCATCAAAAATACTGCATAACCACCAGGAATACACTATGGATCTATGCGAGAAGGCTCAAATTAAGACGACATAGCCACGTGACATACAAAGTGGATCTATGTGTAAGCAAATCATACATATTCCATTGCAGCCCAGATCAAAAGGATGAGACCCAGGGCCTTCAATCTCGTCACCTGAAAGTACGAATCTATCCATGTGATTACATGTGTTGAAGTCGAACATGGTAGAAACCACTTGATTACCGGTCATTGATGAAACCATTAACAAGTGCGAGGGAAATCACCATTAATGTCAATGACTCCCAAGGTACACTAGTACAATCCAATGAATGTTAATAAATGAGTTGAGGTCGAACATTCAACGAAATCTCCCAATCAGGGGTCAATGATGAAAACCCACTGTCGAAAGCGAGGAAATCTGCCATTGAGGCATGCAAGTCCCAAGGTACCAAATAATTTCTAAGTCTTGTTTCCGGATAATGAGTTGGAGTCGACGGAACAAGACTCATCACAGGAGGGCCTTGATGTATCCCCCATCAGTGACACGAAATAAGTAACAGATTTTGAAGGTGAAACAGAGTATGAATATAGATTGAAATGGACACGGGGAAGGCCGACTTGGTAAGAATGGACAACTGTAGATGGCCGACTCAATAGAGGTTTTGGATGAACTTCTCTTGAACATATGAATGACACGACCAAGGACTTGGCAACACTGACTCAGAGATGACTCAGGATATGACCTTGTAGCAAGTCGAATGAGAGAAAAATGGATTTCCCAAACTGGCTTCAAATAATGAATAGGGGGTGTCATGTTTAGGAGCGACACTTACTACCAAAAATATGAATATGAAAACACATCCCTTTCCCAAATTTCCCCCCACCATTTCTGGCGAGTACCTCTTTATTTTTATGCAAGCTTGAGGAGGATAACATATTCTTGTTGATGTAAGCTCATCCTTCGGATGAGTCCCTTGGAGTATGTTTAAAAAACCCTAGGAAGGAGTGGCTCGGTCCCATTACGGGTCTTTCGATGTTTGTTTAATGAGTCCAAAGATAGAAAACTCGAGGGTTTTTCATGTTTTGAGAGTCTGAAAAACACTTAAAGAGAAATCTTTCAGTTCCTTTTTCATAAAATAGTTCGACAGGACCGAAAAGGTGATAAACTATCGCCCATCAAACATTTTGTTCAGATACTTTTACGAGCATGAATAGAACAAGGTCACTCGACAATATTTTCGTTTTTATGGAGTGTGAAAAGATCTTAAAGGACACTCCTTTGTGTTCGTGATTTTCATGTTACCATGACGAGTACGGAAAGATGAGAAAAGTATACTTGGTTACGTTCTCATGTACTTTTGAGCACGGGAATGAATGAAGACTGAGCTCAAAGTTTTTCTAAAAACTATAAAAAGCAGTTGTACATGTGACGAAAAAAGAAAAAAACATCCATACTCTTTTGTGTGGACTTGAAAGTTGTTATATTTGTGAAAAGTCACACTCATAGGGATATTAGGCATTAGGTTTGATGGACAAAACAATATAAAAATCAACAAAAATGGTAAAAAGTAAATAAATGTGGGTAAAAAGGGATTTTACCATATTCATTGTGATTTTGCCAAGAACTTTGCCCAAAACAACTCTTTTTACCTCAAATTTCATTGCTCGATCGCGGGAGCCACAGGCAACCGTTTAGCGAACCGTCTCTGTGAACAAGGTAATCTCTTGATCTTCTACCTTTTCCATGGTTTAGTTTTTGTTTTCATTGGCAATTTTCAAGGTTTTGGGTTTATTTTAGGGCCAAAACTTGCGCCCGGGCATTCTCACAAGCTAGCCATACGAGACCTGCGAGAATGCATGATTCTCACACTGTGCTAAAAGGGCACCTGCGAGGGCCGAAAAATGAAAATTCAACTTGATTTTTTTCTCAATAAAAAATATGCCAAGGTTTGAAATGAGTTGCTGACCCTTCTCTTATGGTTCTTATGCAGGCATTTGACCATCACGATGCTGGAGTGGAGAGAAAGAGAACATGAAGAGGAGGATGCCATTGCCGGGAATGACCCGGGCACCGTTGGCGCCCTCCGAGACTGTGGGCTCTTGAAATTCTTTCAGATTCCGAGAATGAGGGCCCAAATCAGGTTGTTGGAGTACCTGGTTCATATGTGGGACATGGACCAATAGTTGTTTCACATGGGAGTCCACACCTTGACCCTAGATATCGAGGATATCTACTTTTTGACAGGGTTATCATGATGTGGGTACCACGCTAGCTTGATCGATAGCCGAGGTGGAAGACTTCCCATGAGTGAGTATTTTCACCAGTACTGCATTCCAGAGGCAGAAAGAAGCAAGGGCAAGGTTGCTATTTGGGGGGTCCAAGATTTGACCCTGCGAACCATCTTGTTCACTATAGCATACATGGCCGGGAGTGCAACTCCACACATGGCTCTCCATATCTACTTCCAATACACCATAGAGTGCATAGAGCCATGAGTATTCAACTGGTCGGATGCGGTTCTCTGCAATATGAAGAGGCAATTGACAAAATGCAGGAAGGGTGACCTGAAGTAGTTTGGGTACGGATCACTTTTGGTGTCCTTATTTCTTGAGAGGGTCCCATTGCTGAGATTATAGGTTGAGTGGGGTTTACTGGCCCCATAGGATCCAAGGATGCTGAGGTGGTGCAACCTCATAGCCCGACACGTAGCTGGGCCTATCATCAAATACAATGATTCATTCTTTGTCTGGTTGTGGCCATAGATGCTGATGGTTGATGACTACGCCTACGCCAGATTGGACTTCCGAGGGGATCCAGATTTATCCCTACCTGAGGATGCTCAGTGGGGTGACCTAGGTAAGAAGTACAAATTTTTTTCTTTTAAATGTTTTTGTGATTTTTATCATATAAAATGTTTTTATGTTTGTCCAAGAACTGATCAAAAATATCTTTTTGATGACACAGATGTGGGGCCATATCAACCTCTAGGCACGTCTGCTATTAAAAAATGAGGAGAGGCAGTGCCAGTGGAATTATGGGATGTTGAAGACTATGAGGCAGTGGAGAAAAAATTGGAGGGGTTGACTGCTGACATTCCAGACATGACTATCGGGGATATCCCTCAACTTTATCGGTGCCATACTGTGGGTGTGTCAGAGTCTATTAGTCGATTGCTTTGTAGGGTGGTCCAAGCAGTCATGTGTTATCATGAGCATCACCCATGACGCTATTTTGTAGAAGCTACGAGCTTCATTTTTGAGATTTTGGTCCTTGGATAGAAACTTTTTGTGAAAAACTTTTGATCATTATATACATATATATAGCTTATACCGGCTTATCTTGTGTTGTGTGATACATGTGATGTGATTGGTTTATAAATGGCGCAGATGTCTGTCTAATACATAGTTAGCTAATGCATTAGTTGATGTATTTAGACATCTAGGAATGTGTTGATATTCAATATAATCAAAATAACGTTCCAAGAGGCGAATTCGTAAATATACCCATAATAAAGTAGGACTTCGAATAGCATAGAAATTACTTAACTGTAGTACTACTAGCTGTGAATCGAGTCGTACAACCAAGTGACGGATACCGAGTGAAATAACATCAATCAAAAATTCGATAACGACGCTATACTCTGCAATATTGTTGGTTGCACGACCGAGACACACACTGCGTAGAGTGATAATTTCGTTTGTAGGGGCATAAATTTCCCAAGCAGCAGACGCAAGGTTCTGAGTACTATGACTAGCGCCATCAGCGAAGCCAATGTGGGGTAGCAAAGACTTTGACATTTGGAAACCAAACACAACGTAACATAAGGGCAGAGACTAGATAACGAAAAAGTGTACTACAGTAACACACAAGAAATATGATACAATAAAATACAAGTGCTCATGCACACGTGATCTTAGGCATAGTACTTCTTTAAGTACAACCCATTTCCGGGTTCACTCAAAGGGATACCGTCGTAATCTACTAACTCGTAAGCTCCTTTCTCCAAAACTCATCTAACGATATAAGGACCTCGCCACATAGCTTCAAATTTTCCAGCTCCCAGCATATCCCGATCTTGTTCGTAAAGGAGAACCAAATCACCTTCGGAGAAAACGCGAGGCTTGACATGTTTGTCGTATTGGGATTTGATGCGTTTCTTTTGGGCTTCTATGACTTGGGTGGCGTCGCGATGAGTTTCATCTAATTGCATGAGATACAATAGACGTTCTTCTTCGACAGAAGTGTTTGGTAGGAGTTCGACGACTAGTTTTAGGGAGGGTATCTCACATTCAATTGGTAGGATGGATTCTAGACCATAGACTAACCATAATGGTGTAAACCAGGTAGAAGACTTAACTGATGTCCAGTAAGCCCATAACGCTGAAAACAAAATTGTGTGCCAACTTGTTTTGTGAATCCCTATCATTCGTCGGAGCATGGTAATGAGGACTTTGTTAATTGCTTCAACTTGGCCGTTGGCTTGTGGGTAATAGGGTGTTGAGTTTTCATGGTGAAGACCCAACTTTTTAGTGAGTTTGGACATCATGAAGTTTCTAAAGTGGCTACCGTGATCGGTGATGATAGCCTAAGGAACACCAAAATGAGCTATGATGTGATTGAATATGAATAATGCTGCGGTCTTTCCAGTGTTGTCAAATGTTGGCATTGCCTCGGCCCATTTTGCAAAACAGTCTACGACTACAATAATGTATCCATGCCCCCCAACCGAGTGAGGGTGACATGTCATGAAATCGATACCCCATTTCCCAAAAGGACCAACAGAGACTATAGGGTGAAGAGGAGCAGGATGTGATCATATTTTATGGTTGTAGGTCTGGCAAGCATGGCATTTTTGGACGACAATTATACAATCGTTAAATAAATAAGGCAAAAAATACCCAGCTCACAAGATCTTCTGGGCAGTAGAATACCCAGACATATGACAACCACAAGCTCCATAATGGTATTCATTTAGGGCTTTCTCAACTTAGTCAAACGTGAGGCAGCATCGAAAAACTCAGTCAATCCCATGATGATAAAGAGTATCAACGAGGATAATATACTGACAGGCTTGGTAGTGTATTCGACGGAGGTCAGTAATAGACAAATTGGGCCGAAAAGTCTAGGTTTGGAGATATATGATGATATATCCATACCAAAGATCATCGAAACTAATCAGGAAAAAAGATTCATTAGGTAATGAATCGGCCGCTACATTTTCCGTCTCAGAGTAGGGAAAGTCGTATATCATCTCGACAAACACTAAGGATTTCTTGGACTTAGCATGTTCAAATTCTAAGTCAAAATCTTGGAGTATCACGATCCATTTGGAGTATTCCCCCCCTAGCAATTGACATGTGAGAATGTGCTGCATAGGGTTGCAGTTAGAAATTACCGTAGTCTTGTGGGAGAGGATATAGTGCCGGAACCGTTGAACTTCTTGGATGACTGCCAAGGCCAGTTTTTCGACATGTAAATACTTGGTTTCGGTAGGCGTTATACTTCGACTCAAGTAATAGATGACATGTTCGTCATGAGAATCATCCTCTTGGATGAGAACCATAGCGATGGTGTAATCCGAGGCTACGAGGTAGAGGAAATAATCATGGCTGTAATTCGGTGGGAAGAGAAGTGAAGTACGTGTCAGGGAAAATTTCAAAGCTTCAAAAGCTTTGTTGGCGATGTTATCCCATACGAACTCGGACCCCTTTTTTAGTAGTCGCATAAATCCAAGAGTTAGCTCGGTGTAGTTCGGGATGAAACGACGAAGAAAGTTTTCTTTCCCTTGCAAACTTTGTAACTGGTGAAGCGAAGAAGGAGGAGGGAGATTGAGAATCACCTCAACCTTCAAAGGATCTACCCTGATCCCTTGATGTGAAACAATAAAGCCTAGAAGTCAGCCGGATTCTACGCAGAAAACGCATTTGTGAGGATTCAAGCGTATATGGTAAAACCAACATTAGAGGAAAATGGCTCAGAGGTGTATTGGATGATTGACATGATGCATGGAATGAGCGGGTAAGTCATCAAGATAGGGCTGCATGATGTGCTTGATATCATGGAAGGCATAAGACATAGCGCGTTGGAAAGTTGCGCCAACATTTTTTAGACCGAAAGGAAGTTTCTGATAAGCAAAAGTGCCCAAAGGACAAATAAAGGTGGTTTTGTGTTGGTCCTCGGGAACAATATTGATTTGATTATATCTGGAGAAACCATCCATCAGAGAGAATATTTCACTTCCGACACAGTTGTCGACAATCTGGTCAACGAAGGGGGTAGGAAAGTTGTCTTTAGGACATGCTTTGTTAATATCCCTATAATCAACGCACACGTGGATTGTGCCTTGTTTCTTGTTGATCGGGACAATATTGGAAACCCAATCAGTGAGAGCCACCGGGTAAATAAAGCTGGCTTTAAGAAGTTTCTCAACTTCAAGCTTGATAGCGGCTGCTTTATGTGGGCGGACTGGACGAAGGCGTTTCCAAACGGGTTTAGCGTCTGGGTATGTCTTGATCTCATGTATCACAATGTCGAGGTCAATACCCGACATTTCTTCATAGATCCAGGCAAAGACGTCACAGAATTATTTGAAAAGTGACTCGTAGGTGACGATTTCATCAAGGGAACACGAAGCTCCAATATGCACATTTTCGACAATTCCAGGTTTTATGGATATGTCGAGGGGAATGGTGGGTGAGATATTGCTTAAGTTCCTTTCGGAAAACACATCGTGTGTAGACTCGGGAACGATGGAAATGATGACAATGGTCGACTGGGTCGATATTTGTTGGTAGCTCTCGATGGTGTGTTGTTCCAGGAAGAGGATGGGACGATGATGTCCATCGTCCCAGGGGGTGTCTTCCATAACAAACATAATCATATCGTTCGTGGGAAAAATGACGTGGAATGGATCTAGAGATAAATCATCAAGAGAGGGAGTAGAAGGAGTTGTCTATTGAATGTCCTGATAGGCAGATTCGACAGGACTCAAAGGCATTTCGTCGCCGTAACAAAGATGATCGCCAGGGTTGGGTACCAACCATGGGTCGTGAGACGCAGGGGTTCCATAAATAGAGGTGGACATCATGTTGATTGAATCAACAGAAGGATGTGAAACATAGGGTGGTGGGATGGGGAAGGTACCCATTAATGATGAGTCTTTAAGAAGACCCACATCGACGTTCTTGTATTCAGGGGGGTTTTGGAAATGAACGGTATGTTGCTGGTATGTGAATCCGAGTTAAAGAAGGCTAATTGGTCGATGGTAATGACCTTTCCTTGATGAGGGAAACACACAACACGGAAAAGAGTCGACACAACTGCATGCATGGAATCAATCCAGCTACGACCAAGTAGAAGGTTGTAATCGAGAGGAGCGCCAAAGACTTCTACTTCCACTTGGACCGTTTTTCCTTCTAACATAATCGACAATGAAGGGAGGACATCGTAAGATTTAAAACCAGAGCCATTAAAGGCTTTGAGTGTGTTGTGGGATTCAGTCAAAGGAGGAGAGCCGATGGCTTTCCAGCAGGTAATAGACATGACACACGTCGAGGCAGCCTCGTCGATAACTGTTCTACAAATGTTTTTGTCAGAGACAATAACTTGTATTTGGAATGCGAGTTGAGGGGGTAACCTTGGAATGTGATCTTCCAAGTCAAAAATTATTAAATTCATATCCGTAGGGTCGATTCCACTAATATATTTCAACAATGACTTCCATTGTATAGGACAAATTTGAAGGACTTCGAGGGCTGACATCGCGGATGGTGCTTGGGCCAGATCTTCAACAATACTGTAGTTTTGGGCAACACGGGCATGAGGATTGAAAGTCGATTTTCGAACGACGCCCTTTGGGGGAGGGCGAAGAACCATGTCGAGGCTTGGTCATTCGAGATGAAGAGGACCATTGGTAGGTGGAGTTGTGGGAGAGGGTTGGACCAACGAAGGAGGTATAACATCAACCGTCTCTTTGGAGGGAGAATAATATTTGGCTCGAGTGGTAAGTGTGACGTCATTTTTCTTTGAATCTCCTGTACACATTAAGACATAGGATGTATTGGAGGGGGATGGTTGGTCGTGAATGACCAATTGGGCCTGTTGTTGAGAAGGGAAGGGTTGTGAAAATACAGCCAGAGTGGGTGGTTTCGTGGTCCCTTGAAGGAACTTAGTAACCTCAACTCGTCGTGGACAATCCTTAGTGTAGTGATCATCACCACAAATAAGACAAGGGTATCGGGGTTTGTGCTTATACCTATCGTTAACAGGTGGTGTTTTGGTTCTCTCTGCTTGCGAATTATTGTTTTCCTCTTTATTCTTACCCTTTCCCTTTATATATTTGTTTTTACCAATGGGGGTAGATTGAACAACATTTACCTCAGAAGTCTTGCTGGTGGGAGGGGTAGGAGACGAAGTATTTTGAACATTAGAAGAAATGGGTTTGTGGTTATTGCTAGAGGTTTGGACGAAATGCGATTGGGCATGGAAAGTGCCAATCACACCGTCGGCCGCATGAGAAGCAACAGGAGTAGTTGAAGTGGCAAAAGTAGAAGGACGAGGTGCATCCAGGAGTGAGTCGTAAAGAGTACCCATTTGTGAGTAAACGAGGTCAAGGTATTGAGCACGACTAATGGTCTGTTCTTCCATGACAACTCCACCCAAGCGATGTCACGACCTATGTCATTCATAAATGATTTCGTGAACCACTTTTCCAGCAACTGATCGGGAAGTTCAAGTTTGATGAGACGTCGTCTCCGTCGCCATTCATGAATGTGATCAGAGATATGAGTGGCTTTGGTTTTTTTGAAAGAACTCAAAATCTTGGTCCCTGTTTCATAGCGGATCGGTAACTAGTAGTGGGTGAGGAAAGCCATAACGAGGGTGTTGAAGTCGGCGAAGAAACCTTGTGGTAATTCTATATACCACTTCGCGGCAGAACCCGTGAGGGTTCATTGAAAAAGGCATAAACAAATAGAGTCATCCATGAAGGAGTTGGATGAGCACCAAAGGTGAAAAGTCATAACATGATTGTTCGGGTCCTCTCCCGGTTTTCCATCGAATTTAGGGATGTCAGATGGTAGTTTGGTCGGTATAGCGGCCATTGGGGAGAGTGACGGATCAGATCATTTAAAATACTCGACATATCTGGGAGGTCCAGGGTGGCTAAGAAAGGTATCTATCTATTCACATGCGGGTACTGGTGACTTTGGGGAGGGAGTCCCATCGACAAACTAGTGGGACCGTAATAAGTTTGCATATAATGTGAAGATCCGGTAGATTTGGTAGTGGTTGTGGAGGGAAGTAACTCATAGGGTTGTACCCTTGAATGGGGGTGTGGGGTTGAGCATTTGAGCCCCAAATAGAATTAGACATACTTGGATAGGGTTGGCCTGTACTAGGGGGTATGACGAAGCTAGCCAGAAGTTGTTGCCCCCCAGTCGGATGAGGGTTATGTTGTATAAGATGATTCCAATACTGGGCCAAAGATGGAGATATGTTTTTTTCATAGGGTGGGGTCGGTGGGGGTTTCCCTCCAATTGGGGGTTGTGTTCCGATTGGGATTTGTCCTGCAGGGGGGGGTTGAGTTGGGCCTCCTTGGTGAAATTGTCCACCAACAGGAATCTGGTAATTTGGTGTGAATGACAGAATGGTGCCACTAGGATCAGTGCCTCTGATAGAGGATGGAAGAGGTCCTCTGAAAGGAGGTGGAGGAAGTGTCAGAATGAAACCCAGAGGAGAGTACCCAGAAGGAGTGGGACCACCAAGAGTTTCAGATGTGATTTGCGTAGGAGCGGGAATAGAGGCATTCAATGTACGGTATCTGGGTGGAAGTGTCAGGGTGAATCTGGGCAAAAGAGGTGTGCCAATGGGGGCTTGGCTAGCCACGGTAATCCTGGTGTGAAGACTCGTAGTATCTGTGTAATGGACCATCTTTAAAGGGAGAGTCAAGATTTGGTCAGCTCGCGGAGCTTCTGTACCAGGAAAATAATAAGCAGTAGTAAAAGGTACTGCGTTTGGATCAGATGTTTCGGGTAGTGCAGGTGAGATAGTGATATCAATTCCTGCTCCTAAGCCAAAGAGATCCCGTCTAAAAATGCCAGTCGTCCAAAAAGGATCTTGACCCTTAGGTCCCAGGAAAGGTCCAGTCAGTGATCTAGAAGACAAAACAACCAAGTCTCCAGAAGAATTCACTCACATAATATGTCTCTCAGAGTCAGGATGAAGTCGAAAGTCCTCTCGAGAATTGGTAATTTAGAACCATTCTAGAGAGTCAGTTCTTTCCACTTGTGCAGTGGTAACGTCCTGGACTTCACTCTGTTGAGGAGAACCCTCTGGTGAGTTGGTAGGAAAGGGTTGAGAACCTTCCAAATTTTCTGGGGGTAAGCCTTGCATTCTATGTGAACAACGTGGAGGGTCAATTATGATCGAGTTGAAAACTTACGAAGAAAATCCTATGGTCAACTTGGGTAAACAAACAACATGTGCTAGTAAAAAATCTAGGAAGCAAAACCAAGCAAACAAGACCTTCTAATTTCGAAGTCACTAGTTGGTGATGAAATCCAACATTGCAACGGAGAGACAAGAAGGGGTTGGGCTAGGGTGGAAAAATTACATTGACGACCTGCTTAACGGACTTACACCCTGGTGCAAGCTCCCCCACATAATTGTGGGTATACCCTCCAAGGAGCCCGAGTGAGTTTGGCCAATGTCGATTCCAGATACCATGAAGACTTGCCCCTTCACAGTCACCTTGTGTAAGACCCTAAGAATATAGGCCACTAAGGGTACCACCAACAACAATAAATCCTGGGGGGACAGTCGACAATCCGATCCACACGCAAGGGCAGGGTATCTAGTCCAAAATCAGCTTGAGAGGCTTCCACTCATCATTGTGGGTATACCTTCAAGTGACCCCCGTAATACATGCAATCTCTACACTGATATCAACAAAGAAGGGTGAGTAACTCTGTCAATATCAATGCGACCTCAGGTTTGACCCTTGTGTGAGAAGGGATTCCTAGGACAAAATGTTGCAAATGGAATTTGACACTCCTTACCACAAGATTCTATTGTGTGTTTTGTAATTTGGAGAGTGTATCTCTCTGCCTATTCCAAAGCTCTAGCCTAGCTAATGTTGGCGTAATAGAGTCCTAGAAAAGAGTTACTAGTTAAATTTTAAAAATTGCGCAATATTATTAAAGACTGTTGTTACTCAAAGGATACGGAAATGAGACCGATGTTGTGTGAGACTTTGACCCAACAATGCATAGATAGGAATGAAAGATATCAATTTTTGTTCGATGAATCCTATTTACAGGAGGGAAAGAGGAGTTTTCTGGAACAATCTTGAACTACGATATACAATCTTCTTTGAAATGCAATATCAACGAATCACAAACAATGCCAATTCTCTATTTGTTCTATTCAAACAGTTGAATGCCAATATTTTTGAAATAAAAAAATGTTTTTTTTTAAAAAGAAAAATGTTTTTTATTTTTCAATAGAAACCACACAATAGTGGTGGAAATAAGGAAAACCAACAACTAATGAAAAATAATATACAACAAAAACCCAAACCAATATTTCAATGAAGACAAAAATAACAAGGAGACAAGACTAGTCTTTTCAAATGCATGAGGGCAACGATTTTCCAAGTAATGAGCAATTGAGAAAGACAATTAATCCCAACTTTTAAACTGATCACCGACTCCCAACCAAACAAGCACTCAGATTTAAGGACCAAAGATTATATCCTTGTTAAGAAAAGGTCAAGAGATAACAGTTGAGAAAAAATGAACAAGAAGAGATTTCGATTTCCGAAGACTAATCATTCAAAAAATCCAAAGTCAAGAAACAATCAATCAGTTTCCCAAGAAGTTGTTTTCAGACACACATACAAATCTGGGCATCTGAGAATACAAAAAACCTTAACCCAAAAATTTGCAAGGGGGTTCGCAGGCTAGCAGTGGTGTACAGTGTGAGAATGAATCATTCTCGCAGGCTAGTCACAAGCAGAGTGTGAGAGGTTCGCACTGGACTGAACAATAGGGTGCGAACTCTAGGGGTTCTCGCAGGCTACAAAAGGGTTCAGTGCGAGAAGGCCTGAAACTAAGAAAAATTTGAAAAAGGGACAAAATTTTTGAAGGAACCTCTGGACCCAGAGAGTCTATCAGGGTCTCCTCAAGACTCAGAGATTGATAGAAATGAAAAAATGGTAAGGTAAGAGCAAATGGCCAAGGAAAAACACCAAAAACCACTAAAAAATGGGTTGCATCCCCAACGGAGTCACCAATTTTGTTATCGGACTAATCGGTAGGTGCAGACACTAATAGATCTCCCTAGATCCACCTAGATCTAGAACAAAACAGGACAGGACATGACTCTTTCCCTAAGTTGTAATCATTGAATATGCTAATAGGAATGAATAAGTGACATACCTTTATATCGCTTCCTTGGGTCTCTGTTGTTCCCACTTCGCTCCGGTGCTCTCATGAGGTCAAGTCCAAGACAACACAAACCAACCAAAGTGAAGATAGAAAAATGTATTCAAAGTCAACTTATGCATAAGATCAAGGAATTACATAATAAAGTAAGAGTGACTTTATGGGAAAGGGATATGCCACTGTATCATATTAATTGAAAGTAGAAGATACAACCTGATTGCCTTGATGTTGCAAGCTTCCTTTCAATGACCCTTGGTTCCAACACACACACTTTCTCTGTACTTGCATGAAGAAGATCCAATTCCTCTTGAGAGACCAACTAGAGTCTTCAAGCTTCTGTCCAAGTAGGGTTCTTCACACGATTCTTTCACCAATTCTTCATTTAATCTTGCTTAAACTTTTCCATGAGAAACCTTTCAATATATAGGAGAAGGAGAGATGGTTACATGGATGAGGATGATCCCATCAAATCTGAGAAGTCAGTAAAATGACAACCATACGAATGCCAACTCATTTTCTAGAAGATTCCTTTCTAGAACCCTCGAGACCTCTTCTCCTTTCCAAGATTAAAAACAGGTTTGCACCCTGTGTATGGAGAAAACTGCGAGAAGTTCGCACCCTAAGTGTAGGTGGCCTGCAAGAATGAGGGATTCTCTCACCCTAGGCCATAGGCAACCTGCGAAATCACTTTAAAAATATGTTTTTGGAAGGAGACAAGGGTCACTTTTCTCAGGCAAAAAGTCCTTGTTGGGAGCCTGAATACACCATTGTTAAGACATCACCAGAGTGACCAAAATCATGTATAACACATATGATCAAGGAATTATGCAATAAAATAAAGATAATTCTATGGGAAAGAAACATGCCACTGTATTATATTAATAATAGGAAGAGAGATTACAACCATATGCCTTGATGTCGTAAGGTTCCTTCCAATAGTTCCTTTCTTCCCACACACTTCTTGCTCCAAGAATTCTGAGACCATAGATCTAACATCTATCTTGACAAAAGCAAAGCTCAAATCCACTCTAACCAAGCTAATAATTCCAAGCCAAATCCAACTAACTTTCTCCATGAGAGCTCCTTTCCTTTTATAAGTTGAAGAGGATAAGGTGAGGAGGTTAGGATGATCCCACTAAATCATGAAAGTGAGTAAGATCCAAACCATTCAGAGGCCGCCTCACCATAGAAGCTTCTCCTTCTAGAAGCATCGAGAAAATGCTCATTTTTCCCATGTACAAAGGCCGCCGCAACCTGGCTATATTACATCCTGTGGAAATTCTGCGCCCTAGATATAGTGCAGCCTGCGGAAATCAGGCATTTCCTCACCCTAGCTATGGTGCAGCCCACAAAAATCCTCCAAAATAGGGTTTTTACAGAGGAAAACACAACTTCTTCTCTCAGGGAAAGTTCTTCTCCCTTCTTTCTTTAGGTATTGAGGCCACTGACCCTTCCGAAGGAAACATATAGGTTTACATTATTAACGATCATGAGGGTGACGAAAATAATGTGTAATAGAGAGCCCCCCAAAGTATGAAGTTAGAACATAGTGATAGCTGAAATACTTTGTCTAGTGTGTGTAGGGAACAAGGAACAATCAGTCGGAAACCTGCCGACAAACAAGGAAATACAATACAATAATATATCATCATTGAGGTAGGCATTTCCATACTCAGAATACAAATGACTCAAAGCATAAATTCTGACATGCAAAGATCCATGTCAATTAATACAGGTCATTGCCACCAAACATACACTGTGGATCCCCGCCAATATGACTCAAATCTGATCATAGCCACCAAAAATACACTGTGGATCTATGTGTTAAAGACTCAAATTTGAACATAGCCATGAGACATACAATGTGGATCTATGCAACAGTACAAACTAAATATACTCCAATGCAACCTGAATCTGTGAGAAAAGATTCAGGGTCTTCATCTCCACCACTCTATAGTACAAATCTAACCATGTGAATACATGTGTTGAATTTGAACATGGTAGAAACCACTTGATTACCGGTCAATGATGAGAACCGTTAACAAGTGCGAGGGAAATAAGCATTAATGTCAATGAATCCCAAGGTACTCTAGTACAATCCAACAAATGCGAATTAATGAGCTGAAGTCGAACACTTGGCGGAATCTCTCGATCAAGGGTCAACAATGAAAACCCATTGTCGAAAGTGAGGAAACCTGCCATTGAGGCATGCAGGTTCCAAGGTACCAATTGGTTTCTAAGTCTGATTCCTGGATAATGAGTTGAATTCGACAAGAAAAGACTTGTCATAGGAAGGCCTTAATGTATCCTCCATCAATGACATGAAACGGGTAACAAGATTTGATGTAGATCAGAGTAATAAGTGATTCAAGAATGACTCAGGGATGGTTGATAAAATAGAAGTCTTAAGGACTGTAGAAGTAGATGATGCAATAGAATGTTTCAAGGCTGAACGTCTCTTTGAACATATTGACGACACGACAACTGTCTTGGAAACATTGACTCAACAACAGGGATCACAGACCAATTTGTAATCTTATAAAGGAGTATGATCAAGAGACAAGCAGATTTTCCAACCTAGACACAAAGCAAGTGAAAGGGTGTCATGTTCACAGGTGACTCTTCCATAGAACACAAGTTTATACACATTTCGTTCCCAATCCCCCCCCCCCCACCATTTCTGGCGAGTGCCTCTTTATTTTTACGCAAGATTGAGGAGGATAACATATGCTTGTTAATGTAAGCTCATTCTTCGGACGAGTCCCTCAGAGTATGTTTAACGAACCCTAAGAAGTAGTGGTTCAGTCCCATATGGGTCTTTCCATGTTTGTTTAATGAGTCCAAAGAAATAAAACTCAGGGGTTTTTCATATTTAGAGAGTCTAAAAAACACTTAAAGAGAACTCTCCCGGTTCCTTTTTCATAAAGTAGTCTGATGAGATCGAAAAAGAGATAAACTATCGCTCAACAAACGTTTTCTTCAAATACTTTAACGAGCGTGAAAAGAACAAGGTTGTTCGGCAATCTTTTCATGTTTAGAGAGTCTGAAAAGAGCTTAAAGAGAACTCCAAGGGGTTCCTTTTTCATATAACCTTTACGAGTCCGAAAAAGTGATAAAGTTTTACTCGGTTACATTCTCATGTATTTACGAGCATTAGAAAGAAAAAAGACTAATCTCGGTAACTTATTCTCATGTATTTACGAGCATGAGAAAGAACAAAGACTAAGCTCGAGATTGTTTTCATTTTTACGCAAGATTTAAAACAAAACAAAACTATGCTTGGGATAGATTTTATTTTTACAGAAGCTTAAAAACTAAACAAAACTATGCTTGAACCTGGTTTCATTTTTACACAAGCTTTAACCAAAGGAAACTATGCTTGAGGTAGGTGGTTTCATTTTTGCACAAGATTGAACCATAGAAAACTATGCTTGGACTTCCCAATGCATAACACAGGGATGGTTGGTACTTAGCCCCCAACTTCAGAAACTAGCGGCTCTAACTTCAACATGAATTCCAGAGGCTAAAAGCATTGCCCCCCAAGCTTCATTTCATCCAATTGCAAAGGTGATTGAAAGGGAGTTTCAAATACTAGATGAAGGAATTGACTCAAACATAGAGGGGGAAGACTATTTCATTTTTTAACGAGCTTGACACAGGAGAAGAACTATGCTCGTGACTCTAGGTATGATCCCCAGACCATTGCTTCATTTTTTAACGATCTTGACATGGAAACGGGAACTATGCTCATAACCTCTGTTTCATTTTTTAACAAGGTTTCCACAGAGATGCAAAATACTATCCTCATAACTGGTTTCATTTTTTAACGAGCTTGAAATCAGAAAACAATGCTCAAAGCTGGTTTCATTTTTTAATGAGCTAGAAATCAGAAAAAAATGCTCAAAGCTGGTTTCATTTTTTAACGATATTAAAATAAGAAAATCATGCTCGACGCTCTTCTTGATCAAGGCTTGCAAGAGGACAGTGCTCTGGAATGACACCATGTCAAGAGACAAAAATCGGTCATGGATTCCAAGATATCTTCACTGGATGGAAGAGACACACTCTGGAAGGACACCATGTTGAGGGTCATGACCGAGGTAAAGAGATCAAGATCTAAAGACCCTATTGAAGAGATAACCATGTCAACTACCAGATCTAGGTCATCAAAATATGAAGTCATGGGAGACAACGCCACATAATTAACATGTGGTGGGGGTGATACTTTCAACATATAAGAACCATTTAGGGAGGTAATCCAGTCAAGACTGATGAATGAAATTTGATCAATAGTCACCATTCTTCCATCACGAGGGAAAGATATCACGCGAAAAAGAGTGGACACAATAGATTTCATGGAATAGGCATAATCCCGCCAAAAGAGTAAATTGAAATCCAAGGAATCTTGGACTACCATGACATCAATAAAGACAATTTTCCCACCCAAAGTTACAGGAAACTGAGGAAGGGTCCCTAAAGTTTGACTGGTTCTTCTGTTAAAAGCTAACAAATTCTGCGTAATCGGGGCAAGCTGAGGACAACCCAAATATTTCCAAGCAAAAGAGGATAAAATGCTAATGGATGCACCTTGATCTATCAACATCTGAGGAATGTCCCAACCAAAAAATTGCACTGTAATCTGGAAAGGAATGTGAGAGGGAAGACGAGGTCCAGTTAGCGCACCCCAATTAAAATGGATGGCCTCATTACTTGGAGGAGGTTCCACGGGAGAAGGAGGAATACCCCCCATCATGGTAGAGTCTGTGTCAATGAGAAAAATGTTGGTACTATCGGGTTTAATCTCAAGCGGGAGAGTAGAATCGACCGATGACAAGATCGGATCGACCACTTGGGTTGCATTCTCCAATGGGAGAATGGGGTTGATGCTTGGAAAAGGATCAACCGCTTGGGTTTCACTCTCTAACAGGAGAGTGGGATCGACCGAGGATGGGATTGGATCGACCACTTGGTCAACTGGTTCAACTAAGGTCATGATCATATTGACCACTTGATCAACCGGACTAACCAACGGGGGAATCAGATTGATCATTCCATCAACTATAGGTGGGTTGAGAGAAATCTTGCAATAAACATTTGGATGTTGGATTACTGAGAGGGGGGGTGAATCAGTAATAGATAAATTTAATCCCCTTTTAACCATATAATCCAAGTGTTATATCAATGAAGCATTATCATCCAATAATTGCAGAGTAAATAAGAAATGAAAAAATGAACAATCATACACATACACAATACACCAGTGTTTTACGTGGAAACCCAAATCGGGAGAAAACCACGGAATGCTTTTTCTTATATGTCTTGAAGAATTACATTCATTGGAAGCACCAACTTCCTTTGTTTTCCAGCTGCAACTGGAAGGAGGCTCCAACCCCCTAGTTTCTCAGGCTACAACCTGAGGGAAGCTCCAACTCCCCAATTCTTTGGCTACAACCATAAGGAGGCTACAACCAGAAGGAGGCTACAACCCCCAATGTTCTCTGGCTACAACTGGAAGGTGGCTACAACCACCTATCCTTTCCCTGTCCTGCCACCCTGAAGTAGAAGTAGAATGATGGAACCACTGTCATACTATCACTGTGAGATATACCACTGTAAACCTGTACCAATAAATCTGAACCATGCATCAACCATGCATCAACCTATACCTCAACTTGTACCATAAACAAGTGCATCAACCATACACCAACTTGTAATCAACCTATACCATAAACAAGTGCATCAACCATGCACCAACCTGTAATCAACCTGTACCATAAACAAGTGCATCCAACCAAGTACAAAGTATGTACCAATCATGTGTCAACTAATCATCAAATAAGACTCATCAATATGTACCAACATCATCAACTAAGACTCCTCAATATGTACCAACATCATGAACTATACACCTCATGTATGTGCCAACTCATCAACTACTTGTCTCAACCATGTACTCAACATGTCCCTCAACCAAAATCCATAATCAATTTCATCATCCAAATCTGATTTGTAGCTCTGTAATAGACATGGTGTATTTGATCACATTCCTACAAACCTTCCTTAACTTTAACAACAAGAGACTAGCATTTTCATCAAACTTTTCTTTAGTCTCACAAGACTAGTTTTGGATTAGTCAACAACCCTAACTTGAAATAATCATAACTTTGAACCTGTAATGTATAAATATATGAAACTGACATACAATGTTTTTCAGTGTGTTTTATGAAATTCCTCCAAGTTTCACTACTTGGAACCTCTCAGAAAAGGATTTATAGCAAAAATGACATACCTTGCAGAATTCTGGCTTGCTCTAGAGAGCGACCTTGTAGAGTGTGCCCACACAAAATATTCAATGAAATGATCTGAAACTATTACAAAGAATACTAAATACTGTACCCTAACCAACACATTTTGTCTCATTGAATTTGGATCTGTTATGAATAAGTTTTGACGTTTTTACCCGAAACACCTGATTTTGACTAGTTTCAGGACTGGCCACAAACCCTATTTTCCACGGAGTGTAACTCCAAAAATAAAATGACCCACAAGATGAATTTTGTTTTATATATACTTGGATAGGTTTTCTCACTTGCATAGAAATTTCACGGTCTGAATCATTATAGAAAGAAAGTTATAGTGAAAATGGTGAGATGACCTGTAAATAACATACCTTAGTAAGCACCATCAAAAGAATTTATCCTTTCTTGTATTTTGGCCTTCTTTTCTTCACCTTCACTTAGAATTCCAGTTTACATATCCTTGGTTACCTCAGACACATATAGATATTCAATATTCTCAAGCGTGTTTCAAATGAGAGAGCCTTGCCTCTTATTTATACCTTCCAAGTAGCTTCCTTAAAAACATCTTCTAGGTCACTTGGCTCACTTTCCTTATTTTAGGGTTGGGTCCACTTCTAATTTCTCCATTAAATTTATTATTGAAATAATTTATTTTGTATTCAATTTGAATTATAATACACTCATCACTTCACTTTATTATTTACCTTTTAAAATCTCTTAAACCACTTTGACTACTTTGACTTTTTGGGGCTTCTATATGACATATGAGGGTCCTCCAACTTTGTAAGGCCATAACTCTCAAACTGTGAGGAGTTATGTGACGTTCCACATACCACCAGAAATGAAATGACATGTACTATCCATATAGAATATTATTATCTAAAAATATATCATAACTCATACCATTACCCATCAAACAAACTTGGGTCCATTACCCAAACCTGGGGTCTCCAACTTCTCATGGCCATAACTCTCTAACCGTGAGGAGTTATGTGACGTTCCACATACCACCATAAATGAAATGACAAGCACTATCCATATAGGATATTTTATCTGACAAATTCATTGTCCTTCATCTCGTTATTCCACAATTAAGCATGGGTTCTCTTACTCCACAAAGCGTCTTCCCGTGAGGGCTTTCACCATAAGGGGATCACTTTGGAGTTCATCCATATTTACTTCTTATAAAAAATGACAAAACAATAATGAGTCATATTTACATCAAACAATATTGGGTCCATTACCCAAACCTTTGTGCTACGGGTCTTTCTTCAAGGGTTGACATCAATGACAACCAACTTTAATCAAGAATCTCCCCCTTTGGCATTGATGACAACACTCTGATGAAACACTGAAATCATATCACTCATGCTACCCCTGTAACCATGCCTCTGTCCTCTACATATGATAAATCTTCTCCTTTTGGAACCGTGCCTCTGTCCTCTGCATCTGATAAATCTCTCCCCCTTTGTCATCAATGGCAAAGGTATCTTTCCATCTGGGGCTGCTCCCCCTGACAGACTGTCCTCTTATGGTGCTTCCTCGTGTACATCTAAGACATATAAGATAAGAATTCAAAAAGCATTCATTTTTGGAGTAGAAATAACTCCAAGTCTTTGGCAAATATATTCAAAGGCTTCCCGTGGAAGTGGTTTTGTAAAGATGTCTGCCACTTGTTCTTTTGTGCCCACATACTCAACTTTGATGTTTTTTTCTGCAACTTGTTCCCGTAGATAGTGATACTTGATTGGAATGTGATTCGTATTGGAGTGCATCAACGGGTTTTTTGAGATACTGATGGCACTTGTATTATCACAATATAATGGAATGGGCTCATCATACTCAACCTGTATATCTGTCAAAATTTGTTTCATCCAAAGAACCCGTGTACAATATATTGCTACTGGAATATACTCTGCCTCGATTGTAGATAAAGATACTGATGATTGTTTCTTACTTAGCCATGATACCAAACACTCACCTAAGTAAAACATTGCTCCACTGGTGCTTCGTCGGTCATCAATACAACCTGCCCAATCTACATTTGTGTAGACAATAAGTGATATATCTTTTCCTTTTGGATACCATAATCCAAATTCTTCCGTTCCTTTGAGATATCTGAAGATCCTCTTTACTACTAATACATGTGATTCCTTTGGTGCTGCTTGAAATCGTGTCACCTGTCCAACTGCTTACATTACATCTGGTCTGGATGCTGTCACATATAGTAGGCTACCAATCATTGACCTGTATTGCCTCTGATCTGTAGACTTTGAAACATCATCTTTTCTCCACTTACAACTAGTTTGCATGGGAGTGATAACTGGTTTGCAATCTTCCATTCCGAACCTCTTTATCATTTCTCTGATATACTTTGTTTGAGAAATAAAAATTCCTTGGTTGCTTTGACGTATCTAAAGTCCAAGAAATAAGGATAGTTCTCCAAGTAACGACATTTCAAATTCATTCTGCATGTCTTTTGCAAATTTCTGGCTTAACCTGTCATCATCACTACCAAAAATAATATCATCAACATAAACTTCAATTAATAAAATATTACCTTGACTTACCTTGATGTAGAGGTTGTTGTCTGCACTTCCTTTTCTGAACCCAGCCTGCTGCAGATACTTATCCAGTATGGAGTACCATGCTCTAGGAGCCTGTTTTAGACCATACAAGGCCTTCTTTAATTTACACACATAATTTGTTTTCTCTAACAACTGAAATCCTTCTGGTTGTTCAATGTAGACTTATTCTTCAAGTTCCCCATTCAGAAAAGATGATTTTACGTCGATATGATATACTTTAACATTTTTGGAGCATGCATAGGCTAAAAGCAAACATATTGCTTCCATTTTGGCAACTGGGGAAAATGTCTCTTCAAAGTCAATTCCTTCATTTTGTGCATATCCTTTACATACCAATCTAGCTTTGTTCCTTGTAACCTGTCCATCTTCATTCAATTTATTTCCTGAAAACCCATTTCGTGTCGATCACATTCTTATTCTTTGGTCTTGGAACCAATTCTCAAGTGTCATTTTTCTCTGTTTGATCCAATTCTTCATCCATGTCCTTATTCCAAAATTCATCCTTTCTTTCTTATTCAAAATCATTTGGTTCAATTGTAGATAAGAGTGCTAGGTGTATTTTTATAGTGAACATATTCTTCTTCTAGTCTCAACTCCTGCATCTTTGTTCCTAATAATTTAATATAAAGGATGATTCTTCTATACTCATTTACTGGGTGTCTTTGGAGATACTTTCTAGACTTTCTCTTCTGCTTCTGTCAGATTCTCTTCATCTTCATCTTCCTCTTCTACTTATTTTTCATCTTCTTCTTCAAAAAGTTGTTCCATTGATTTGTTTTCTTCTTCCTTTGATTCTGGTTTGCCTGTTTCATCAATTGTTACGTTGATGCTTTCCACAACTTTGTTTAATCTTAGATTGTAACACTTGTATGCTTTCCTTGTACTTGAGTAACCAACATTATTCCTTTGTCTGCACGAGAGTCAAACTTTCCCATTCTGCCATCTTCTCTTTTGATGTAGCATTTGCTTCCAAAAACTTTGAAGTGCTTCACATTTGCTGGTCTTCCTTTCCATAACTCGTAGGGAGTTTTATTAGTGTTGTTTCTGAGCATTACTCTATTTTGAATGTGAACTGATGTATGCACTACCTGTGTCCAAAAAATATCTGTCAATTTGTAATCCACTAGTATTGTTTGAGCCATTTCCTGTGTAATTATCATCCATTACGATAATGTTCCTTTGTATTTGAACCACTCTCTGAACCAATCTAAGAATCCATTCTCTCATCCACTATCATATATCTATTAAAACCTGCTAAGTCTTCTTACAAATCCATCTCTGTCCATACTGTCCAAGAATCTACCTGCGCAACTGTCCATAATGCTAACCCATTTATCATTATACTATCAAACTGTACTTCTGGTAACTGATTTCTCTGAATATGTATTCTCAAACTCTGCAAGCTGCTCGAAGGATGGTTCTTTGGTATTTCACAGCTATCGCATAGACTCCCCTTGTCTAATATTCATATTACTTGGGAGTCTCTAAGCCAGATGGCTCAGAACAATTCCTACTCTGATGTGTATTCATCATCATATTCATTGGTAGATTCATCATCATCTTCATTGGTAGATTCATTATCTCTCTGAGCTCTGACTTCTTTCTTTCTATCTGTGGATTCATCTTTCACTACAATGTCTGAAAGTACAATCTCTTGAACCTTTTCTTTATTTACCTGTCCTTCCTTTCTTTTAGTTATTTTCCAAACCTTTCTGTATCTAACATATTTTCTTTTCTCTGTAGAATTTTATTCATCTCGTTTTATTGTCAATCTTGCGATCTCTGGTACCTGGTCTTTGTTCACCTGTTCTTCCTGTTTTCTTATCCATACTTTCTTATATCTGATATCAGTATTCTCTTTCCTGGACATATCGATCATGTTTCTACAATCACTGGCTATGTGTCCATAGTTATGACATTTGTAACACTCAATGTTACATGCGACCACATAGGCACGATCTGCTTGAATATTTCTTTTATAATCCCTGCAATCTGCAACCTTATGTCCAAAGTTAGTACAATAAAAACAATGACCATAAAATAAATTTTCATACCTAGGAGTGAATGATCTTCTTTGTGGCGTAGTCCTTCTAAATTTTTTCTTTGACTGATCATGATCATGATTGAAGATTTTTTGTGGATTGAACATGAATGGTATTCTTGAAGATATATCTTCAATATTTTTCTTATATTCTGGTTGACCATGATTCATTCCTTTGAGTACTTCTGCATAACTCTTTCTATTTTCTTCAATCTTCTTTTCTAGCAACGTAGAGTGCTTCTCTTCATTCTCTACAACTGATGTGGATGTTTTTGTCTCTTCAACTTTCTTGTTGAGCTTGTCGATTTTGACTCTTAGTGTGACAACTTCTTCTTCAAGATTCTCAACCTCTTCT
>ML785985.1:53448-65406 GCA_009831015.1 Picea engelmannii | reverse complement strand
TCCAGACTGGATAAGTATCTACAACAGGAAGGGTTCAGAAAAGGAAGGGCAAACAACAACCTCTACATCAAGGTAAGTCAAGGTAATATTTTATTAATTGAAGTTTATGTTGATGCTATTATTTTTGGTAGTGATGATGGCAGGTTAAGCCAGAAATTTGCAAAAGACATGCAGAATGAATTTTAAATGTTGTTACTTGGAGAACTATCATTCTTTTTGGGACTTCAGATACATCAAAGCAACCAAGGAATTTTTATTTCTCAAACCAAGTATATCAAAGAAATGCTAAAGAGGTTCGGAATGGAATATTGCAAACCAGTTATTACTCCCATGCAAACCAGTTGTAAGTTGAGAAAAGATGATGATTCAAAGTCTACATATTAGAGGCAATACAGTTCAATGATTGGCATCCTACTATATGTGACAACATATAGACTAGATGTAATGCAAGCAGTTGGATAGGTGGCACGCTTTCAAGTAGCACCAAAGGAATCACATGTATTAGCAGTAAAGAGGATTTTCAGATATCTCAAAGGAGCATAAGAGTTTGAATTAAGGTATCCAAAAGGAAAATATCTATCACTTATTTCCTACACAGATGCAGATTGGGCAGGTTGTAATGATGACTAATGAAGCACTAGTGGAGCAACGTTCTACTTAGGTGAGTGTTTGGTATCATGGCTAAGCAAGAAACAATCATCAGTATCTCTATCTACAGTCAAGGCAGATTATATTTCAGAAGCAACATGTTGAACACAAGTTCTTTGGATGAAACAAACTTTGGTAGATATATAGGTTGAGTATGATGAGCCCATTCCATTATATTGTGATAATACAAGTGCCATCGGTATCACAAAAAACCTGGTGATGCACTCCAAGATGAAGCACAGTCCAATCAAGTATCACTTTCTACAGGAACAGGTTGCAGAAAATAACTTCAAAGTTGAGTATGTGGGCACAAAAGAACAAGTGGCAAACATCTTTACAAAACCACTTCCATGGGAAGCCTTTGAATATATTCGCCAAAGACTTGGAGTTATTTCTAGTCCAAAATGAATGTTTTTTGAATGCTTTTTGAATGTGTATCTTATATGTCTTAGATGTACACGAGGAAGCACCATAAGAGGACAGTTTAGTCAGGGGGAGTAGGCCCGGATGGAAATATACCTTTGCCATTGATGACAAAGGGGGAGAGATTTATCAGATGCAGAGGACATAGGCATGGTTCCAGGGGGAGCATATTTCTCGGATGCAGAGGACAGAGGAAAATTTATCAGATACAGAGGACAGAGGCATGGTTCCAGAGGGAGCATGAGTGATATGATTTAAGTATTGCATCAGAGTGTTGCCATCAATGTCAAAGGGGGAGATTGTTGATTAAGGTTGGTTGTCATTGATGTCAACCCTTGAAGAAATCCTCGCAGCACAAAGGTTTGGGTAATGGACCCAATATTGTTTGATGTAAAGATGACTCATTATTTTCTTGTCATGGTTGATAATAATTAAATATGGATGTACTCCAAAGTGGTCCCCTTATGGTGAAATCCCTCACGAGAAGACGCTTTGTGGAGTAAGAGAACCCATGCTTAATTGTGGAATAATGAGATGAAGGACAATGTATTCATTAGGTAAACTATTCTAGGTGGATAGTGCTTGTCATTCCATTTCTGGTGGAATGTGGAATGTCACATAACTCCTCATGGTTAGAGAGTTATGGCCATGAGAAGTTGGAGACCCCAGGTTTGGGTAATGGACCCAAGTTTGTTTGATGGATAATGGTATGAGTTATGATATATTTTCAGATAATACTATTCTATATGGATAGTACATGTCATTCCATTCTTGGTGGTATGTGGAACGTCACATAACTCCTCATGGTTTGAGAGTTATGGCCTTACGAAGTTGGAGGACCCTCATATGTCATCTAGAAGCCCCAAAAGGTCAAAGTAGTCAAAGTGGTTTAAGAGATTTTAAAAGGTAAATAATAAAGTGAAGTAATGAGTGTATTATAATTCAAAGTAATACAAGATAAATTATTTCAATAATAAATTTAATGGAGAAATTAGAAGTGGGTTAACCCTAAAATAAGGAAAGTGGGGCCAAGTGACCTAGAAGATGTTTTTAAGGAAGCTACTTGGAGAGTATAAATAAGAGGAAAGGCTCTCTCATTTTAATCACACTTGAGAATATTGAATATCTATATGTTTCTGAGGTAGCCAAGGATATCTAGGCCAAAATTCTGAGGGAAGGTGAAGAAAAGAAGGTCGAAATCCAAGGAAGGATAAATTCTTTTGATGGTGCTTTCTAAGGTGTTTTGGGTAAAAACGTCATAAATTTTTCATAACAGATCCAAATTTAGTGAAACTAAATGTGTTGGTTAGGGTACAATATATAGTATTCTTTGTAACATCTTCAAATCAATTCAACAAATATTCCATGCGGGGCACTCTCTACAAGGTCAATCTCTAGAATAAGCCAAAATTCAGCAAGGTATGCCATTTTTTCTATAACTCCTTTTCTGAGAGGTTCCAAGTAGTGACACCTGGAGGAATTGCATAAACACACTGAAGAACATTGTGTATTAGTTTCAGATATTTATACATTACAGATACAAAGTTATGATTACTTCAATTTAGGGTTGTTGACTAATCCAAACCTAGGCATGTGAGACTAAATAAAAGTTTGATGAAAATGCTAGTCTCTTGTTGTTGAATTTAAGGAAGGTTTGCAGAAATGTGATCATATACACCAGGTCTATTACAAATCTACAAATCAGATTTGGATGATTAAATTGATGAGGGCTTTTGGTTGAACGTAAGTATTTAAGACATATAAGAAAAAGCATTACGTGGTTTTCTCTCGATTTGGGTTTCCATGTAAAACACTAGTGTATTGTGTATGTGTATGTTTGTTCATTTGTTCATTGCTTATTTACTCTGCAGTTATTGGATGATAATGCTTCATTGATATAACACTTGGATTATATGGTTAAAAATGATTATATTTCTCTATTATTGATTCAGCCCCCCCTCTCAGTAATCCAACACGGGAAGCCTTTGAGTATCTTCTCCAGAGACTTGTAGTAATTTCTACTCCAAAATGAATGTTTTTGAATGTTTATATTATATGTCTTAGATTTACACGAGGAAGCACCATAGAGAGGAGAATTCAGGTTTGGATATCAATTTCAGGAAGATTTTAGTCAGGGGGAGTGTCACCAAGCACAGTTCAGTTAGGGGGAGCAGCCTCGGATGGAAATATACATTTTCCATTGATGACAAAAGAGGAGAGATTTATCAGATGCAGGGCACAAAAGCATGGTTCCAAGGGGAGAGATGGTCAGAGGGGGAGCATGAGTGACATGACTTCAATATTTCATCAAAGTGTTGCCATCAATTGCAAAGGGGGAGATTGTTGATTAATTGGGTTGGTTTTCATTGATGTCAAACCTTGAAGAAAGTCCGGTAGTGAATTCTGTTAGCACAATGGTTTGGGTAATGGACCCAAGTTTGTTTGATGGACAATGGTATGAGTTTTGATATATTTGTAGGAAAAACTATTCTAGATGGATAATACATGTCATTCCATTTCTGGAGGTATGTGGAACGTCACATAACTCCTCACGGTTAGAGAGTTATGGCCATGTGAAGTTGGAGAACCCTCATGAGTCATCTAGAAGCCCTAAAAGGTAAAAGTAGTCAAATGTTTGCAAAGAAGAAATTATTTAAATAATAAAGTGAAGTGATGAGTGTACTATAATTCAAATAGGATACAAAAGAAATTATTTAAATAATAAAGTTAATGGATAAATTACTAAGTGGACAAGTGGTTAGAAGTGGGTTAGCCCTAAAATAAGGAAAGTGGTTTAAGAGATTTTAGAAGGTAAATAATAAAGTGAAGTGATGACTGTACTATAAGTCAAAGTGGATACAAAAGAAATTATTTAAATAACAAATTTAATGGAGAAACTACTAAGTGGACAAGTGGTTAGAAGTGGGTTAACCCTAAAATAAGGAAAGTTGGTTAAGATGGTTAAAATGTAACCCCTTGAGGAAGCTACATGAAAGTATAAATAAGAGGCAAGGCTCTCTCATTTTCATCACACTTGAGAATATTGAATATCCACAAGTGACTGAGGTAACCAAAGGATATCTAAGATGAATTTTAGAGAGAAGGTGAAGTAAATAAGGCCGAAAATCAAGGGAGGATAAATTGTTTTGATGATGCTTTCTAAGGTATGTTATTTATAGGTCATCTTACCATTTGTGAAATAAATTGTTTTCTAGAATGATTCAGACCGTGAAATTGGGAGCCCATTGAGGAAACATATCCAAATAGTTGTGATACAAATTTCAGCGCGTGGGTCATTGTATTTTTGGAGTTACACACCGTGGAAAATAAGGTTTATGGTTAGTCTTGAAACTAATCTAAAAAGGTGTTTCAGGTAAAAATGTCATAACTTATTCATAACAGATCCAAATTCAGTAATACCAAATGTATTGGTTAGAGTACATTTTGTAGTATTCTTTGTAAAATTTTCACATGAATACAACAAATATTTTGTGTGAGGCACGCTCTACAAGTTTTCTCTCTAGAATAAGCTAGAATTCAACAAGGTATGCAAATTTTGCTATAACTCCTTTTCTGAGAGGTTCCAAGTAGTGAAATCTGGAGGAATTTCATAAAAGACAATGAATAACATTGTGTACCATTTTCATATCTTTATTCATTACAGGTACACATTTATGATTATTTCAAGTTAGGGTTTTTTACTAATCCAAAATTAGGCATGTGAGACTAAAGTAAAGTTTGATGAAAATGCTAGTCTCCTGTTGTTAAAGTTAAGGAAGGTTTGTAGGTATGTGATCATATACACTAGTTCTATTACAGAGTTACAAATCATATTTGGATGATGAAATTGATGAGGGCTTTTGGTTGAGGTACATGTTGGGTACATGGTTGAGACAAGTAGTTGATGAGTTGGCACATACATGAGGTGTATAGTTGATGATGTTGGTACATCTTGATGAGTCATAGTTTATGTGTATTTTATGCATGATTGATACATATTTGGTGCATGGTTGATGCACTCATTGATGGTACAGGTTGAGGTACAGGTTGGTGCATGGTTGATGCACTTTTTTATGGTACAGGTTGATTGGTACAGGTTTATAGTAGTATATCTCACAGTGATAATGTGACAGTGGTTCCATCATTCTACTTATATTTCAGGGTAGTTGGATGGGGAAAGGACAATTGGTTGTAGCTGAAGAACACAGGGGGTTTTATCCTCCTTCTGGTTGTATCCAGAGAATTGGGGAGTTGGAGCTTCCCTCAGGTTGTAGCCTGAGAAACTAGGGGGTTGGAGCCTCCTTCCAGTTGCAGCTAGAAAACAAAGGAAGTTAGTGTTTCCAATGAATGTAATTCTTAAATACATATAAGAAAAATCATTCTCTGGTTTTCTCCCGCTTTGGGTTTCCACGTAAAACCACTAGTGTACTGTGTATGTGTATGATTTTTCATTTGTTCATGGTTTATTTACTCTGTAATTATTGGAAGATAATGCTACATTGATATAACACTTGAATTATATGGTTAAAAAAGATTAAATTTCTATATTACTGATTCACCCCCCCTCTCAGTAATCCAACATTAGAATCATTAGAAAAAAGAAGTGAAGAAAGAGACGTAAAACTCCAAATAGAGGTAGAGGCAATGATTGATAAAAAATATTAAAGATACCATTCAAACTCGAATAGAGGATAGATTCTTAGGGTTCAATAGTGAATTGCTTACAATGAAGGATAGGATTCAAGAAATGGAAAAACATAAACAATCAACCCAAGAAGGAGGGGTTGAAAAAAATGACAACTTGAGAGATAGGACTGAAGAGCTAGAAGAAAAACTAACCAACAATTTGACCCTCAGTAATATGGAAAAAAAATTGGATATCAAACCCATCAAAGAGTAAATGAATAAGCTAATCGAATTGGAACATAAGTGTAACAAAATAGCCTTGACACTCATAATTTTTGGTATAAAATAACAAGAGGAGGATACGCTAGCAATAGTAAAAGAAGAATTAAATAATAAATCACAAATTGATACAACTTACATCATAGAAGCAAAGATGCTAGGAAAAATATTTGATCACAAAGATAGGTTGATCCATGTCAAAGTAAGTTGTAATGACTATGAATATAGCACACTTAGTAAATTTCTTAGCTTAAAAGGGTTATGAATATTTATAAATGAAGACCTCATTCCTGAAGACCAAGTTGAATTAAGGAAGGAAGTTCAAAAGGTAAAAGAAGCCAGGAAAGAATGAAAATGGGCAATAATTAGAAATCGAAAAGCTATTGTTAGGGATAGAGACGAGAAGGATAATAATAAATAGGAATTTGGGACACTTGGGATCCTTTTTTGGAACTATCATGGCTTTCCATGGCACAGAGGTCCTATGATAAGTTGGATCCTGAGTGATATTTATATTATATGTCTAGTTGAAACTTGGGATCATGAGGAGTCTAAGGTCCCTAACATAGAAGGATTTGTCTTGTGATTGTCATGGAACAAAAAATCCCACCGTAGAGGGATAGGAGGCATAGATTGTTATACTATAAAGAGTATTTCTCCTCACATTCAACTTCATAATATTGGCCCTCTCAATCAATACATTTGGATAGAAATTTCAGACACCAATGCTAAGAAGATGTATACATAAATTTGCTATTTTTCACCGATTAATTCTACTTTCTATAAGAAAAATAATCTAGATAAAAATTTCCCTATAATAATTTAGAACAAGATATTTATAGTTTGAAAAATGAAGGTAATATCCTCCTGATAGGAGACTTTAATGCTAGGACTGCAACTAAACAAGCTACTCTTTTAAGTACTAATTCCAACCATAATCATTTATGGCTAGATGAGGACCTTTTTTTATCTAATAGCTACAAAAGAAGCTCTGAAGTCCTAATTGAGAATTTGTTTGGTACTGAGTTGGTCAAACTCTGCAGCTCTCAAGACCTAATAATTTTCAATGGAGTAATGAAGTGGCCAAAATCCAACCAAATGAATTGTATTCATGGGATAGATAGTAGTGTTGTAGATTATGTGATATCTGATATCCCCATTTCCAACCAAATAACAACTTTTGCCCTTTTAAATGACCATGAGCCTGAGTCTGATCATAAACCTTTAACCCTAACTCTAAAAATTTCCATGCATAGGAGCACAATTGAAGAGAATTCCGATAATCAAAGGAATTTTCATTTTGACAAAAGTAAAGTTGAAATTTTCTTGAAGGATTTAAATAGTAAATTAAATATCCTAACTTATAAGGACAACATTGAAGAACTCTATCATAATTTTACAACTACCCTTTCCACTTCTATTAACAAGTTCTCTTTCGAGGTGTCCTATAAAAATAATAATAAAACGACCAACCCTTGGTATGATAAAGAATGTAAAATCGCTAGGAAATCCATTAGGGATGCTTCTAATGAGTCCTTAAAACTAGATAAGATCAATACATACAAAGCCCTTATTAAAAGGAAAAAAAAAGGCACTATATCAATAAAATACAAGAACAACTTTCACAACTATATAAGCTGGATCCTAAGAAGTTCTGGAGAAAAATTCTAAATCGCAATACTAAAGAAAATAATAGGATTCCCTTAAGGGACTGAAATTCCTACCTTAAAGGTCTTTATGAGTTCCCTAATGCCATGGACACCATTCCTATTGTCCCTACAAATGAAGAATTTTTTTCTTTAGAGGAAATAGAGTTCAGGGTTAAGCGGCTTGCAAATGGGAAAGCTAAGGACATTGAAGGCTACCAAACTGAAAATTTTAAAATCGGAGGATCAATCCTTATCCCTCACATACACAATCTCTTCAATTTAGCAGTCAAGCAAGGCTTCCCTAAACCCTAGATGCAAATGTTGATTAATTGGGTTGGTTGTCATTGATTTCAACCCTTGAAGAAATCTCGGTAGCAAATTATGGTAGCATAAAGGTATGGGTAAGGGACCCAAGTTTGTTTGAGATATAAGAGAATGAAGATAAATGAATTTATAGGTAATACTATTCTATATGGATAGTACATGTCATGCCATTTATGGTGATATGTGGAACATCACATAACTCCTCACGATTAGAGAGTTATGGCCTTGTGAAGTTGGAGAAGCCTCGTGAGTTATCTAGAAGCCCCTAGAAGGTCAAAGAAGTCAAATTACTCTAGAAACTCCTAGAATAAGTTGACTAGTCAAAGTGGGTGAAAATAGGAGTTAATCATGGGTATAGCTGTTGAATTAAGAAAATAATTAAAAATAAATTAGTTGCAACAAGAATTTGTGAGTTTGATAATTATGGTAAAGTAGTTGTGATGAGAAGATTGAATAGTCAAAGTGGTTGACCAAGAAATAAATTAAATAATAAAGTGGTTGCAACAAGAAGTTAGTTAAGGGAAAAGAAGCTACGAATTGAATAATTATATAAAAGTTAATTGCAACAAGAAGTTTTTAGTAAAGAGAAATTATTTAAATAATAAAGTAGTCAAAGTGGTTAAGTGGACAAAGTGACTAAGTAGACAAAGTTGGTTAAGTGGACAAAGTGGCTAAGTGGACAAAATGGTTAAGTGGACAAAGTGGCTAAGTGGAAAAAGTTGGTTAAGTGTACAAAGTGGCTAAGTGAACAAAGTTGGTTAAGTGGACAAAGTGGCTAAGTGGACAAAGTGGTTAAATGGATATTTCTAGAGGAAGCTACTTGGAGAGTATAAATAAGAGAGAAATGGTCTCCCATTATTATCCATTTGAGAATATTGAATATATACAAGTGACTGAGGTAACCAAAGGAGATCTAAGGCGAATTTCAGAGGGAAGGTGAAGTAAAGAAGGCCGAAATTCAAGGGAGGATAAAATCTTTTGATGATGCTTTCTAAGGTATGCTATTTACATGTCATCTCACCATTTTCGCAATAATGTTTTTTATACAATGATTCAGATAGAAAAATCTAGAGTTCATTGAGGAAACATATCCAAGTAGCTGTTATAAAAATTTCATTTTGTGGGTTGTTGTATTTTTGGAATTACACTCCATGGAAAATAGGGTTTGTGGCTAGTCCTGAAACTAGTCTAAAACAAGTGTTTCGGGTAAAAACGTCATAACTTCTTCATAACATATCCAAATTTAGTAATACCAAATGTATTGGTTAGCATACAGGCTATAGTATCTTGAGTACCATTTTCAGATCCATACAACAAATATTCCACGCGGGGCATTAACTACAAGTTCGATCTCTAGAATACGCCATAATTCAACAAGGTATGCCATTTTTTCTATAACTCCTTTTATGGGAGGTTCCAAGAAGTGAAACCTAGAGAAATTGCAAACAAGACACTGAAGAAAATTGTGTACTATTTTTAGAACTTTATTCATTACAGGTACATAGTTATGATTATTGCAAGTTAGGGTTGTTGATTAATCCAAAATTAGTCATGTGAGACTAAAGTAAAATTTCATGAAAATGCTAATCTCTTCGTTGGCCCTTGACCAAGTTTTGAGGAAACATTGGTCATATTTGACCACTTTTGGGACTTTGACAATTTGTTCGAAGATGGAGTGCCCAGGCGGCGCTGAGATCGCGGGATCTTGCTTGTTTTGCGGGCTTGTGGACCGATCAAAGGGTTTACTAGGGTTTATGTAATGGGTTAAGGGATGTCGGCCCATGGGTTTACCCATGATTAGGCTTTTTTGTAAATGTATAAATAAGTATCTAAGCGATGTAATAATCCTAGGTGTTGGCTATGTGCACAATATGTTGTAAGTGTTAATGTTGGCTCAGTGCAAGAGATTGTAAGTTGCTTTGTGAGATCTGACTATGTGAAGTAAGGCTCTGTGCCTTGACCTGATTTTGGGAAGGAGCATCTGGTGCACAGTGAGCAGAACTCCTATCCTTTGCGAAGTTGGGCTATGTGGATTTGTGCACAAGAGAAGATGGATTTAAGAAGATTAAATAATAATAAAGAAGAACAAGAAGTTGGTGGAAATAACCCCACATTGGGGTGAACCACGTATATCTTGTGTTTGATGTGTTTTGTGCGATGTTGTTGATGTTTTTTATAGTGATTATCTGCTTGGTGCATTGATTTTTATGTATGATAGATAGGTCTATGGATGCTTAGTTCTTTATTGATGTTGAATGAATGCTAGATCTAAGTTAATGTTATGTGCTAAGCAACCAGAATTGTTTGATATTTATTGTTACTGTGTTGATCTGTATTTAGGGTTTAATTTGCAATGTGAATGAGGCTTATGAACTAATGCATATTGTTGTCTAAGTGTTCTATTAATTGTTGTAATCACATATCTGTGTCCCAGCCTGGTTATAGACACTTGATTCCTGCAACCCCCCTGCCTCTACCTCGGGTGAGACTTCATCTTCTTCGTAGGTGTTGCCGAAAGGGCCGGTAGTTAGGGTTTTGTTGGTGCATTGTTGAAGCATTGAACCTCGAGTCTGCCCCTGTGCCAAAAAATGGTTCCATTACTGGTACCTAAAACTGTGATTGCTAGGAACTGAAGAAAAGAGAAATCTTTGTGCATAGATTTGTTGTTTTAGTGCGCAGTATTCTACTTGACTTGTGAAGCTCTGTGCTAAGAAATTAACCTGATCTAAAGAAAATAGGTAAGATCTTAAATCTTTGTGCTTTGGTAAGGGTAAGATAAGTGGAAATTTTTGTTTCAAAAGTATGAATCTAGGTATGTTCGATAGATTTTGTCCTATTCTGAAATCTAGGGCACAGTTAGAAGAAAGAGTTGATCTGAATAAATTTGACATAAATAGAAAAAGATATGTTATTCATATGCATAGAAAGAAATTTTGGACTAATAAGTGGATGGAGGACCCTAGAAAGAATTGTTGCAAATTGCAGGTCCAACACCGTGATCCCAATGCGCAGTACAGGAGAGGTTGGGGATCATTTAAAAGAAATAGAGGATTAACATTGTGTTATAATCGCAGAAGACTGGGACATGTTGCTAAGGAATGCTCTAGTACAGTTCCTATTTGTATTTATTGTAAATTTATTGGTCATGAGGTTGAGGATTTCCCAAGGATGATTGCTAAAGTTGAAAAGATGAACATGAGACAAGAAAACTAAAAAGAAGGTCAAAAGACTAAGGATATGTTAGGGAATCATAAAAAGAAAGAATCAGAGACTATGTTGTTACAATTGAAAGAAGTAATGGATGATCACAGAGACACCAGTTTACCAGAGATCCCGAAAGCAAAAAAACTCATAGTTACAAGAATAGAAGACTTCGACATAGAATGTGTATTGGATGAAGAAACACACGTGAATATTATGCCAGAAAGCACTTGAGAAATTTTGGGAAAGCTTGCTATGGTACCTTTATTAGGCTTGTTTAAAGGAAAGATGATAACCCTATGTGGAAGAGTTACTAATGTACCTATGATTTCTCATGAAACATTGACTGAAGAAGAATTTGAAGTCATTAAATTTGTTGAGAACAACGCTGTTATCACTGAAATTTCGTCCGCACAGGGCAACAAGAACTCCACATCATCACAACAGAAAAAGTCATTCATGGCACAGGATTAATTCCACAGCATTGCAAAAGGGTAAAAAACTATACAAATGACCAAAAATTTGAAGGGCGCTTTACATCATCTGGGCGCGCGCGCATACGCGCGCAACAGTAACGTACAAGGTGCGCATATGTGCAAAAGGCGCGGATGTGGGGCGAAAAACCCACGCGCCTGCTAAACGGCACATTTATTGAAATTGGTCGGCCTCCCAACCACTAATGGATCAGCTCCCAAGTCGATTTGACATCAAATCCAAGCTCAATCCTCATGGTGGGCTGGTCAAAGACCTAATTGTGCCCTAAAGAGCCCCTTTTCACATTCAAAAGAGGTCACATAATAACCCAATG
>ML785984.1:702565-717119 GCA_009831015.1 Picea engelmannii | reverse complement strand
TATTAAGTAGTTTAATATAGATATAAGTTTAATTAGATTTATATTAGATTGCTTAATTTCAGTAAATATATTAGATTGTTTAATTTCAGTAATGTTTGTTTCTTCTTCATAAAATATAAAAATCAAAAAAGAGATCCTTGGCTGTCGTAGGGCAGAATATACATGAGTTTTGCAGGTTTTAATCAAATCTGTAGGTTGTTCATAGTGTACATTTGTGAATAAGAAATTTATAGCTGATAATTAGATAGTTGATTTGAGTTATTATAAGAGTAATTTGTAGTTTGTAGATAGAATAGTTAGAATAGTCTATATTTAGTATATTAGTTCCTTTTCTTTGCTTTATTAGTTTCTAGTTTCCTTTATTTTAGTTAATTAGTTTAGTTTGTTTCATTAGTTGTATTTAGTTTAGTTTGTTTTAGTTTGTTTTAGATAGTTTAATTTGTTTATTAGTTTAGTTAGATTACTTAGCTCAGATCAATTCTCTCTTTGGTTTTCTTAGAAGACCTTAGAGCGGCCAACGGAGCCGTTAAACTCGTTAGGGTGGTCCATTCCAAACGGCTTGGGTTATTTAGACAACCCCGGACCGGTTCCACTCTCCCAGTTGACGGACGGTCAATTTCGCCCGTCAACACCAAGATATCTCATTTGTATAACTTTACCTGCACAAAATAATTGATATAAATTATGAGATTTGTACCCGAGATACTATATATTGTCCACTATCTAATGCAACTAGTCTCACTCAATTTGGATACTCTAGGAATAAGTTATGACTGTTTTACCCGAAACACATGTTTGAGACTAGTCAATAGGACTAGTCATATACCCTATCTTCCACAGGGTGTATCTACAAAAGTAGGATGACCCAGAATCTGAAAGTTTTATCACAGATACCTTGATAATTTCTATGAGTATTATCCAAATTTCAGGGTCTGAAACGTTACATAAAAATATTATAGAGAAAATTATGCGATGACTAAATTCAAGATGATTCCAGAACCCTGTCTTACACAAGATATATCTCCGAAAGTGTGAGGCCTTAGGAGATAAAATTTTAACCCCACATACCTTTCTTTTTCTACTAAATATCCTCCAAGGGGTTTCTTCCGAAATGTCGTATAAAAAATATTATAGTGAAAATACCAAGGTGTATTAGGTGTAGCAGCGAAACCCCAAGACCTTGAGCTATGATACCAATTGTTATAACCCAACACCTTAAAAATGATAAGAAATCAATAAAATTCAGTCCACTTCGAGGGGGAAACCTCCTTTACAATATATAAAATTTAGAACATAATATGAAAATGAGATAAGATGATCCTAATACTAGATCTCCTTCACACACACACACACACACACACACACACACACACACACACACACACACACACATATAGGAGACATGAGGTTACAATTACAATGAAAGGGTGCAAAGAAGGGTTCTAGCCGACCTACCAGAAATGTAATAATTCACTATCTAGGGAATATTAAGGGGTTTTATACATATCATGGGGATTTATCTAGTGATTAACATATCAACTCCATCTTGATCAAGGAAGGAATTACACATGTTTTTTTATATTGAGTAGCACACCATTGAAATGTGGTACCTATAAGAATTTTTTTGTAAATTTGAAATATTTTACACACGTTCCTAAGATGTAGAAAACAACTACCAACAAAATAATAATTTTTTTACTTTTAATTCCTTCAAATATTTTTTAGTTATAAATAATTTTTTAAATGGCACCTATCAACTCCATTTGAGCACAAAAGGAATTACACATATCCCTCATACTGGGTTGTAGAATGTGCCTCTCAGTGAAAAAAATGTAGATCCATCTTAAATATGGATCTATCATGGGAAAAGAGGGATAAAATCCTTCAAGGTGATCCCTCTCATCCCATGATAGATATAGAGTTAGAGATGGATTTACACTGGTTCTATTTATCTATCTATTTGTAACATCCTCACTATAATCCCCACTTTAATTAATGCATAATGTAGATATGATATGTGGTTGTGGCCAAGCGATATAATATACGAATTTTGTATCTGAATTTAATGAATAAAAATGCAATGCCAACTACTAGGGGACATGGACAAAGATAGGGCTGAGTAATCCACAAGAGAGGGGAGAGTTTAAAAGAATGTCTAAAAAAAGGGTCCAAGGGGGAATTACCCATGTATATTAATTCGAACCCACTTCCTAAAATTATTGTTGGTGTATGAACCTTCCAAATTATGATTGAATGTTTCTAAATCCAATCATTAAACACATGTAAGAGGGTTGGTGTGAAAAGTCACATATCATAGTTATTGGGAATATGGGGCTGAAGTAAAATCATCTTAGGGAAGAGTGTGTTGAGGAAAAGATATGGAATGATCTTACTCAAGCATTTTCATATTATGCTTGGCTAAAGAAAAATAGACGAGAATATCACCCTATGTATATGTCCATCACAATTAATATCCTGACTCACAAGCATTGATTACAAGTGCTTAGGCTAGTCTTTTTATAAATAAAAGCTTGCTGAAAAATTCATTATTTATATGATTTTCTGAATATAACAATTGCTTAAATAAATGTAGAGATAGACGTAAAAACACCAAGTCGATAATCAAGATAGATGAGACATAAAGCAATCCTTTATTTCATTCCAATTCATCAAAGAGTCATTCTTTTTACAAAATTTCGTGAATTTTTTTTGGACCAGAATCAAACTTAGACGTCCCCGATGAAACATACAAAAAGACCTATGAAAAAAAAAAAAAAAACTGAACTCTAACAGCTAGATCAACTTGCCACAAATTGCTGACCACTCGACTATGCACAATAGCATTTGTCAGTCATGAAAACTAACTCACAAACAAACAAGTCTACACAGACTATCAAAGATAAATCAACACCTCTGAAAAACAAGTGTCTGAATGATGTAATTCAACCCTGAATCTTGTTGTCTACAATAAGACCCTGCTATCATAAAAAAGAATTAGGCCTTGAATAAATTAAGGAATGAATGAAAACTGACCTATCTCAACACAAACTCAAAGAGAAAACCTTAGTATGTTTCTCCTTCTATCCTCCTTTTTTTCCTCCCTTTCCTTTTGCCTTTAAGAAAATTATAATTGGTTGAAGTAGTTGAACTACTTCATTAGTGAAGTTAACTAAAAATTCAACCAACTTTTGGTTAGGGGGAAAAGTAATAAATCATAATAAGGGTTTTAAGTAAATAATAACTAGTAGGTGGGACCCCTTGTGACTCCCCTTTAGTTCTTAACAATCATAACACAACTAGTTAATTAAACACAAACATTCCTACTTGTGACTCCCATCATCACATTCATGTTTGACAATTTATCTCATTGATATTTGAAATTATTTTCAAAAAATATATTACTCATATATCCAAAAAAAACAGGTTGTCTAGAACTTTTGAAGTCAACTGTCATCAACAATAAATAAAATAAAACTTAAAATCCATATTTTCCACTCTGAGATGCAATCCTTCCCTTGTTGTTGTTGTCACCTTTTGATCTCTTTGAGATGCCTTTGGCTGTGTTGAGCCTTTAGGCCTAATCTCGCCGATCACATGAGAACAATCGTCCATCAAATGCATCCAGGAGGACACAGATTTATCAGAGCCATTGGAGGGTGAGGAAGGGGCAACAATGGATTTTCCTTTGTTAGGGGCATGGTGGACCTCAGTTTTCAACCTTTTTCTAGCATGGGAGGACCGAACTGTTGAGTGAACAGGTACAACTTGGACAATCTGATTGTTAGGCGGGGGAGCAGGTAAAGATAAATTGGGCCAGCCACGATGTTGGGAGACTGCCAGGTGGAAAACCTCTTTCCATTTGTCGTTTTCGGGAACCTTGGGTTGCAATGAGACATGAGGGGGCACGGGAATACCAGGGGCTTGTGGAGCTTAGAAGGGAGGCCTTTTAGGCCTCGTTTGGACCACTCCTTGCCCAATCCAATTGAAAAATACATCCTGAAATAACTGACCTAACTCTTGCAAGTCAGCATCAAAGTGTATGGATAATCTTGGCCTTCTTGGGCATCTGTTCCAATTACCTCTTCCTCAGTTTCCTTTGCCATGGCTACCTCGGCTGAAAAATCTCATTCATGTATGCATGATTGATTAGCAAATAATTTATTTAACAACCATACATGACAACTCTTTTAAAAATATGAAATAAATTTTGGCTCAACAACATATCAGACTCATGCAATCCAATCCATAAAAATTGTTTGATCGTTGTCAATGAGCAGGGGGTGAACAAAGGTTCTGGGATAAGCGAGGGGTTTGTATTGAGCGAAAAAAAAATGTTAAAATGAGGGGGGAAAAGAATCATGGTTACTTCTCACAGACAACAAACAATTAGCTGTAATATAAACCAAAGAACATGTCACTGTAATCCATCCAAGAAATATGATTTCAAACTATTACAATACACGATTCCTCTTAACTGTAATTAAATTTTAGGAACAATGAGTGAAAAATGAATATGGGAAGGCGAGGGGATTGTAATTAGCGAAAAGTGAATTAATGGTAGGGAAGAGAGTGGATATTGTTCATAAAATTAATTAAGTAATCCATAAAACCATTCTATATTAAATGCAAAAGGTCCAACACTAACCAAATAATCACTGTGATCAATTTAACAACTACTATGCATAATTTAATCATTTATGTGTATTAACTCGCTTATTGTCTGCAATTAAATCTTTAACACAGTGTCATCAAACTCAAAACAATATGCCTTCCAAACAACCTGTATAAGAGTTTTGTTTCTTCTAATTTGTCCAATTTAATGTTTTAAAACAATTTCTAAATGAACACACAGTCACTTGTTTCCACTCTATTCAACATCCAAACATCAACCATTGTCCATGAGTTATTTCCTCCATCAAACACAAACACAAAAATCGTGCTTGATTCTGTTCCTCTAAGCCATTTAATAATCAAATTGCAATGAAATCATGTTGTTATAAAACATGTGCCCATCTCTGATGGTGTAATAAAACAATATCCATAAACATATGTAGTGGACAACCAAGTCACGACTATCATGATTTTAAATTGCAATACTCCCAATTGGCAATTAAAACACACATTAACAACAACCATGAATTCAACTTAAACATGTTGTAGGAAACCCACACATACCAAAGCCTCGCTGTGACTTAATTAAATATAAACTAATGTTGGGTTAACAATTAATTATTTCAATATAAGAGACAATGACTGTGTGTCCAATCCCATTTCTCAAATCAACCAATTAACCATGTTGAGCTATCGATTCGATTGTTATAATAAACAATGCAGTGACTAAATACCAATAACCAAGACCATTGTCAACGTTATCAACATAGATGAGTCAACAATCAAACACTATCGATGATACCCCACCAACTCATAACAACCAACTATACACTCGACCGGATATAACTGGCTCCATTTATAAAAAAACGGGCTTTGAATAAACCAAATGGGCTTTGAGTAATCAAGGGTTCACTCTGTGGACCAACACAGAGAGACTGGAGTCGACCACCAACAGTGGGTGAGAAAATTCCGAGACCATATGGTGGACACACATGCCATATCACCAATGAATTTGCAGGTAGGGTGACAGTTAACGAGATAGGTGGGACTATGAACAGAGGAGCAAAGGCTTCTTATAATAACACTATGAACACACAGGGCATAACTCTCGTGGTTTTCCCAATCAACCCGCGTAATGCTAATATAAAATCAGAGCCATGAAATAACAATAAACCCTAAAGAAATCATCTTGATAGCCATCCAAACCAATTTGCAGAAACCACAATCATACGCGAACCCACGACCGGGCGAAAATGATAGCAATGACACATGGTGGTTCCAAAATCAAACATCGCAACCAAATACGACTAGACAAGTTTAAAAGAACTGCATGGAGACGAATATCAAGTCTACCCTCCAAGAAAAACCAATAAGGATGATAGAGAGATTTCATGGCTTATAACACTCAGAATAATCAATGAAACCATGACTTCAACCATTATTGCAATGAAAGCCACACAAACAATCCATTCCAGAGAACATCACAAGTTTACAAAGTTTCCAGTCTCGAGAAAAGAAAATATGCATACATCACCGAGCTAATATCTATTTCATAACCAGAGTGGGTTCATGGATGGTGAAAAAGACATACCTGTAACCCAGAAGCCTTAAAAACATGAGCTTAGTTGAGTAGTTCTTCCCTTGCCCGACAGTCGAAGCATAACCATAGTGAAACACAATTGAATAATAGCCAAGCTAAGGTGATGACCATTGGGAGAGGTATGGAGTGGCATGCAGTAAATGCATGTCGCCTCCATCCTCCACTCATTCAATTCCTTAGTACATGCCAACCAACTCTCCATTAATCCATCCAATTAATCTATGCATCGAAACTAACATCCATCACTTTGCCAAATGCGCCACCCTGTATCACATTAACCATTGCCAACCATACCATAACGTTTATCACATGTGTTTCCATATAACTCAATAAATCGTATATCCACCAACCTTGTTAGCTAGGACTAACAACAATCCTTTAGTTTTAATGCATGTAGTGTAGCATAGTAGCATAGTAGCATAATTTAATTTCTTCCTTATATTTCTTCCATATTTGTTTTTATCCTTTTCCATGACTAACATATGTTTTGTGCAGGTGTAATATGTAATAGATCATGGTGCAATTAACATAGAAATAACAGTTCTCATAATCTCTTGTAACATGGAATTGAGAATTTAGAGTAAAGAAACCCACACATAGCATGAATTATTCATCACCCATTTTTTGTGAATAGAACCAACATTTGAACTTCAATCATGCTCAAACTTGTAAGCAATGTAGAACAACAGCATAAACATCGAATAAGAACAAGATCTAATCCTCCAATCTACAAGGGGGTCCCACCTACTAGTATTATATACATCGTTAGTTTATAATAATAAGCTTAAGCAATACTTTGCGGGAAAATTCCTCTTTGTGATTTTTATCATCAACAAACTAGCTACTCCACAGGGAAATTTGTTTTCAACAGATTTAGAACTCAGAACTCATGGTTTCGCAGACCAAGAATGGCAGGTCAAGAAGATATAACCGAGAATATTATGCAACAGGGGTAAGTGAGTAGATTTAATGGAAAAATGACCAGGAATTTGGGAATAACTCATGAAAAATGTTAAGTATGAGGGGTTTTACCATTGTGTGCATAATCGTTCAACCAAAATATGATCTTTACTTCAAGGAGAAAAATTATGGACTCGCTCTCTTAAATTCTCAAATGGATGAAGAAAAGGAAAGCAGAAGCGAGAGATAAGCAAATTTGTTTTTAGGCAACAGTGAAAGAAGATAGCAAATTCAAGTGCTTTCAGGGAAACCTCGTAACAACTATGTAAGCTTGATTTTTATTGACTAACAATATCTTGCAGGAGTGTTACTGTGGCAGAATTGACCCAACATCTTATTCTTGACCAAAATCAATTAAAAGATGAAAAAACAATAAAAATCATAACAGAATTAAAATTGCAGAATTTAAAACAACAGAGATAAAATGACAGAAATGTAAAAGCAACAGGAAATTGTTAAAAATAGAAGTAGAAATCAAACTATTGTAAGTAGAAATAAAAGACAGTGGAAAAATTAAAACAGAGCTAGACTACTAATATACAAAAAATCCAAACAACGTTAGAACTTTTCAAGTTGGTCCCATGTAATGTTTCAAGTGAGACCCGTTAGTGCCGTAGGAAAGCAATTGCTCTTGTAAATCCTTTATAATGTAAGAGTTAGTATCCAGGACCAAATAAATTTTGAAGGGACCCAGAAATAACCCGTGAAACTCTGAGGTAATTATCAACCCCTTAACATATATAATTAGATCATCAAGATATATATGAATATTGATCAATTCACCAATAGTTATTTGTATAGGTCTTTTGAAAGTGGTACTTGTGTCAGGTAAGCCCGACATCATACATTCATAAGTCATGGTACCCCAATTAGTGATAAAGGTTGTTTTATAAGCATCTTCCCCTTTCACCTTGATTTGATTGTAACTAGAAAAAACATTAAGTAAGGGAATCATCTGTGACCCTACGAATTGCTGCAAAATCATTTCTATGTTAGGGATAGGAGAATAACCTTTCATAATAGCTCGCTTAACTGCACAAAAATAAACGCAGAATCTTATATGTTCAGTGGATTTCTAGACATGGACCAAATTTGAAACCCATTCAGAATACTTGACTGGAAAGATAATACCAACCTTCAAGATTCTTTTCAATCCATTTTGAATAGTTTCCTCTAGTGCAGGGTTGATAGGTCTTTGTTTTTGCCTAGATGGTTTTATGCCTTCCTTGATGGGGATAACATGTTGTATGAGACCAGGATCAAAACCATGAAGATCCTCATAAGATCGAGAAAAAACATCTTGAAATTCACCAAGTAGCTTGGAAAAATTCATTTACTCTTCATCAAAACATTGGTCACCTATTTTAATATTCTTTGGAGACTCAGGTGTACCAATGTTCAAGGAGATGGTTTCACCCACCTTCTTTTTCGACTCCTCTTATTTCTGTCTCTCTTTATTTCCTACATCACTCGATGAAAACGAACTCTCTTGAGGAGTCAATCCCTTAGGAATCTTGTTATCTTCTATGGACATAATTTCCTTGGGATTAAAAGGTTCGTTTTGAATGAAAGCACGAATGCTCTCATTGTTGGGGAAGACTTGCCAATATTATATATTATCGGGGATATGTGGACGATATAGAGATTGGAGAGTACAATCAGGTCTGTGAGGCAAAAGTTGTCGATTAGGAGAGGCTGCAAAAATAGCTAACCTATCAACCATTGAGTTCAATTCCCTCTTAACATGAGTGATGTTGAAAGATAATAGGTTCGATACAAGTGTGTCCCATTGAGACAGGTTCTAGATAAGTGTGTCTCATCGAGTGAGAGGTATCCACCCATCAAAGCTTTCCAATCTCTTCCCAATATGATTGTGTAATTTCTCGCTGGCATATCAATTACCTGAATGCTAAGAGTTGTCCTTATTTCAGGGTGTGTGTACAAAAATAAGGTCACATATTTGATCTCACCTATGGTTGTTTGTTGTAGACTATTGTAGGAGAGCATACTTCTGGCGTTTTTGTTTGTACAAGATAAGCCTAGATCTTCCATAATAATCTTCGACATCACACTTGGTCCTGAACCACCATCAATGGGGCAACAATGGGCAATCTTATCCATGATCTTTACAAAAATATAAAAAGGGGGGATTTTTTATATTGTATCTAAATTTATGTACATCTACGATACCTCTTCGTTTACCTCTTCGGAGAGGCTGGCTACAACATAATCTTTTCCTTCCATGAATTGTTTCAGATGCCTCTATTGTTCAGGGATGACAACCATGTCCAGAAGGGTTGCATCTTCTTTGATGTTAGCCAACTGATTTAGGATATTATATTTGGAGGAGGGGAGAGGGAAGGTAATTCCTTGACTCTCAAGAACCTTAGGAACCTGAACAGTAGCAACGGGTGAGGATGAGCTCAGGCTAGAAGAATTTTGGGGAGGATCAAATTTGCCTTTGGGAGCATAGGATTTGTTCCTAGTATTGATAATCATGACATCTTCTGGATCTGCAAAATCTAGGACATCGATGGTATTTTCCGGTCTTTTACCAAATATCTTCTCTCTGTCACTCTTCATTACCTCACACGTGGCCTCCTCGTGGTGTTCCTCACAAAAGTTACACCAAATTCGAGGCAATATAGCTTTAGGATGAAAATTATTTTCAATTGGGTTTCTAAAGAGAGTTGCAGAAGAGGATGAAGCTCCAGGGGTGAGAGGGGAGATAGTTCCCTTTCACTCATACTTTATCATACGATTGTTCATATCTTGTACTAGTTGTAAGAGGGTGGACATGTATGTATTTTTAACCAATTCTCCCTGAGGAAGATCTGTTCTTTCAAGTTGTTCTTCATACTATAAACAAGTATGCAGAGAAGAACTGAGGTTATCAATGGATTTTTCCTCAAGCCTATGATGATAGGGGGAAGATAATGCATGAAAGTGGCTTGGTTCCGAGGTCGAATGATTTCAGGGATTTGATTGTATAACTTAGTGAAACGCAAGTTGAAGGACTTGATGATCTCACCATCCTTATAGGCGATGTTATTGTATTCCTGTAACTTCTCGGATGGGATTTTACTTTTCCCATAAGTGAATATGAACCAATATATTAACTCTTCCCAAGTAGAAAAAATATTAGGAGGAAGGTCAAAGAAATCGGTTGTAGCCTTTTCTTCCAAGGAATTGACGAATAAGTGCCTGCAAGTATCATTGTCATTGGCTCCTATGTTGTGACAATAATTAGAAAATGCCACCAGGTGTTCATTTGTAGTGACAATGTTATTTCTAGAAAACCTGGGAAGATGTTCTTTAAACTTAGGAAGTGGACGACTGGCAGGTGGTAGGTTAAGAGGAGAGGACACATGCCACGGTGTGGTTGTGGTGTCTTCTTCAAACTAAAAAAGCCCATATTTTTTTATGACTTTGGTAGGATATGTGCTAGATTGGACAGGGATATGGTGGCTATATAAGCTACCAATCACTAATGAAGATGAAGAATGGAAGGATGAAGAACTTCCAATACTACTAGAGCCACCACTAGATGCCATCTTGTGGATGATAGGTGAGGGAAAGAAAGATGAACTGGATGAATCAGACAAAGTTCTCCTTAGATCACTTTGTTGGGTTGACAACACAATGTTCCTTTTTCCTATTTCAGCAATAGGATTAATTCTAGGTGACAAGCTTCTTCTTCTTCTAGAAACATGAGTCTAAGGACATGAAAGTAAGTCCAAAACAGAAGGAACAAGAAGGTTACTGCTAATTTCTAGGTTGTCTACCTCTGGCTTCCCAACGTTCTTGGGCACTAATATCTCGTTCAATTGCTTCCCATGAATGATTAAGCTCATCACGAGTATTAGCAGTATCTAAAATAGCGTTAAACAAATTCAAAGCAATGCTCGTCTAATCTTGAAGACTTGGCTCAATATTGGGCTGCCTTGCAATATGCATAGTCATTAAGAAATAAAACAGTCAAAGAATCAATATCAGAAAAATAGATGTATTTGATACTAATCAAGTATAAAAAATCAACCACAGAGATATCGAAGATCTCCCAAGAATGGTCGCCAAATAAATGTTGAGGAAAAGATATGGAATGATCTTACTCAAGCATTTTCAGATTTTTCTTGGCTAAAGCAAAATAGACAGGAATATCACCCTATGTTTATAGCCATCAAAATTAATATCCTAACTCACAATGATTGATTATAAGTTCTTAGGCTAGTCTTTTTATAAATAAAAGCTTGCTGAAAAATAAATTATTTTATATGATTTTCTAAATATAACAGTTGTTGAAATAAATGTAGAGACAAAAGTAAAAACACGAAGTTGATAATCAAGACATATGAGACATAAAGCAATCCTTTATTTCATTCCAATTCATTAAAGAGTCATTCTCTTTACAAAATTTTATGAAATTTTTTTGGACCAAAGTCAAACTTAGACGTCCCCGATGAAACATACAAAAGGACCTATGACAGAAAATAAAAAAATTGAACTCTAAAAGCTGGATCAGCTTTCCACAGATTGCTTCCCACTCGACTCTGCACAATATCCTTTGTCAGTCATGAAAACTAATTCAAAAACAGACAAGTCTACATAGACTATCAAAGATAGATCAACACCTCTGAAAAATAAGTGTTTGAATAATGTAATTCAGCCCTGAATCTTGCTATCTACAATAATATCCTGCTATCATAAAAAAAAATTAGGCCTTGAATAAATTAAGGAATGAATGAAAACTGAACTATCTCAACACAAACTCAAAGAACAAACTTTAGTATGCTTCTCCTTCTATCCTACTCTTGTTCCTCCCTTTCCTTTTGCCTTTAAGAAAATTATAATTGGTTGAAGTAGTTGAACTACTTCATTAGTTAAGTTAACTAAAAACTCAACCAACGTTTAGTTAGGGGGAAAAGTAATAAATCATAATAAGGGTTTTAAGTAAATAATAACTAGTAGGTGGGACCCCTTGTGACTCCCCTTTATCTCTTAACAATCATACCATGACTAGTTAATTAAACAAAAACATTCCTCCTTGTGACTCCCATCATCACATTCATGTTTGACAATTTATCTCATTGATATTTGAAATTATTTTCCAAAAATATATTACTCATATATCCAAAAAAAACAAGTTGTCCAGAACTTCTGAAGTCAAGTATCATCAACAATAAATAAAATAAAACTTAAAATCCATATTTTCCACTCTGAGATGCAATCCTTCCCTTGTTGTTGCTGTCATCTTTTGATCTCTCCGAGACTGCCTTTTGTTTTGTTGAGCCTTTATGCATAATCTCGTTGATCACATGAGAAAAATTGTGCCTCAAATGCATACGGGAGGACACAGATTTATCAAAGCCATTGGAGGGTGAGCAAGGGGAAACAATGGATTTTCTTTTGTCAGGGGCATGATGGGCCTCAGTTTTCAACCTTTTGCTAGCATGGGAGGACTGCACTGGTGAGGGTAAAGGTTTAGCTTGGACAATATGATTGTTAGGCGGGGGAGAAGGTAAAGATAAATTGGGCCAACCACGATGTTGGGAGACTGTCGTGTGGACAATTTTTTTCCATCCGTCGTTTTCGGGAACCTCGAGTTGCAATGAGACATGAGGGGGCATGAGAATACCAAAGGCTTGTGGAGCTTGGAAGGGAGGCCTTTCAAGCCTCGATTGGACCACTCCTTGCCCAATCCAATTGAAAAACCCATCCTAAAATAGTTGGCCTAACTCTTGATAGTCAACATCAAAGTGTATGGAGAATCTTGGCCTTCTTGGGCCTCTGTTCCAATTACCTCTCCCTTGGTTGCCTCTACCATGGCTACCTTGGCTGAAAAATCTCATTCCTGTATGCATGATTGATTAGCAAATAATTTATTTAACAGCCATACATGACAACTCTTTTAAAAATATGAAATAAATTTTGGCTCAACAACATATCAGACCCATGTAATCCAATCCATACAAATTGTTCAATCATTGTCAATGAGCAGGGGGTGAACATGGGTTCTAGGATAACCGAGGGGTTTGTATTGAGTGAAAAAAAATGTTAAAATGAGGGGGAAAAAGAATCATGGTTACTGCTCAAACACAACAAACAATCAACTGTAATGTAAACCAAAGAACATGTCACTGTAATCCATCCAAGAAATATGATTTCAAATCGTTACAATACATTATTCCTCTTAACTGTAATTAAATTTTAGGAACATGGAGTGAAAAATGAATATGGGAAGGCGAGGGGATTGTAATTAGTGAAAAGTGAAATAATGGTAGGGAAGAGAGGGGATATTGTTCATAAAATTAATTAAGTAATCCATAAAACCATTCTATATTAAATGCAAAAGGTCCAACACTAACCAAATAATCATTGTGATCGATTTAACAACTACTATGCATAATTTAATCATTTCTGTGTATTAACTTGCTCGTTGTCTGCAATTAAATCTTTAACATAGTGTCATCAAAATCAAAACATTATGCCTTCCAAAAAATCTGTATAAGAGTTATGCTTCTTCTCATTTGTCCAATTTAATGTTTTAAAATTTTTTCTAAATTAACACACAGACACTTGTTTCCACTCTGTTCAACATCCAAACATCAACCACTGTCCATGAATTATTTCCTCCATCAAACACAGACACAAAAATTGTGCCCGATTCCATTCCTCTAATCCATTTAATAATCAAATTGTAATAAAATCACGATGTTATAAAACCCGTGCCCATCTCTGATGGTGTAATCAAATGATATCCATAAACATATGTAGTGGACAACCAAGTAACGACTATCACGATTTTAAATTGCAATACTCTTGATTGGCAATTAAAACACACAGTAACAACAACCATCAATTCAACTTAAACATGATGTAGGAAACCCACACATACCGAAGCCTTTCTTTGACTTAATCAACTATAAACTGATGTTGGGTTAACAATTAATTATTTCAATATAAGAGACAACGACTGTGTGTCCAATCCCATTTCTCAAATCAACCAATTAACCATGATGAGCTATCGATTCGATTGTTATAATAAAAAATGCAGTGACTAAATACCAATAACCAAGACCATTGTCAACATTATCAACAGAGACAAGTCAACAATAAAAAATTGTTGATGATACCCCACCAACTCATAACAACCAACTATACACTCGACCAGATATAACTGGCTTCATTTATAAAAACTGGGCTTTGAATAAACCAAATGGGCTTTGAGTAATCAAGGGTTCTCTGTAACACCCTGTTTCCCCCAAATTTGTAATTAATCCTAATACAGGAATTACCATGCTAAAGCATGATGAAAATGTAAATAACATTATGAATTTATATTACAGAACTGCTGAGAGGGGATGTGCAGAAAAAGAGACCACG
>ML785984.1:671723-690049 GCA_009831015.1 Picea engelmannii | reverse complement strand
GGGGGGGGGGGGGGGGTGAATGAGTGTGGGGCTCTTTTTACCAAAACTTCCCTCTTACACAAAACTCAGTAGTTGACATTCAACCTTTACTCATTACTCATTGCTTTCATTTATAACTAGTTAGATGCGAACATATATCAGCAACATAGATCATTAATAATTCATCACCACAAGGAACACAAAGAACACAAGATGTATGTACAATTTTCTTTTTATTATGGACTACAATCCTTGGGTTTTTTCAGCAACAACTGAATAAAGTACAACTCTACAAGAGCACCAACTCTATAATGCAAGACTCATCTTACACCCTCAACACCAACTGAGATGAGGCAACAATCCTCAACAGATATCAATCTGCAATAGGTATGTGATCTGCCAATAGTGCAACCTGTGTGTGTATGCGCTCTGGCTCACTATAGACCACGTATGTACATTGCCAATATATACAGTAACCTGCGTATGACTTCTGAGATATTGGGGTTTATCTTTTTCATCACACGCTCAGATCCTCTACAACCTGCAAGTAGAATTTCTTTTGTCTTCCACTGTCGAAACTGACCACTAGCTAGTCACAACACATCCAAGCTCTCTAATAGCTTACTCACGCTCCACAACCAATCAATATGAATGCTAAATCAATAATGTATAAGTGACTAGTATACCATAGAAATCATATCACAACTGAACCACAAGAGTACTGCTCACTCCATCAACTAGCATAAACCACATCACAACAGCCATACCAAGAATTCCCTAAGCATTCACAACAAAAAAAGCAATATTATCCATCAAGACAATAATGTAACCATACTAGTGTCTTAGTGACAGATCTGAGCCCATAGAATGCATATCTGGAACCTGCTTCAGTCTTCAACTGCCAGTCATCAACTCAAACACAAATCTCCATGATTTTATCCACTGTACGTGCCCTATCCTCATATAGTCTGCGTATGTATTCTCCCTGGCCCATTACAACCCACGTACACATCAGAAACTAGGGTTTCTGAAACTCCGAGACATTTTCCGTCAATATATTCGATATTTCCAAAACTTTGATGTGTCCATGAGATCCTCCTCACACTCTCTTTCTCAGAATAGATCTTCAATCATGCTCAAGAGATCCACACCAAAGATGATCTCACAAGAAGCTCTCACAAGAAGCTCTCCATCAAAACTCCAAAAGATAATATTACAAGAAGCTCTCCATTGATCCACAAAAAGGATAATCTGCAAGAGACCATTGCTATCTTATTTATACTTTCATCCTCTAGGTCACTTAACCCATTTCTAGGCCACTTAACCTATTTTCCTTATTTTAGGGTTAACCACTTTCCATAAATAGAAAGTTATCCAATCTTTATCATTTAAATATTCCTTCTTGATTTTGTCACTTCTCTTTATTATTTAAATAATACACCTTGACTTTGTCACTTTACTTTATCATTTAAATAATGATTTCTTATTTTAAGGCACTTTGACTTCTTTTGACCTTATGGGGCTTCAAGCCATCATGTGGGGGTCCTTCAACTTCGTAGGGCCATAACTCTCAAATCGTGAGGAGTTATGTGGCATTCCACATACCACCGGAAATGGCATGACACACACTATCCATATAGGATAGTTTCACCAAAAAAATCATTGATATTCTTCTCTTTATTCAACAGACAAGCATGGGTTCTCTCAACCATAACTCAATTGCAAAGCGTCTTCCGATGAGGGATTTCACCATAAGGGGACCACTTTGGCGTTCATCCATTTGTACCATGAAAATAAAATAATGAGTCATCTTTACATCAAACAAACTATGCCTCATATATCAAAGAATCCATCTTCATCATGTATCAATGAAAACTCATTGATCCATCTTCATCTATGCATCATATCAATAATAATATCTTCAATCGATTGGTTTCCACTTGACATCTATCATTCTCATCAAGGACAATACATATACATTGTTCATCAATCATCAATCAATCAAGCCTATCAATCAATCCATTGAAATCAACCAATCATTTAATCACTTGAAATCAATTAATCAAACCATTGGCATCAATGACAACATGATCCAACAATCTCCCCCTTTGGCATTGATGGCAATACCAACATTGATGTCAACACCAAGAATTGATGTCAACATGTAGAGAAGGAATGCTCTACATCTATAGTCATTAAACATATCAATGTGACTATCTCTCCCCATCATTTATGACTATCTCTCCCCATTAAACATCAATCACATCAATGTGACTATCTCTCCCCCTTTGACATCAATGACAAAGGGCCTTCTCTCCTTGGGGTTGCTCCCCCTGCTTGAATTCTCCTTGGGGATGCTCCCCCTGTCTGAATTCCTTTGATCTTCCTATGAATAATCTCTCCCCTTTTGAACAAGGGATATCACTCTGATGTAATGCTAAAGATACATCTCTCATACTCCCCCTGTGACCATTGCTTCCCCTGGAATTATGCCTCTATGGTCTTTCTTCAAATATAGGGCTCTTTTCTAGGTATGCATATAATAAATATCTCCTCCTAGAATCATGGGAAGAAGAATGACTCCCTTTATGGGTATGTCTCCCCCTATCTTCAACTGGATAATAGATCAACCAGTCTCTCTATGATGATCCTTGGACCTGTTTATGCATCAAACTTGTGCCATACCATACATCATGAAACAAAAGATATGACAACAATAAAATAGAGAATCATGAACAATATATCAACCAAGTACATCATGTACCAAAATGTGTCGATAATGCACAACACCCATGTACATCAACATCATACAATGTTCCAAAAGATATCATCCATGGAATGTATCAACCACATGCTTCTATCAACATGTCAACATGTGCATATACCAATATGCCAATCCATGTGCATCCACCAATATTCCAACCATGTGCATCTACCAATATTCCAACCATGTGCATCCACCAACATGCCAAATAAATGTCATATCACTCATGATATGTCTCCATCATGAACCAAGTACCATAACCATGTATCAACCAAATACCAATTGTTGTGTTAATCACGTAATACCAATGGTGTACTATCATCCAACATATGCCATCTATATGTGTACCAAACATGTATCATCACTTGTACCAAGCAAGTGCATCAACCATGCATCAATACCAAAACATGGTGAATCCTCATACATGTATGTCAAATCCTCCATAAGATATGTTCCAATCAAACCGCTAGTAGGTGCCTCTACCAATGTACTAGAAGTGTACCAATAATAGATCAAGTCATGACTCCTCAACATGATCATCTCATTAACTCACCAACTACATGTCCCAATATGTATCTCATTCATATGCCAAATGAATGCACCAAAATATCCAACAAGTAAACTTTCAATAATACATCACATGATATATCAATGAAACTCAAATATGCATCAACCATGTACCCCAACATATCAACCTCGATCCTCCATTTACTACAACAAATACTAAGCATCCATCAATACATGTACTATTAGTATGCTTCAATAGATCAATGATATCTCTAGCTAGCATCATCATGATATAACCAAGGTGCCATAACTTCACTGCAACAAACTATGTCAGCCCTTGCATCATAGAGTTATATCATTACAATAAGCTACAACCCATGTGCATTACCTTTTTCCCAAGTCTTTTCCACATATACACGACATGCTGCACAACAGAGCGCATATGTACACGACCTATTCAAGGTCAGCCCACATATGTATGCGACTGAAACCATTGTCAGTCATGTATTCCTTAGTAGATGACACATTTGAACTTCCCTTCAGTCTTTCATTATGTTCTGGCTACTCTATCTTCTTCACCCACTTCTGTAGATGTCCATGATCCTCAGAACTTGAGCTCTGAGAATCCATATTTTCAAATATGTATCCCTTTCTTACTTCATACCTTCTTCTAGCCATGCTATTTGAAGTCCTCATCATGGACTTTCTTCTTGTGTTCCAACACTCTTGGGATTTGTGTCCAAATATACTACAACTGTAGCATCTAATGGTGTTACAGTGAACAACAATGTGTCCTACTTGATCACATCTCCAACAGCTCATGGTGTTATAAAATATTTCATTGTATCTCCTTTAATAAGATCTACATTCAAAATATTTGTGACCATATCCATTACATGAATAACAATGCCCATGAAAAATACTTTCATACCGTTTATTTGGTGTCCCAAGAATAGCCTCTTGATATCTTCCTTGCTTTTTTCTTTTGAAATTTTCTTTGCCTTTTGTAGATGGTTGTTTTGCAGCATTGTCTTCCTTCTTTGATGGAATTACCTCATGCTTCTTTGAGGTGCTTGCTTCAACATGTGTAGCTTCCTTTTTGTATCCAAGACCTGATTTATCATATGGTGATATTTGACTTTCCAAGATATCATCCAATATTAGTGAGCTATTCAAGAATTTATTTGACTTCTCCACTTTCTTTCTAAGATCAACAATTTCAGCTTCTAACTTACAACATGACTCTTCCTTTTCTTCTAATTGAGTCTTATTGATATCTTCTTGTTCTTTGAGCATTTCCTTTAACTTCAAGATGTGCCCTTGATTCCTCCTAAGAAACTTCTTAGTGTTATCCGAAAGATAGTTATAGTGTGTATAATAATGATCACTACTATATATATATAAACCCTCTTCAACTTCCTTTTGAAGTTCTAATAGATTTTCTTCTATTATTTCCATGGGATAACTACCATCGAACTTTACACAAAAATTTTCTAGATCTTCTTCTTCACTTGAGAAAAATTCAACATCATCACTTGATTCTTTGTCTTCATTTGAAATGTTTTCAAGATCACATTTAGAAATAATGCATTCAAGAGTTTTTGGAGATTCTTTACCTTTAATGATCTTGATGGAGTGGTCTTCAACATTTTCTTTCTTGTTTTGATATGTCTCCTATATCTTTAGCCATAGATCCTTGGTGGAAGTGCATTGTCCCATGCTCTCTTTGATAGAGATTGAGAGTCCACTAAGAATGGTCTTGAGAGTTAATGCATCATTCTTCTTTCCTTCCCTTTGAGCTGAAAACTTTGACTTGTTCTTCAAAGTAACTGATCCACCAATGGCTGCGTTCCAAATCGGTGCTCCCATTGTCTTCAAATGTAATCTCATCTCTATTCTCCAAGTAGAATAGTTTTCCTCATTAAGGATTGGAACTTCATAATACACTTGTGTGTCTATGGATCTCCTTCAAGCTTGTTAAGGCTTGTAGTGAAGGCCCGCTCTGATACCAATTGTTGGATACACCTACCATACTTAGAGGGAGGGGTGAATGAGTATGAAGCTCTTTTTACCAAAACTTCCCTCTTACACAAAACTCATTAGTTAAAATTCAACCTTTACTCATTACTCATTGATTTAATTTATAAACAGTTAGATGTGAACATATATCAGCAGCATATATCAACAACATAGATCATTAATAAGTCATCACCACAAGAAACACAAAGAACACAAGATGTATGTACAATTTTCTTTTTATTATGGACTACAATCCTTGGGGTTTTTCAGAAACAACTGAATATAGTACAACTCTACAAGAGCACCAGCTCTATAATGCAAGACTCAGCTTACACCCTCAACACCAACTAAGATGAGGAAACAATCCTCAACAAATATCAATTTGCAACAGGTATGCAACCTGTCAGTAGTGCAATCCGCGTGTGTACGCACTCTAGCTCACTACAGCCTGCGTATGTACGTAGCCAATATATACAGTAATCTGCGTATGCCTTCTGAGATATTGGGGTTTATCTTTTTCATCACACATTCAGATCCTCTGCAACCTACAAGCATAATTTCTTATGTCTTCCACTCTCCAAACTGACCACCAGCCAACCACAACACATCCAAGCTCTCCAATAGCTTACTCATGCTCTACAACCAATCAATATGAATGCTAACTCAATAATGTATAAGCGACTAGTATACCATAGCAATCATATCACAATTGAAACAAAAGAGTACTGCTCACTCCATCAACCAGCATAAACCACATCACAACAACCATACCAAGAATTCCCTAAGAATTCACAACACAACAAGAAATACTATTGATGAAGACAATAATATAACCATACCAGTGTCTTAGTGACAGATCTGAGCCCATAGAATGCAGATCTGAAACCTGCTTCAGTATTCAACTACCAGTCATCAGATCAAACACAAATCTCCATGATTTTATCTGTTGTACATGCCATGTCCTCATACAACCCACGTATGTACGCGTCCTGACCCATTACAACCTGTGTACACATCATATACTAAGGTTTCTAAAACTCTGATACTTTTTCTGTCAAGTTCTTTGATATTTCCAAAACTTTGATGTGTCCATGAGATCCTCCTAATGCTCTCTTTCTCAGAATAGATCTTCAATCATTCTCAAGATATCCACACCAAAGATGCTCTCACAAGAACCTCTCCATCAAAAATCCAAAATATAATCTCACAAGAAGCTCTCCATTGATCCACAAAAAGGATAGTCTGCAAGAGACCATTGCTATCTTATTTATACTTTCATCCTCTAGGTCACTTAACCCATTTCTAGGTCACTTAACCTATTTTCCTTATTTTAGGGTTAACCACTTTCCATAAATAGAAATTTCTCCAATATTTATCATTTAAATATTCCTTCTTGATTTGGTCACTTCTCTTTATTATTTAAATAATCCACCTTAACTTTTTCACTTTACTTTATCATTTAAATAATGATTTCTTATTTTAAGGCACTTTGACTTCTTTTGACCTTATGGGGATTCAAGCCATCATATGGGGGTCCTTCAACTTCGTAGGGCCATAACTCTCAAACTGTGAGGAGTTATGTGACATTCCACATACCACCAGAAATGGCATGACAAGAGCTATCCATCTAGGATAGTTTCACCAAAAAAATCACTGATATTCTTGTCTTTATTCAACATACAAGCATGGGTTCTCTCAACCATAACTCAACTGCAAAGCGTCTTCCTGTGAGGGATTTCACCACAAGGGGACCACTTTGGAGTTCATCCATTTGTAACATGACAAGAAAATAATGAGTCATATTTACATCAAACAAACTATGCATAATATATCAAAGAATCCATATTCATCATGTATCAATGACAACTCATTGATCCATATTCATCTATGCATCATATCAATAATAACATCTTCAATTGACTGGTTTCCATTTGACATCTATCATTCTCATCAAGGACAATACATATACATTATTCATCAATCATCAATCAATCCATTGACATCAATCAATCATTTAATCACTTGACATTAATCCTTTGCCATCAATCAATCAAACCATTGGCATCAATGACAACATGATCCAATAATAAACCCGATTGAATGTAATTGACATGACAACTAATCTAATTCAATCAGCCTAGAAGAACTTAGTGTTGTAACCCTGTTATGAGTGTAATTGAAATGGAAAAAGTATAGTGTAATTTCATAAAACACACTCGACCATTACTAATTCTAAATGGTGACTGTGCTAAGGAATACTTTCCTCATTTCAATCCTACAAATGATACTGAAAGAGATCTTCTTGAAGTTATCCTCAATTTTTTTTGAGTGTTGGGATTACACAATATTAGACCATGAAACAAATAAAAAAAATGTAAAGTGTATATCTACTGCAAACATAGTATTTTCCTTAATGTTACAACAAAATGTAAATAGTAACCAAGCACATAATAAATTTGGAAAACAATCATTACATAAATCAAATATATGCTACAGTACAATAGTACAACATTACCTTATTAAGGAGGGGGCTCTACCTACCTAGACGAGGACTGGTGGAATCCTTCAATCACATGTTGAACTTCATATATTCATTCACACAAAAGAAATGTATAAGAACCAGAACAATGATTTTATTATTGGAGAACACAGTTCATATTACAATGATAACTCCCCCCCCACCCCTTTACTCAAATTGAGCGAGGTTATTATACAATTCACACTACTATTTTCTTAGAAAAAAATGGTTGAGGACAACCATGAGGATCTATGATCCTCAGGATGTTCTGTATTTCATTTCAACAATCCAACCAAGATAGGTGAGGGGGTGATTCTCATGAATTAGCATCCTCATCAACTGGAACGAATCTGTTGAAGTGGTCACCTCAATTGTCTTGGATCAATGACCAACAATAATATGTTTGTCATTTATCCCCAACTTGTCTATCGCCATATGTCTCAAAATAGCATCCTAACTATCCACTCATACTTTCCAATATGATGTGCCTACCATTGGAGATGTGGCAACAGATTTTTCAGAACTATCTATTGAGGTCACAACAACCCCCCTTTACTTTATCTTTTACAAGTGAAAGGTGTTGGAATACTGAGAGGCCGGGGGGGTGAATCAATATTATGCAATTTTTACCGCTTTTAACCATAATATGTATGCATTATCCACAATTATCACTTATGCCTTCATTTAACATTTCATGAACATATAACCATAAACAATACCATTAAACAATATATCACATCATACATAGTGCACAATAGAGTTTTACGTGGAAACCCAAATGGGAGAAAACCAGAATTATTTCTTATATATGTCAATATTACATTCATAGGAAGCACCAACTTCCAAATTATCCAACACCAACTAGAAGGAGGCTCCAACCCCCTATTTATAGGCTTCAACCTGAAGGAAGCTAAAACTTCTTAAAATCTCTATCTACAATTGGAAGGAGGCTTCAACCCCTTAGATTCTCTGGCTCCAACTAGAAGGAGGCTACGACCCCCTTTCCTTGCCTCATCTTGCCTCCTTGAAATATGTGTAGACTCAACTTGTCACTACCACTGATACTGATAATCAAACTGTCATTATATCTGTTACTATCATTGTCATTGTATCTATCACTGTTACTTTCACTGTATCTGTCACTGTCACTGAAATTGATGCATCATCATCAACAACCAAATCCACTCACATAGACCATACATCAAAATGTATTCCCAACATCAAGTATCCAAAGTACACAACGTATGTCAAAAGATGTAGTTCAACCATATACCATATCACTCATGATATGTCTCAATCATGTCATAAACCATGTACCACAAGATATGCCAAAACCAAGTACAATAACCTCAATGATTTGCCTCAATCAAGTACCAAAATATGTGCCTCATACATATGTCAATATCACAAATATGTGCCTCTAACAATGAACCATAAAAAACATAAACCAAGTACCAAGGATATGTCTCAAGCATGTATCAATATCACCAAGACATGAACCTCAACCATATGAAACCATGTACTAAAAGGTCTCCAATACATGCCTTAAGAATGTGTCAATCCATCCATGATACAAGACTTAAACAAACAAATAAAGTCCATACCTTTACTCATGAAGAAAACCTAAAGTGTATCATTTTGGACCGACCTGGTGCATATCATCTTCAACAAGTGTAAGATAGCATCTTCATTGAATTTTCCTTAGCCTCGTTGGAAAGAGACTAGTCATTTTATGAGGCCTTGTTGGACGAGTTGCATACAACCCGTGGGGGTGCCTCGCAAGACACCTATAGACTGACCCACGGGGGTTAGCTAAATTAGGGTTTTAGAAACCCTTCACTTCTGCAACTCTGAGACTTCCACACTCCTTACTTCCTTATATTCACTACAAAAAGATCAATTAAGAGATATATACTCAATGAACTTGTGTATATCAAAATGAGAGGTTTCTTGAGGTATATTTATACTTTTCCAAGTGACTTATTTCCTTAACTTTAGGGTCAACCTGCACTTTCTTGTTATAATTGTTTTACCCTTTAATTAATGACTTGTAAATTCTTATTGCAACCATTTAGGGGATTCTCATCCATTTTTGGCGATTTCAACTTCAAGAGGACATAAATCCTCAATCATGAATAACTATGTGGCATACCACCTATCATTGGAAACAACATGATGGGGACTATCCATTTATGAGGTTTTTGCATGTACTTGTAATGTTCTTCAATCTCATTTTCCTCATTCAACTTTGGGCCTCATGACCACACCTCTGGGATTCTTGTAGACTTATTCAAAGCATCTTCCCATGAGGGACATGCTCAAAGCTATGCCATAAGGGAACCACTTTGGAGAATTCTTCAATTATAACCATTACTTCTAGAGGCTTCTATACTTCTTCTAAAGTTGAAATCAATGACAATAAATTTTCCAACAATATCCCCCTTTGGAATTGATGACAACACTCATTCTCTCCCTGTATGCATGCTTTTTTTCTTTCTCCCACTTTGATATCAATGGAAAAAGGTAACTCCCCCTAACAAACTACTTCTGAACTTTATCTCTTCTAGTGTTTTTTGTCCATTGGTGTTTCCCGATGATGTAAACTACTGACATATATAAAAAATCATTCATATTAAGGTTCCTTTATCGACTGATCTAATATCAATAATATTCTCTGCACAGATGATTTATCTTCCCTTGTCGATTATTGTGTATCATAAATTACTCCAAGTTTCTGTCGAAGATACTCAAATGTATCTCTTTGGAGTGGTTTAATGAAGATGTCTGCAATCTATTCCTTTGTCCCAATGTACTCTAATTTTATATTCTTTTATGTAACTTGTTCCCGTAGAAAGTGAAACTTGATAGGAATATGTTTGGTCTTGGAATACATCACTGGATTCTTGGAGATACTTATAGCACTAGTATTGTCACATAACATCGAAATAGGCTCATCATACTGCACTTGTATATATTTCAATGTTTTCTTCATCCAGAGAACCTGAGTACAACATGTTGCCACTGCAATATATTCTTCTTCCATTGTAGATAAAGATACTAAATATTTCTTCTTACTTAACCAAGATACCATACAATTACCCAAATAAAATGTTGCTCCTCTAGTACTTCTTTGATCATCAATGCTTCCTACCCATTCTGCATCTGCATAGGAGACCATAGTCAACTCATTCCCTTTTGGATACCACAATCCTTCGGTGTTGCTTGAAATATTGCAACATGTCCAACTGCTTGCATTACATCTGGTCTTGAGGTTGTCACATAGAGTAGGATGTCAATCATCAATATATAGAGTCTCTTATTTTCTTCCATAAATTCATCGTCTTTTCTCAACTTTCAACCAGTCACCATAGGAGTAATTACTGGTTTGAAATATTCCATTCCGAACTTCTTCAACATTTATTTGATGTACTTGGTTTGGGAAATGAAAATTCGTTCATCTAGCTGAGATATCTGAATTCTCAAAAAGAATGTCAACTCACCAAGTAGTGACATTTCAAACTCATTCTACATGTCTTGGGAAAACTTCATACTCATACTATCATCATCACATCCAAAGATAATGTCATCCACATATACTTCAATGGTAAGTATGTTGTTTCTATCAACTTTTACATAGATATTGCTATCTGTATTACCCTTTCTAAATCCTTGTTGCTGAAAATACATGTCCAATATTGAATACCAAGCTCTAGGGGCTTGCTTGAGTCCATATAGATATTTCTTCATTCTGAATATGTATCTTCTCTTTCTGACAGTAGAAACCCTTCTATTTGTTCGATGTAGACTTCTTCTTCTAATTCACCATTTAGGAATGTTGATTTTACATCCATCTGATATAATTTGACTCTTTTGGAACATGCTTAGGACAAGATCATTCTGATTGCTTCCATTCTAGAAACATGGGAAAAAGTTTATTCAAAATCTAATCCTTCAACGTGAGCATATCCTTTGCATACTAACCTTCCCTTATTTTTGGTTACCTGTCCATCTTCATTTAGTTTGTTTCTGAACACCCACTTTCTACCAATCACATTCTTGTCCTTAGGTCTTGGAATCAATTCCCATGTTTCATTATTTTCTATCCGATCCAATTCTTCTTCCATGCCCATGATACAATATTCATAATTTTTTTCTTCCTCAAAGTTGTCGAGTTCTATTGTGGATAATAGTTCTAGGTGTCTTTGTTCTGGTGTATGTACCCATCTGATTCCTTTGGTTTCTACTCCTTCATTTTTATCTACAATAATTTGTTATCGTGGATGATTCTTCTGAACCCAACGATTAGGTGTTCTGGAGGGAATTAGAAAGTCATGCTAGTCATTTTCTTCTTATTGTGCTTTTGGTTGCTTCTATTCTTCTTCTTCTTCTTTTAGTTCTTCTTTTTCTTCATGCTCTTTAGAATTTTTTCTTTCTCCTTTGATCTTCGACACATTTTTTTCATCAATATTTACATTTATGATTTCCACTATCTTGTTGAGTATTAGGTTGTAACATTTGTATTCCTTTATTTTTCTTGAGTATCCAACCAATATGCCTTTATCAAATTGAGAATCAAATTTTCAAATATGTCATCTTCTCTCTTTATGTATCATTTGCTTCCAAATACTCTAAAATTATTGACATTTGTTGGTCTTCCCTTCCATATATCATATGGATTTGTGTCATTGTTACCTCTGAGCATTCCTCCATTTAAGATATGAACGACTGTGTGCACTTCTTCTACCCAAAATATATTTCTCAAATTTGAATCTCTCAACATGGTTATGTCCATCTCTGTTACAATTCTATTCTTCTTTTCAACGAATCCATTTTGTTGAGGTGTCATGGTTGCTGAGAAGTTCCTTTTTATTCCATGCTCTTCACATAAATCCATGAATTCTTTTGATGTGAATTCACTACCATTGTTTGATCTTAAGCACTTAATTCTCAGATCCATTTTATTTTCAACCATTTCCTTGAAAATTTTGAAATCTTTGAATGCCTCTCATTTCTTCTTAAGAAAACAAATTGCAGTCATTCTTGTATAATCATCAATAAGAAACATGAAGCATTATTCGTGTTTTAGTCCTTTTGTTCTCATTGGTCCACATAGATCAATGTGCACAATTTCCAATGGCTTTGTTGTAGAGTATTCCTTCGATCTGAATTCAGTTCTTGTTTTTTTTCCATGTAGGAAATTCTTGCACATAGTACTGACCGATTTTGAAATTTCATGCATTTCTCTTACTGCTTCTTTTCTGTTGCTTTTGACCTGATTGTCAAAGTTCACATCTCCCATTCTTCTGTGACAAAGCCAACTTTCATTTTCCCTTCCCAAACAACTTCTTTCTTTTCCAATCTCATTTAAGATGTATATGTTGTTTCGAGTTCTTACTGCTATAGCCACCAATTTGCATGATCCTTCTTTCCTTATCTCATACTTCTCTGAGTCAAATATAAGTCTATGTCCCTAATTACACATTTGACTCACATTTAGGGTATTATGCTTCATGTTTTCGATAAGGATGAAATTCTCTGCCTTGGCATCCTTACTTCCAAGTGTTACTGTGACTTTCCCTATAATTTTGGTTGAGTTGTCATTTCCAAACAAAACCGATCCATCTCTTTCTTTCTTCAAAGTTATAAATATGTTCTTATCACCTTTAATATGCTTTGAGCAACCAATATCATGTACCAATCACTTGTTTTGGTTTGGGATTGAAGAGCAATGGAACATTCTTCATCATTTAATTTATCTTGCTTCCTTATCCAAATTCTTGATGGTCCTTTTGCATGACTGTTGAAATCCTTCTTCGGTTCCTTTGGAGGAACTATCAATTTGCAATATTTGGCCATGTGTCCAAAATTTTTGCATTTATAACATTCTACTTCAATACTTAATGAGCCAAAAATGTTATAGTTTATGTGAAATGCTTCATGAGGCTTTCTAAGATGATTAATTCTAGAGTGACCTTCATAGTTGTCTATGTTCTTAGCATAAGGTTTTCATTTTATAGCTTTGTGCCCAAAATTGTTACAAGAATAACATGAACCAAGAAATGTAGTTTGATACCCAGGAGATCTTTTGAATGGTTTTGTTCTTCTGTATTTTTCCTCTTGATTCCTTTCCATGGGTGTCTATTGATTATGAATCCTAGGTCTTCTAAATGGTGCCATCCTTCTGTAATTTTCTTCTTGAATTATTTCAATTTCCTGATTGTTCTCATTTGAAGGCTTGCATTCTGTTGAGGGGTCCTAAATACCTTTAACTCAACAACAAGAACCAAACCCGCCACCGAGGCCCAATCAGACTCTGCAGCATTTAATAATGGAATGGTTCTCCATATCTTGCGATCTGACCAAAATATATGATGGGATTTAAGTTTTCTCGTAAAGGGTTTCTCCTTCAGTTCAAATGTTCTCTTTTTGTGTTTTCTCTTAGGTAGGACTGATATAAGATAACTCCAGTATAAACCAAGTAAGTGACAAAGTGGGAACAAAATTAACTATTGGAGAAGAGGTTGAGCTTGGGATAACCCTTTCACTCTAGCATGCAAACAACGATCGTATAACACATGCCTAGTACTAATACGTTAACCGTGTGGGTATTCTAATTACTGACTGAGATACAAATTATCAGAAGAAAACATGCATGTGATAAACAATGGAAAGTAAAATAATTCACTCAACTCTAATCATCAATCACATAATAACACAACGATTTATTTTCATCATTAAAGACAAGAACTGTAAAACATTGAATCGGACAACTTATCAACAAATTTAATAGCTCTTACTCATTACTGGATCCATTCATGAGATGAAATAAGAAACAATTATTCTCCACATCCAAGCATACACGCATTTGATGAAAACACAAACTTGTCTCTAGTCCCAAAAGGACTTCTCAATTAAAGGAAACTCTGAAATAGTTCTTAAGAAAACCAAAAACAAGAGCTTCTGGAAACAACCATCGACCCCTAACTAACCGGTCGATGCTCTTATTTATAACATAAAATTAACTAAAAATAACAATTAAAGTGCAGCTAAGTAAAACTAAAATCTCCACATGGGGATTTCTTCTATTAGTTTTCTAAGAGTCATCTTAGGATATCACTTAATTGGGTGACTCTTCTCATACTCCGACCACTTGATGAATATATCCTTATCGGTGTTGGCATACGAGAATCTATGTTGTTCCATTGGGGCCAAGTGAATCTCTCTTATCTCTACCGCATGTGCCCAAGCTTTGATCAGATGCTCCATAAACTGTCGCACTTGACTTGGCGCCGTGTCTGTCACCTTTGATATTTCTTCGACCCATGATGAGTCTTGCTCGACGTGCGACTTGACTATGTCGCGCAAGTCAACAAAGTCATCGGGTGTGCAAAACTCGAGGAGTTTGATGTCTTTCATCACCTGGTTTATCTTGATCCATCTTTTCTTGCACTTGGTCCATTTCTTTTTCATTTCTCGATGAGGTTCCCGAGACATTTTAACCCAATACTCGACCAATTTCCTTATGCGGTCGATTGTGCTTTCTCTTAGCACCTGGATGTTGTGCTCTTCGACGTCTCGGCCCTTTTGCACCACACTGATATAGTTGATTCTTTCCACGACTTGTTGTGATTTTTCGTACCACCTCTTCATATCTTTGCACGTGGCCAACTTCATGAGGGTTTCTTCTTGTAGCTCGACTATCCTTGCAGTGAATAGGTGTCGCTCACCTGTAAGTTTGTTGCAGGCCTCCTTGAATTTGCTCCTTAGGTACACCGCGACCTCTGTGGTGTCCAGGTAATATTTCACCAAGTGGTGCAAATGTTCCAATTCTTTTAAAGTAGGAGACAACTCCTCTTCATCCCTTTTTTCTCTATCCACGGTGGCATATGTGATAGAAATCCCTACGCCGATAAGTTCATATGTTTTGGCATGCTCTGTGTTGATTAGATTTTCCTTTGTAGTGATGAGGATGGAGCAATATAAAGTGATCCTCCTCTTCTTGGTGGTTCTCTGGATGATAGATTTCCTTTTCCGATCATAAGATATGGCATGTATGTCAACTACTTCATCCATGGGTTTAGGGATTTGTTGATCTCCTCAAGTGAGTGTATTCCCTAGACTCCCAATGGTATATACTTATTCAATACAGGGTTCTTGAACTTCCTCCCTGTGTTCTGAAGGCTCGAATTTTGTTTGTCTCTCATCAGGGAGTTGAGTACAGATTGAAATTGAGGCATCGGGGGTACGCTCGGTACTTACTTGAACTTTGACCGTTGAGACGTTGATTTCCTGATGTGGAGCTTCTTCATTTGGTTCATCTGATCCTAGCTCGTCCTTTGAACTATCCTCTTGGGTCTCTGGTGCATTAGGTAACTCAATGTCTAAGACACTCTCAACTTCTTGTTCATTCTACGGAACCCCCTGAACTTGAGCATCGGGAACTGGTGAAGATGTCTTCTTTGGCTCCTTTTCCTCTTCAATATGTACAAGGGTCACAAGAGATACCTCCGAGATCTCATCATCATCATAGATTTTTATCAGTTTGCTTAAGGGATTTTGCACACTTTCTCTCCCTAATGTTCTGATTGTCTCTGGCTGAGTCGAAACACCTGTCGACGATCCAGCCGGTGGCGTTGCGAATTTAGGGTCATCTAACCTAGCAATTTCATCAATGTCTATGAATTCAGGGCCACTTGGGCCCGCCTGGATTTCATTTGGGTTGTCGATAGGGAGCCTTTTCATACCTATGAGGTTCAGGTCATCTTCCAGCCATTCAATTATCTATTCCACCTATTCTATCATGAATAACCCCCTCTCCCATGCGTCTTGAGCCATGGGGATACCTCTACCCTGCACTGAGGCTACCAAGGGGGCTTTTGCTACTTCGGCTACTATCATTTCTTCTCTGGCCCTGAGGGCCCCTTGAGTTGATTGTTATAGGATCGTTTCCTATTCATCCAGGCTCATGGCTTTGAACCTGGTCATTTTGGGATCGACGATACTTTCCACCACTTCGTTCCAGTCCTGGGCATTTTTTGTGAAGACTTCACCTTCAAATTTTTCATCGGCGTATGGCCAACATGATGAAACTTGTGAGGCATGCTTCAATACCAGACCCTTTGGGTCATGTTTGTGAAAATGGACGGTCTGGAATCAAAACTCCAATTGGCTTAGTCCTTGTTACTTAGCTTTAGCGGTGTCTTTCAGCAAGTACAACCTTACATGGAATCCATAAGGTATGAATGCCCTTTTCTTGTCCTTGACCAAAGTGGTGTTGTAGCCTTGCAGGATGGTCTGGTAGTATATCTCCCCCACTACAAGCCAGTCAGGGACATGCACAAGTAAAATATGTGGTGCTCCAGTGGCCCCGAAAGCCTTGATGTAGGTATTGCGCTCATCCAGATACCAGTGGCCAACCTTTGATATGATATTTTTGGCCACAGCTGACAGTCTCAGGCATTATTTCTTTAAAATAATAAAATAGATATGTGCAATGAATTCATTGCAGATGAGGGAGTAGGATTTTTTGTACCTGTTCTCCCATAAAATACTGAAATATACATGGACCGGGAGTTCTACGATGTGCCAGCTCAGGTTCATGACGAAAAAGATGTGTCTGGCACAAATAACATCCAGTAAGTATGAAGCCATGTAGAAGGCTAGTGTCTGTCCTTCTTTTGGCTTCTGAGCTTGTTATATGTAGATGTTCAATTGTTTGTAAATGATACCCCCCAGTTGAAATGCTCCCTGAAATGGCCAATGTGTAGGCTAGAGGCATCCATGCCTCCAAAAATCTGGAGCAGTCCTTTTCCCCATACAATCGACAAATTAGAGCCATTAGGTAGATGTATGGCTCCATTAAGTTGGCCATATGGTGCTAGTAGGATCTCTGGTTGGTGTACTTATTATATTCTCTCCACCATGAGGCCATCAGTCGGCTGGTGTCGTGGCGTTCATAGAATTTCACAATGAAATCTATATACAGCCGCTCCTCGGGGTCTCGAAGTTTGTAATATTTATGGACCTCCACCGGAAGGAAAAATATGACACACTCACCATTGTTGTCATTAATCAAACATTTGTGTGTGTTCGTGTGGTCAATGAGCCACTTCAGGAGTTCTATGCAGGGGAACATTGGAGTTCTTCTTGCTACCATGTGCAAGTACGATCTTCGGATATTTGTAAAAACTTCATCATCGAGTGCTCTCACATTCGGGTCACTGTGCGGGATGTGTTCCAGGAATTCTTCCCAGCTGATCTTCTTGAAGAGGTCCCCCCAATGTGGGAGTACCACCTTGGTCTCGGTGCTTTCCTCTATCTCTCCAAAGGCGAGAGGTTGAGTGAAAACCTTCTTTGTAGATGTTTTAATGACTGGCTTCAGTATTGGAGCAAATTCTAATTATTTTACGGCCCCAAGAGAAGAGCCTTCTCCTACCTATGGTTCTTTCAGCTTGAGCACCCTTGGCGACTGCCTGGTGGTTGGATTTCTTGGAGGCATTGTTCCTGCAATCGAAATAAAATATTTTATATACAGTGTAC
>ML785984.1:646550-671673 GCA_009831015.1 Picea engelmannii | reverse complement strand
AATGTGTAAGCATGAAAAATCCACAGACTGGTACATACATGTAAAGCTTGCTAAACCTATTATTTGTTACTCACAGTATCTCTGCATCTTTCGAATCGCTCGTTTCGCTTCTCTGGATGCTCTGAAATTACTTTGCACATAGAATGGTTTCATTTACAATGGATCAAGAGAATTTAAAACGAGGAAGAAATTACCTTGTCATATTAACCATTTAATCCAGGTGATGAGTGGAATTCAAACAAATCTGTCATCGAATATCTGCAACTTAAATTCATCGTGGGTTGACGACAGAGGTGCGAAGTGTGATATGTTGTATCAGTAATTTCAAACAGTTGTTTTGATTTGCACATGAAGTAGAAACTAATGCAATATTTGGGATTAATTAGTCCCTTAAATGCTCTGAATTTAAACGTATCTAGTGCTAAAATGTCCCATCGCGTCGCTTTCTTAGTGGGCGAATTGGGGATCAACAATGTGTTAAGGATGTTTTCGTTGATATCCTTTTGAAAAAAACCTCTGACACTGATCGATTTCATCGTACGGTGCTGACGTGGAAAAAATGGCTCAGAGGTGTGACTTGGATTTAGGGGACCAAGAATGACTCGGGGTAAAACTAGGTCATAAGTTTCTCCAATCTAGAAAAGACACGTGGCATTGAAGACCGTTGAATTAACTCATGAGTATTAGTTGGAGTTGGGACTTTCTTCAAGTTGTGCATTCTAAACTAAACCTAGGATCGTCAATGCCGAAAAGGTATTGGGGGTCGGCGATCGGGGATAAACCTATCGTATGTTTTTTTGGATTAGTTTCCTTGAAAACTCTCGATGCCAAAACACTTTGGGAATCGGTGGTCGGGGAAAACCCTTTAGCATGGTCGAAATTTTCATGGTGATTCGGTCTTCTCCGATTCCAACAAGCACATCGAGTATCGGCTATCGACGATATCGTTTCTTTCTTCCTTAACGTTTAATCCTTTCTCCTTTTACCAATGCCGAAGGGGATCAGATATCAACGATGTCTATAGGTAACACTTGTCATGAAACAAAAAAATTCCTTTCGCCGATGCCGGTGAATATTGACGCTCGATGACTGAGGTTTTCCAAGTGATTCTTTTACACCTCTTAATTCCTTCCGATGTCGAATCTTGGAGCACGTTGGGTGAATTGTTTTGGTAGTTTGATTCCTTATTTAAGTGTTAAGCCTATTTGATTCATGTGGTTTTCATAATTTAAACAAACATGAATAACTAACGAGAGTCAAGAGAACAAGCAAGACAAAACATTTTTCTCAAAAATAAAAATCGAATTCAGACAGTGCAAAGATCAAGTGGTACCCAAAAAGTGATAAAATGACATAGGATTTTTAGGGTGTGTTGAGTGCTCAACACATTCATCCTTCTTAGTGGATCCTCTAGTGACTTCTGCATAAGTCATTTTTTCTTCTTCCTCTTCTGTATTCATAAGCATCGAACCCTTCTCTATATATGTTTCATTTTATCCCATTCTAGACTTGTCATGTGTTGGATCTCGACCAAATTTTGAGGAAACATTGGTCATGTTTGACCATTTTTGGGATTTCGACAGGCTAGTCGAAGATGGAGTGCCTAGGTGGAGCTGATATCGTGAGATCTCGCTTGCTTTGTGGGCTTGTGGACCAAGAAAAGGGTTTACTAGGGTTTATGTAACAGGTTAGGGGATGTCGACCCATGGGTTTATCCATGATTAAGCCTCTTTGTAAATGTATAAATAAGTAGCTAAGAGATGTAATAAGCCTGGCTTCCTAGTTGTTGTATATGTGCACAATAGTTTGAAAGTGTTAATGTTGGCTAAGTGAAAGAGATTGTAAGTTTCTTTGTGCAGACAAGTTGTGTAATGTAAGGCTTTGTGCAAGAGTATGTTAAGATTTGTTGATCTAAGTGCAAGCGTTTTGTAGGTTTCTTTGTGTAGACATACTGTGTAAAGTAAGGCTATGTGCTAGAAAGGAGTTGGCTCTGTGCCTTGACCTGGTTTTGGGAAGGAGGATCTGGTGCACTGCGTGCATATCTATTGTCCTCTGTAGAGTTTGGATATGTGGCTTTGTGCACAGGAGAAGACGAATGTAAGAATATTGAAGAATAATAAAAAATAAGAAGAAGAAGTTGGTGGACGTAGCCCCACACTGGGGTGAAACACGTATATCATGTGTCTTGATGTGCTTTGTGCGATGTGATTTATGATTTACGATGTTTATATGCTTAGTGTTTTTGTTATAATGTATGATGAATGCATCTGATGTTGTTGCTTAGTGATTAAATACAATTGAATGCTAGATCAAAGCTAATGCTATGTGCTAAGTGAATGGAAGTACTTGATCTTTATGGTTACTGCACTGATCTGTAATAAGGGTTTACTTTGCGATGTAAATGAGAGACAATAACTAATGCATATTGTTGTTTAAGTACTCTGTTAAGTATTGTAATAATAGATCTATGTCCCAGCTTGGTTGTAGACACCTGAGTCCTGCAACCCCCTGCCTCTACCTCATGTGGGACTTCATCTACTTCACAGGTTTTGCTGAAAGGGACGGTAGTTAGGGTTTTGTTGGTGCGTTATTGAAGCATTGAACCCTGGGTCTGCCCCTATGCCAACAAATGGTTCTGCTGTCGGGACCTGAAACTGTGATTTCTGGGAACTGAAGAAAAGAAAAAGCTCTGTGCATAGATCTGTTGTTGTAGTGTGCAGTATTCTACTTGACTTGCGAAGCTCTATGCTAAGAAAGAAACCCGATCTGAAGAAAATAGGTAAGATCTTAAATCTTTTTTCTCTGGTAAAGGTAAGATAAGTGTATTTTTTTTCTTTGAAAGTATGAATCTAGGTATGTTTGATAGATTTTGTCCTAATCTGAATGTTAGGGCATAGTTAGAAGAAAGAGTTGATCTAAATAAATTTGATAGAAATAGAGAAAGATATGTTATTCCTATGCATAGAAAGAATTTTTGGACTAATAAGTGGATGCAGGAACCAAGAAAGAATTTTTGTAGATTGTAGGTCCAACATTGTGATCCCAGTGTGCAGTACAGGAGAGGCTGGGGATCGTTTAAGAGAAAGAAAGGATTGACACTATGTACAGGTCATCTTGCTAAGGAATTCCTTGGTACAAGTCCTATTTGTCTTTTTTGTAAAGTTATTGGTCATGAAGTTGAGGATTGCCCAATGATTGCTAAAGTTGAAAAGATGAACATGAGACAAGAAAACTATAAAGAAGGTCAAGAGACTAAGGATATGTTACAAAATAAGAAAGAGAAAAAATCAAAGAAATATCAGACTATGTTAGTACAATTAAAAGAAGCAATGGATGACCACAAGGATGTCAGTTTGTCAGAGATCTTGAAAGAAAAAAAATGCATAGTCACCAGAATAGAAGACTTCGACATAGAATGTGTATTAGATGAAGAAACACATGTGAACATTATGCCAAAAAACACTTGGGAAATTTTGGGAAAGCCTGCTATGATACCTTCATTGGGAAGGATAGGCTTGTTTAAAGGAAATATGATAACCATATGTGGAAGAGTTACTAACATACCTATGATTACTCATGAAACATCGACTAAAGAATACTTTGAAGTCATTACGTTTATTGAGAACATCACCCCTTTTCCACTTTTGTTAGGAAAGACTTGGATTGCGAAGGATCAGATCAAAAGGAAAGAAAAGGAGGAAGCCATAGAAAAGAAAAGGAAATAACTAAGGGACCTCATAACTAGAATAATAGAACGATTAATAGAAGAACAAGAAGATAAGTTGAAGCAACAGAGGGCAAGAGAAATACCTGCTGAAGTTGAAAGAATGCAAGAAGACTTGAAGAACCCTCCCATGCAAGAATAAAGTATATCCACCCAGGACCTAGTAAGCAAAGAGGTATTACCTTTGAACCCTTTGAAAGAACATCAACAATTCAAAGTCACTATGTTACGAAAAGATAAGAATAAGAATGAAAAGAGGAATCCAGAGACTCAGATCACATGAAAGAATGCAAGAAAACTCAGTAAGAAGAAAGACAAGATAGAAAAACTACAAGAGGCTCCAGAAAATAATTTGCAGGAGGAATATCTACAGAAGTTGAACCTCGTCGGAATAGCAGAACCATGCAAAATGGGACTTCACTACAACAAACCAATATGACCGTTGGAGGCACTATGACCATTAGAATAACGCTCCAAAACGAATAGAAGCACAAATGTTAATGAAAAGACTGCCATTGGACCATTGATATCACGTCATAACAGATTGATTCGTATTGATTGAGGCATTCCTTCCCATTGGAGGAATCTATTATGACACTTTCTTATTTAACCCGTCAGATGATGCGTTGGGATGAATTTTTCCACCTATGATTATCTGAGCTAACAAAGAATCGATTGCATATCGCACTGTGATTTCTAGACCTCACCATCCATTTGATTACCTTGCTTGTGTGTTCTCCTACCTGATCTATTTGGTTACAAGTGTGAATGTCAGGCGAACATAGAGCGTTAGAGAAGTCTGTGGAGGAGATTCTCGTGGAAGTCATGGCTGAGAGAGTTATGTCTGTAGGAATACAGGTGTCATCGACTGAGGATTACAAGAATCCCCCTCAACTGGACATCGTTCCATTCGTACTAGTGAGAAGAGAAGCAAGCACCATGATGATATAGCTAACGTGAAGAAGATACTGTTTGTCTTGCTAGATTATATACCACTTTTGGCTGGAACAGTTAACCGCGATAGTATCCCATGTGAATTTGAGTACACGATGATCACTGCATACATCCCGAAGGGGATACGCATAGTTGGACCCCATTTAGATCACATCCCAGCTTTGAAGAACAATGACTTTAACCTTGGAGACAGGAAGAACTACACGATGCTCGTGCCACATAGGTATTTGATGAAGACAATTGGGAAGAAGCCACGCATAGTCTCCCAATTGTGAATTAAGGAGCTCACGCAATCAACGATATTGAACGTGATGAATATCCCTCACTTTTTTTGACATCAAGAGGTTAACAGTTGCATTAAAATCATCTTGTCGTGCTATCACGGAGGATATCTATGGCTCAACAGGCATGTCACTGTGGATTCTGTGCTGATCCACCTCGTTACAGGACTGAGCATGAAGGGACTAGACCTTCAATAGTTCTAGCCAGGGAAGGCTTCAAATCGCTCCCTGGAATAGAGAATAAAGGAGGATTATGGTGATGTAGATAAGGGAAAGTAAGGCTACAAGGTATCCTCCATCCAAGATGATGAAGCGCGCCTAGCTTGTCAGCTTATAGATGGCAAGCTCATCAGAAAGAACCATCTGACACAGATCACTGGATTCGTAGTATACCTTGAAGGGAAGTGCATATAAGGAATGCAAATGAACTGGGCGAGTTACCTCATCAATGAGTTGGAGAAGGACTACCACGAAGCACAGGATCAGGGCTACGAATTTCATTTCAATTGGTTACTAGTACTGATTGCATTTGTCACTTGGCAGATGCTGGAAGAAGTGGCATTTCTAGAAGTTGAGCCATCAGAGCCATTGGTCGCAAGGTTCTCCACCTTGTGGTATACAAATGATATGTCTAAGTAGTGGCAGTCGAACGCTGTCTTCCATGCTTACTACTAGAAGTTGACGTGTGCTATTGAGTCATTTCCATGCATGACCCCAAATACATTGCACTAGTATAGACCACTAGAAAAGTTCCATGCAGATCGACACTTTATCTACATCACTGCGCATAGGGATGAAATTAAGAAGGAGCTACAATCCTATTATAAGATGATCGACGAAGATATGGAGGACATCACCAAAGAATGGCCAGTAGAGTTCCTTGTACCAGTGGAAGATGCAGAAATCTCCAACCCCGACATCATTGGAAGCCCCTTTGTCACCCGGGTCGAGCATGCCAGGTAGAGCAGCGAAAAGAAAAATAAGAAAAAGGAGGAAGTGCAGAACAAAGAAACTGATGAGGAGGACAACGCCTCAGAGGAAAGTAGGCCTGAATCACCCAAAATAGGAGGAGGAGATGAAGTGAACCAAGAAGAAGTAGGGGAAGAAGGAGAAAAGAAAGACAAGGGAAAAGTTACACCACCGAAGGATCCCCCTACCGAGGCCGAAGCATCGAAGAAAAGGGATATTTCTCCATAGAAACCCTCAGCAAGAAAGAAGACCCATGCCAATAAGCCTCAGTTGAAGAATGTGCTTACAAAGGACAATGTCGGTCTAATCATCACAACCATGGAGGACACTTCATAGGATATATTGCAGAGATAGGGAGCAAAGCAGGAAACGTTTTATGAAAGAATAGAGAAGGAGCTGAAGGAGATACAACAAGCCATCCATTCGAGCTGCTCAGTACGTACTGCTCCTTCGTCGTCGAGAATTGCAGAATTGGGGGACGAGCCCACCCAATTACGAAGACTAGAAGATGCAACAGAGGCTTGACTTCCTAGTCCAATAAGAAAAGGAGAAGTCTATAGAAGCCTTGAAGCAAGAAAAGGAGGAGGTCTTAGAGAAACTTTGAGTTGCGTAGAAGGAGAAAGATGAAATTCGGTCGATGCTTGAGAAGGACAATGAAAAGGTATAGAAAGAAAACTACCAGCTTCTCAAAGAGAAGTCTGGGATCAAAGAGGCAATGACTAAAGAACTTTGTTCTGTGTTAGGCTTGGCACAAGAGGAATAAGAGTCAGCCAAGATTCAAGTGGGGAAGCTCACTAAGGCCATTTAAGAGCTTCAAGCACGGGTAATAGAGTTAGAGCTTCAAGCAGTGTTGAGCACTTCGCAAGAAGTGCATGATTAGGGGGAGGAATCTGCCAGGAGTGCAGTTGGAAGGATCACGACACTTGCATCAGAATGTAAGCAATTAAGTAATCGTAGTGTGTAGACCTACAAATGCCTCGCAGAAGATATGGAGCTTAGGAAACTAGAAGCACAACTCTAGGAGGCACAATAGCAGACATCCACCGTGCAAATGTAGATGAAGTCACTCACTATAGTTGAGAAAATGAAGAGATCACAGGAACAACACGCAGTTTAGCAGTGGATTACTGCCATCCAGAGAAAATTCATGGAAGTTACAAAGAGGTTACAGTCGGTGCAGAATGAAGCCTATATGATTTTTGAAGAGATTGAAGGACAAGGCTCGCAGTTGGACAGATGGTCACAACATTGGAACAACACCTGGAAGGGCCTATTACATATCAAGTTATTCAGGAGTTCTCTGAGTAGAAGGCCCTAGAGAAGTAGCAAGTTGAGGCAGCTCAAGCCAAGATTGAGGCCTTCAAAGTAGTGTTTCCCAGATTTGAGTGACTCGGGACAAGTCACAGGTGAGTGTTGGGGGCCTGTTGGCCCTCGACCAAGTTTTGAGGAAACATTGGTCATGTTTGACCATTTTTGGGACTTCGACAGGATGGTTGAAGATGGATCCCCCAGGCAAAGTTGAGATCACGAGATCTTGCTTGCTTTGCAGGCTTGTGGACCAAGAAAAGGGTTTACTAGGGTTTATGTAACGGGTTAGGGGATGTCATCCCATGGGTTTACCCATGATTAGGCCTCTTTGTAAATGTATAAATAATTAGCTAAGAGATGTAACAAGCCCAACTGCCTAGTTGTTGGCTATGTGCACAATAGGTTGAAAGTGTTAATGTTGGCTAAGTGCAAGAGATTAGAAGTTTCTTTGTGTAGACAGGCTGTGTAAAGTAAGGCTTTATGAAAGAGTATGTTAAGATTTGTGGAGCTAAGTGCAAGAATTTTGTAGGTTTCTTTGTGCAGACAGACTGTGTAAAGTAAGGCTCTGTGCTAGAAAGGAGTTGTCTCTGTGCCTTGACCTGGTTTTGGGAAGGAGGATATGGAACGTTGCGTGCATATATCCTATCCTCTATGGAGTTTGGCTCTGTGGATTTGTGCACAGGAGCAGACAAATGTAAGAATATTGAAGACTAATAAAGAAGAAGAAGAAGAAGAAGAAGAAGAAGAAGTTGGTGGACGTAGCCCCACACTGGGGTGAACCACGTATATCTCGTGTCTTGATGTGCTTTGTGCGATGTGATTTATGATTTACGTTGTTTATTTGCTTAGTGTTGTTGTTATAATGTATGATGAATGCATTTGATGTTGTTTCTTAGTGCTTAAATATGATTGAATTCTATATCTAAGATAATTTTATGTGCTAAGTGAATGGAAGTACTTGATCTTTATGGTTACTGCGTTGATCTGTAATAAGGGTTTACTCTGCAATGTGAATGAGAGACAAGAACTAATAAATATTGTTGTTTAAGTGCTCTGTTAAGTATTTTAATCACAGATCTGTGTCCCATCTTGGTTGTAGACACCTAATTCATGCAACCCCCCTGCCTCTACCTTAGGTGAGACTTCATCTGCTTCGCAGGTGTTGCCGAAAGGGTCGGTAGTCAGGGTTTTGTTGGTGAATTTTTGAAGCATTGAACCCTGGGTCTGCCCCTGTGTCAACATCATGCTATGGCCTTTGTGCACTGATGATTTCATCCAGTATTTTGGTGTTGTTATACTACATGTATCTTTTCTGAATTCCTTCCTTAGTGAAACTATTTATGTTTCTAAGTTCTCCTTCTCCTTTTCTTTTTCTTCTAGCTGGCTTCTTAGTATTTCTTCAATCCTTCTGGCTTCTTCAACTTGTAATTTTAGGTTCATAATAATCTGTTGATCTTCTTCAGACTTACGACTTTGAGAACTCTCTTTTATCTTGAGTATTTCTCCCTTGAGTGATTTGTTTTTCTTCCTCCCTTTCTTTAGTTCACTTAAGGAGATGATTAGTTCTATTTCAAGATCTACCTCACCTTCTTCTTCATAATCCTCTTCATAATTTTCAAAAGCCATAAATATTTCATTTTTTGAGTCATTGTCGTTATCATCATCCTCATCTGATGAGGAATTGTCCTCCTTTGAATAGATACTTTTCTATAAGAATTTATTTTCTTGTCTCACTTTTTATGTTTCTTTTATTTCTTGGGAGATTATTCTTCATCATTATCTGACTTCTTATCATAAGTACATTTAGAATCAAAATGAATAATTTTACCAAAATTAAAGCATATTAAGGGAAGCATACCTTTGTACTTGTCAGTTCCTTTCTTCAACTTCCTTACAAAGTTGTCTATTTCTTCATCTTCATTTGAATCATCACTGTAGCTGCAACTTGGCTTTGAATTTTTCTTATTCTTCCTTGTCTTCTTGGATTCTTTGAAATTTGCTTCCTTTTTGGACAGAGTCTCATGTTCTATTCTCCTTTCATTAGCTGTGAGTATCCCATGTAACATTTCCATGCTTAGCATAGCAAGACTTGTTCTTTCTTCTAGGGTAGAAATCTTAGGATCAAATCTCATTGGAAGAGATCTTAGTGCCTTTTGAACAATGACTAGTTGTTTAACTTCTTCTCCCAAACCTTTAATAACATTCACTATTTCATCAACTCGCAAAAAATAGGTGGCAATATCTTCATCTTCGTTCATTTTTAGTTGTTCAAATTGACCTCTGTAAGTTTGAAGCTTGGCCCCTTTGACTTTGGCATCTCCTTCATAAACATTTTGAATTTTGTCCAAAATATCCTTTGCAGAATCACAATGCATAGCTTTAACATATATTGATCTAACAAGACCACCCATAATAGAATCAATATCCTTTGAATTGTTTTATTTGAGTTTATTTCCATCCTTATCTATTGGGGGAGTGGAAAGTGTCATGTATCCATTTACTACCAATTTCCAGACATCAAATCCTTGTGCTTGTATAAATGTTTTCATTCTTCTACTCCAGAAGGCATAGTTATGTCCATCAAATAGTGGTGTTCCATTCTTGGTGCACTCCATGATCTACCTTATAGTGATTAGATGGTTTTTTGAAGGACTTTCTATGATACCAATTGTTGGAATACTGAGAGGGGGGTGAATCAATATTATGCAATTTTTACCACTTTTGACCAGAATATGTATGTATCAATTTATACATAGTTATCGCTTATTCCTTCATTTAAAATTTCATGAACATATAACCATAAACAATACCATTCAAAAATATATCACATCATACATAATGCACAATAGATTTTTACGTGGAAACCCAAATGGGAGAAAACCACAAAATTATTTCTTATATATATCAAGATTACATTCATAGGAAGCACCAACTGGAAGGAGGCTCCAAACCCCTATTTACATGATTCAACTTGAAGGAAGCTACAACTCCCTGAATTCTCTAGCTACAACTAGAAGAAGGCTCCAACCCCCTACATTCTTCGTCTCCAACCCAAATGGGAGAAAACCACATAATTATTTCTTATATATATATATCAAGATTACATTCATAGGAAGCACCAACTTCCAAATTCTCCAACACCAAATGGAAGGAGGCTCCAACTAATGATATTATGGTAGATGCGGGAAGCAAGAAAAAACCCCAATGAGTTGGATAATAACCCTATAAGACAATTCGACTCAAGAGGATAATTTGTATTAGGTTATTAGCCTCCAAGAGAAGAAGTCGGCCAGAAGAAATATTATATACTAAGTAAATAGGCACCCAGAATGAGAAGTCAGCCCAGGCAGTTAGCCAGAATTAGTATAAATACAAGAGGCCAGTCTTCATTTTGGTAGGCATTCTTAGAACTACGGAGCTCACTTGTGCACATTGCAGTTAGCCAGTTTCTGCGCAAGTTTGGAGGAGAAGCTGTCATTGAAGCTACTGCAGCTAGCAGATTACGTTTTGGCTTGGAATATCTCTTGGTTATGGTTTGGACTATCTGATCAGCTCTTGTTTGGTGTGATATCCTTGGAGAAAGGTTTGCTACCCTTTGTTTGGCTATCTATCCTAGGGTTTTCTTCCGGAGTGATTCTCTGTCAAGGTTAAGGTGCTTGGAGGGTGGCTTCGACCTATGGTTGGGTGAAAATAGTGATTTTTTCTATGGTAAAACAAGAAGATCCATCATTTTATAATAGTTTATGGGCATACACCTCCTTCATTCAGTCTAACCACTAGAAGGGAGCACAGCCATAAGGATATTAAGCTCATTGAAGAACTGCCTGATCCGGATTATTTTCGGCACAAAATGAGAGTGGAGATATAATAAAGAAATGCACAGAGATATCGCGTATATCCAGTAATATAACAGAAATATATCAGAGATGCAACCATAAACACAGAGATACAGTAATACATGATTTCTATTAATGAAAGAAATGTACAGAGATTATAAAAATATAGAGTGAAAGACTCGCTAGAATGGTGGCAGCTTATCTCTGAGAAGAGATGTGATGGCTACTCGCATTCACAAGAAGATGGTTACAATGAGGCTATGGAGGCCTTTTTACAATAATCAGGAATGCCAAAAGTCCTAGACATCCAAAAACCTAACCCTAGGAGATGAAGCGCAAAAATTCATGTGGGCCACGTTTGGGTAAGTTGGTGCATCAACTTCCCGGGGTCGTAACGTTTGCATACGATCTTCGTTTTAGGCGTGTGATAGCTCGTTGGAAAGGTATTGTTGAGGAGATTAATTTTGGGGGCTCAATCATGCCTTCAGCTATCATTGAGAACATCGATCTCGAAAAACCTTCATTTGGACCCTCAAAATGGCCCCGGAAGTTAAAACCTGCTAAAAATAGTAAATTGCCAAAATGGCCAGAAAACTGTTTTGAGCCATTTGGAAATGGTGGGTGGCCACCAATATCCACCTAGATCACTACCGCTAGGGTTTCTAGTAGGAGAAACCACCAAAGCACTGTCGCTAGGGTTACTAGCAGGTGTAGTTGTAGAAACCCTAACCCTCTCATTGAGGCACCTTAAGTGAAGGTATTGACCTAATTTTTGGATATACCAATGCACCCTAGCCTAGCGCATCTCCTGGTACTCTCAGCAAGCCAAGACATCAAGTTTGAATTTTTGGTCAAATCTAGGGTTGACCAAGTCAGATGGAGGTTCTAACTTTAGAGCATGGAAGACAAGGATTAAACTCATCCTTGCCAAGAATAAAGTGTTGGATATCGTGAAAGGAAATATCATGGAACTAGAGTTTGAAGAAGGAAAAGAAAAGGAACCGCAAAACGTTGCAGTTATGGAGAAATTCAAAGATGGTGATATCAATGCCATAAGTATCATAGTGGACTCTATAAAAGGCCACTTGATACCCTACATATCCCATCTTGACTCATCGAAGAAGATGTACGATGCCCTAACAAACCTCTTCTTAGTTAGAAACATTGGACAAGTAATGAGTCTAAAGAATGTGCTCCGTGACATAAAGATGAATGATGATGACACCATAACATCATACTTTGTGAAAATCTCTCAGTTAAGAGATCAACTACAAGCTATTGAAGAGATCATTTCAGAGAAGGAATTGGTAAACATAGTACTCAATGGTCTTCTCAACACGTGGGATGCATTTTCCGCAAGCATGAACACAAGGAAGGAGTATCCTACATTTGAATAAATTTGGACTTGTTGTGCTCAAGAAGAATCAAGGATCAGTGCAAAAGAGAAACCCCGAAATAAGTACGATGATCAAGCCTTCACAACAAGGTTCAAGGATTTCAGGAACAGAAAGAAGTTTGGCTCCAGGAAGAAAACAAATCAAGAGAAAGATATGTCAAGGATACAATGCTTCAATTGTCAAAAGTATGGTCACTACAAGAATCATTGTCCCGAGTTAAAGAAAAGGAAGGAAACACATGAAGCATTAGTTGTCGAAGAAAGGGAACCCTCAAAGAAAACCAAGCAAGACAAAACAAACTTCTTCTTCTAAGACAAGGTAATAATACTCTTCATAGTTCTTGTACATACCATGTTTTCGGTACATATCTTGAATATCTATTTTTTAGAAGATAATATGCTCAAAGAGAAACTATGATTATGGAAGAACAACAAGATAAGGACTGCTATCACTATGACTATAAGACAAGTTGAAAGATGAGATGAAATCAGAAAGAAACCTAGAAGAAGTAAAGACAGAAAGAAGTCAGCAATCAAGAGGAAATTGGAAAAATATTTGTAACACTTTGCAGAAGGCAATAAGGATGCAAGCGGAAACGTGAAATCTCCTAAATGGAGGGAGCCGATTATATATTACCAAAAGAAGAGCATGCATTCATACATGAAGCAAGGATTAGGAGGGAGCTAATCCTATGATCCATTAAAGGTGATAAAGTATATATCCATGGTAGCAACCATGAAAAGCAGTATGTGTTCGGTTTGACCTTAGAAGAAGTCTTCTTTGAAAAAGAAGCCTTAAAGAATCTCTGCTTATCCATCCACATCCATGATCCTACTATGAAAGGAATAATATGGAATCTTCAGAGCATGTATTCTATAGAAAACTCCATGGGCCCAAGATCTAAAGAGAAACATGAAGAAGAACATGAAGATTCCAAGAAAGAAAGAAAATCCAAAACAACCAGTGATTGTATCGAGAATCACAAGATTACCAGCCTGATATGAACTCACTAAAAGAAATCAAGTAGAGGTACTAAAAGTTGTGATGAATAACAATGTATGAAATACTTATGAATGTAAGCATTGCGAGATCCAGAACTAGAGGTTATCCCATATGGAGGGAGAAGACTATGGTGATTACTTGTTCCAGTACACTAGATATATCTCTACATGAGCCATTATATCATCCAAAATATCCATAGGTTGGAATTGACATCAGATGAATGCAAAGACTGTTCTCCAGAATAATTGAACAAAGAGTGTATCTAGAGAAACCTCAATGCTTTGAGGTATACCAGAAATATACCCTTGTATGAAGATAGAAGAACACAACTTGGTGGAGAACCTCCAATGCACATCAAAAGCATGGTGAAGGCTTTATATAACAGAGATATTGTATTAGAATGATTACTCAGAAGATCAGGATGATGGATTGCCAATCCATGAAAAAGATCTCATGATGACAAAATAAGTGTCACATGGATATGTTCCAGTTTGAGCCTTGCCACGATGTTATGAGCTAATGGGGAACAAAAGATGAATCCAATAATGGCACACTATATTGATCAGAACTATATGAAGCCTTCAGAGAAAACCAGTGTTCTAGAAAGACCAAAGTACTTTGAGATCAAGCATTACATTCTCCATTATGAAGTCTAGAGAAGAGAAGTGGTTATGGTTTGGACTATCTGATCAACTCTTGTTTGATGCGCTATCCTTGGAGAATGGTGTGCTACCCTTTGTTTGGATATCTAGCCTAGGGTTTTCTTCCGGAGTGATTCTCTGTCAATGTTAAGGTGCTCAGAGGGTGGCTTCAGCCTATGGTTGGGTTACAATGGTGATATTGTTTATGGTAAAATGAGCACATCCATCATATTCTAACACCAACCCCTTATATATAGACTTCAACATGAAGGAAGATACAAGTCTCTGAATTATCCAACTATAACTAGAAGAAGGATCCAACCCCCTAAATTCTTCGACTTCAACCAGAAGGAGGATATGACCCCCTTTCCTTGCCCTATCCTACCTCCCTGAAATATAAGTGTAGACTCAACCTGTCACTACGATTGATATTGACAATCAAACTTTCACTGTATCTGTCACTGCCACTCTCATTGTATCTGTCACTGCCACTCTCACTGTATCTGTCACTATATCTGTCACTGTCACTGATACTGATACATCATCATCATCAACCAAATCCAATCACATCGACCATACATCAAAATGTGTGCCCAAAATCAATTATCCAAAGTACACACCATATGCCAAAATCTGTACCTCAATCATATACCATATCACTCATGATATGTATCAATCATGTCACAAACCATGTTCCACAAGATATGCCAAAAGCAAGTACCATAGCCTCAATGATGTGCCTCAATCAAGTACCAAACAATGTGCCTCATACATATGTCAATATCACAAAGATGTACCTGTAACAATGAACCATAACAATCATAAACCAAGTACCAAGGATATGTCTCAAGCATGTATCGATACCACCAAGACATGAACCTCAACCATATGCAACCATGTACCAAAATGTCTCCAATACATGCCTTAAGCATGTGCTAATACATATATGATACAAGCCTTAAAAAAACACATAAAATACATACCTTTACTCATGAAGAAAACCTGAAGTGTATAATTTCAGACCAACCTAGTGCACATCATCTTTAGCAAGTGTAAGGTATCATCTTCATTGAATTTGCCTCAACGTCGTTGGATAGAGACTAGTCATTTGGTAGGGCCTTGTGGGACGAGTGTCATACAACCTACAGGGGTGCCTCATGGGACACTTGTAGCTTGACTTGCGTGGGTCAGGTAAATTAGGGTTTCAGAAACCCTTCGCTTTTGCAACTCTGAGACTTCCACACTCCTTACTTCCTCAAATTCACTTCCTCGGATTCGCTACAAAAAGATCACTTGAGAGATAGATATTCAATGAACTTGTGTATATCAAAATGAGAGGCTTCTTGAGGTGTATTTATAAGTGAATTATTTCCTTAACTTTAGGTTCAACATGTACTTTCTTGTTATAATTGTTTTGCCCTTTAATTAATGACTTGTAACTTCTTGTTGCAACCGTTTAGGGGCTTCTCAACCATTCTTCAGGGATTTCAAATTCAAGAGGGAATAACTCCTCAACCATGAAGAAATACATGGCATACCACCTACCATTGGAAATGAAATGATGATGATTTTCCATTTATGATTTTTTTTCATGTACTTGTAATGTTCTTCAAACTCATTTTCCTCAATCAAATTCAGGCATCATGAACACACCTATGGGCTCATTGTATACTTCTTCAAAGCATCTTCCTGTGAGGGGAATGCTCAAATATATGCCATAAGGTGACCACTTTGAAGACTTCTTCAATTATACCCATTAATTATAAAGGCTTCTAGACTTCTTCAATTATACCCATTAATTATAGAGGCTTCTAGACTTCTTCCAAAGTTGACATTAATGACAATCAATTTTCCAACAAAAGGAAAGTCCACCCCTACTAAATTTTTCATCCTTATTGCCTAATACCATTATTGCCTAATCCTCTAATGGTTGAGACTAATGTTATTCTTTCTCTGCCTTGAAGGAGTTGGGGGTTTAATATTGATTGATGATTATCTTTGATGGGTGTTGGTTATTCCTTTTGATGTGATGATTTAAAATGTCTTCATGATGCTTATTGACCTGTGATGTTTCATTGACATTTGTATGATGGAATTGATACGTTAAGTTCAGACCTTTTGTTGGTTCTGAAGTGCTTTATGATATTATGTGGATGCAAGGTTTTATGTTCTATTGCATGTCTTGAATAATTTTATTGTTGATGATTTTTCTGATTGACTAAATCAAACTATGCATCTTCCTGCTTGCATGATTGTGCTTCATGTTTTCATCTTTATGCTTTCGCATGTGGATTCTACTCACCTATTTCAAACTCTAATTCTGAATTAAAAAATAACTAATCCTTCTTTTGATTTAAAACTTGGCACATACAATATCAAAAAACTTATCTATAGCCACCCCTGATTATTTTTGAAGAATCTAATGCTTATCTATAAGTTTACTTTAAGTTAAGGAATATGAAGTTTATGGTGTATTGGTAAATCTCCTTTTGATTGCATAGTTGATCTCATTATTTTGTTTTGCAGGAGCAGGTTTGCAGGGCCACTTCATTTGCGTGACTGCTCGGGACTTGAGAGGCATGTGGGGGAATCTATTTATCCTTATCCATAACCTTGAACTTTATTCTTTCCAAGATTCTCCTTACCGTGAAGTGGATTACCTTTGATTGTAGTTGTCTTGAGTTTAGAAGCCCCCAAGGCAGTCAAATCCACCTTCCCCGCAAGCTTGTCCTTGAATCTCTTCAAATTGATCTATATCGGGTCATTTTTCGGTCTTACCTCTCACCAAAAACCAAGCCAAAATCCCATTCATCTTCTCGGTTGTAAGTCCTTGTTGTGTCCTCACCTGATGCGTGTTCACTATCTATCGCATTTGTATCAAGCATAGTGTTCTAGTGTAAGAACCTTTTCCTTGACCTGGATGTATTCTAGCTCCTCGAGATATTATAATGTCCACCCTCTGTGATGTGCGTCTTTATTGGACTAACATGTGTCATGCGTTTAGTTGGAGTCAATCTCCTTTTTTCATTCATCGCTACTTGTGACATTAAATCATCACATGAAGTGTCATATTCTTCCCCTTCATCCCAGTCGAATCGCATAGCTATATGACCTAAATCTTACCCGTGTCACTTGGTTTCTTAAATCCTACCGTATATGCCTTATTCCTAATTTTGGCCCCTAGGTGCGGAATCCTAACCGACGCAATCCTCACCGGTGGAACCATGAGGAGCATGGAACTTTGACTTGTGTAATTTTTCCTAATTTCCTAAATTGTTATTTTATTTTATTTTTTTATTTTTGTACATATTTGTTACATATATATTTTTATTTTGTTTTGTTTTTATTTATGTTCATTTTTACCATGGTTTTTCAAAACCACATGGTATTTCCTGTGGTTTCCCCCATGGTTTTCCCTTAAGAATTACTTTAGGTATTTATTTCTACATAGGGGAAAACTAATTCACATTAGATATTTATTTTTCATGGGGTGAATACATTTTCACATAGATAAGCTAATTTGTATTATATAAACAAACCATTTGTTACCTAGTGTGTTCTGACCAAGACCTAGGGTGAAATATCTATATCCTCTTTATATATATATATATATATATATATATATATATATATATATATATATATATATTCATTTTTTTTCATTTTAATTGTAATTTCATTTTTTTCATTTTTCTCCCTAAACCCTAACTTATATATACCCATTCTATTTTTCGTCTTTTGATTTAGTTTTAATTTTATTTTTTATTTTATTTTTCTTCCTCGCCCACCAAAATGTAGTGTACTATCCCAAATCCATCCCCATTGGCCCTCGCATGTGCATTATAAAAATTTCCATGAAAAATCAATGATTAAAAACACACCTCCTTATTTTTTCGAAGGCCTTCCTATTTTCTAGGAATTCCCTCCTCCCCTCTCGAATGCCATGGGAATATTATATATATATATATATATATATATATATATATATATATATATATATATTCCCAAATTCCTGGAAACCTTAGCATCTTATATTATAATATTTTTCTTGAGCCTTAAGCCTAGTTCACAAGAGAGCTCATCAAGTATTTGTCATGGAAGAATTACCATAGAGAAATTAACCCAAACTCACCTCCCTACCTCCTGGCGACGACGACCATGCAACACATTGTGGATAATTTAATTTATGTATATATTGAAAAGTATGCACACATGGGGAATTAATATATTATATTAACATTATACCCATGGGGAGCCCATGTCGTCGGAGTGTGAGATCAAATAGGAATCCTACGTTTTCCTCATAATATTTCAAGACTTATGCCCCTTCCCCTACCATAAAACACCAATGACGATGCATTATAATAATATTTTGGGGGGATTATTTTATTAGGGTTTATAACATGGAAAGCCCTCATCGTCGAAAGAGCCCATCTGAAGTTACCGTCAGAATTTACTTCAAGACTAACCCTCGCCTACCAACCCTCCTGATGATGATCATGCATTATATATACATGAAGCAATACTTTAATATTTTTCATGAAGAATGTCCACCCATTTGGATAATCATTATTTTAATAATATATATGGGGAAATTTTCACGTAAGGAATGATATTATTTAACAATTATTTTAAAAGAGGGAAATTACTCATGTGAAGTCATCATCGTCGAAAGTTACCTTAGAATATTTACCATGACTTATCCCAACCTTCCGATGATGACCCATCAACCATGCTTTATGTGATGGAAGATTAAATTAATATTGTTATTGAAAAACATGCACACATCCAAATGGAAATTATTTTAATATATGTTATTTGGAAGGTCATTTAATAATATATATATGTGAGACAATACTTATTGTAATATTATTTTAATATTAATCATGGGAATGAGCTGGAGTTACATCGTCATCGACATTTACAGTAGAAGAATTACCACACTCCCTTATCAACCCTCCAACGATGACGACGACCATGCACCATATATTATTTAATATTATTTCAAAGGGTTATTTTAATGTTTAATCTTGAAGAGTGTGTACCCATGGGGAAATATATTATTTTAATATTATGGATTATACCCATAGGGCCTAAGCTTGCTATGTTGTCAAGAGTGAGCCACCATTGGAGTGTCGTTGGGAGCTGAGCTATCGGAGTGAGGCGAGTCCACGAGAATGGGATTGCACCAACCTTTCGACGACGACAAAGACTTGGGGGGTAGTGGGGGAATATTATATGGGGATTTTCGTGTATGTTGAAGACTATGATGAAGGCTTGGGTTGAAGACTTTGGACTATGTCCATTTTGATGGGGGCGGGGGATTATTTATTATTTATTTTGTTTTATTTATTATTTTTAAATTTTCATTTTTTAATATTTATTAATTCCTAGTTCCGCGGGGGTGGGGGGAACATTTTAATATATATATATATTTTTTATTAATATTTTTTTTAATGGGGTTAAATAGATTAGTTTAATTATAATTTTCTTTGGTTTTCACATAGGATTAGGGGTGATTTTTTATTAATTTTTTTATTACTTGTAATTAACATAGGACAATGTAATTAATTTTGTTATTTTCCATTTTATTTATTTTTTTCCTAATTTAAAAAACAAAAAGGAAAATTAGATAAAATTATACTACAAGCCATAGGTTCCATACTTGCCCAGGTTCTTATTTCAAATTATCTATAGGGGATAAAATCGTTTAAACTATTAAGTGTTGGATTATCTTGTGCATGTGGGATGTTTGTTTGCAGGTTAAGGATCAACGACCCAGATTCACCCACATGCATGATCGACGATTGTTGAGCGGCGTTTTTCAAATGAGTACAAATTGGGTTGTAGATGTCGAAATTGAGCCCATGATACCTTGTTGGAAATTTATCAAGAAGATGAATGCACTGGTAGAGGTCTCCAGGCTAGAAAGGTGAAAAAAGACATAAAAAAATGCAGAAAATAGTAGACCACTGATTAGGGAGCATAAATGGTTGTGCCGACTTCAAGAAGTCATATCTTGGGCTGTGGACAACAAAATTAGGCCCGAGATAGCTAGTTGGAAATATGAAAGAGAGAATAACAAGATGGGATATAAAGTGTTGGTAGATACTAAATGGAAATTGTTTGAAAATTCAAAACACAGAAGGAACCCAAATTTAGTTGAAGAACAAGCTATGCTATGCTCTAATAGTCATATCTCAAGCTACAGACAATGAAACCAGACCAACAATAACTCAATGGAAATATGAGACTAAGGATAATAATATCAAAAGACATTAATCAGTAGGAAAACATTAGAAACTCCCATGATATCTTAGGGAACATAATATAACACCAACAAACAAAGATACTAATATTTGCAATTAAATGTTATTTACGAACAACTCGAGGGAGAAAATAACCACTCAGGAGTCTCTTCAGCTCCCATTTGTAACCCCCACATATTAATTTAAAAAAATATAAAATAAATTTGAATTGTAAGATGAAAAATGGAAGGAAAACGAAATGAACGATCACTAGAGATAAAGAGCCTCTCTTGTTTTATAAAAGAGAGCTTGTTGAATGTAAAAAGGGACTTTTTCCCTTTGGGAATGATAAAAAATATTCTTACTTCTGAATGAATAAAGAGAAAGAGGCATTTCAGAAATTTGTGACTTTGATGAATGTATATGAGACCATTCTTTGTGCATTTATTTTCTTCTTGAGTAGCATAGAATTCTGTTGTATGAATTATTTCTTCACTTTGTTCTATATGTTCATGTTGTCACATGTTTTCTTATGAGTACATAAATAATGTTATGAATGCATTGCATAACTAATTGTATATGTATCTATATCATTGTTGTTATCGCTTGTCGTTAGGATACATGAATTATTTCTAGTTCTGATGATATTATCTCTCAATGTACTCATTCTTTTAGCTTTGATCCTGGGATAGGTTAGAAATAGTTAGTATTATATTAGTATTAGGATTAATTAAAACTCTTTAGGGGACAATCTGTTTTCTTTCCCCTTTTTCTTCTTTTAATTCTGAGTGGGAACGAGGCCCACATACTCATCAGAAACACTACACCAAATGAGAGTAGGTCTAATTGGGACCTATCATCGGGCGTTCTCCCTTACCTTCTTAAAAGGACATTTGGACCCATCAATAGAAATGGCACTAGAAGGAGGGCTAGATGACAAGTTGAGCATGTGGAGTCGTTCACATTAAAATTGTTTTAATTTACTAATGGCTCCATCCCATATCCCTTTATGGAGATTTTTTTCTGGTACTGTACCTCCAGAACCTCCTAGAAATATTTTACATTTATTGCTGCAACTTAAATTTGATAGCGAGGGTGAGATGCCTACATATGAACGTGCTTTTAAATTCTCGAAATTTTGTTCTTCTCGCAATATTACTGATGGAAGTGTCATTTGCAACCTGTTCACTCTCACTTTTGTAGGTTGGATCGAGAGTTGGTGTGAGACCTTTCTGACTTCCTCTATTCACACATGGGAGAAGTTTATGCTTCAATTTTGGCATGCTTTTGAGAATTATGATTATGATAAATTGTGTGAAGAAATTTCAGAACTTAGGAAGATAGAAGATTAATCTCTTGGATATTTTGTTATCATACTTACTCATCTTTTCTATATATTTCGTTTGGATGACAAGCCCTCTACCAATGATTTCATTTCCTTATTAGTTTCTCTTACTGATGAAACATATGAGCTAATTGATGGAGAATATAAATCATGTTTTAATGTTTCTTCACATGTTGATTTTCATTTACATGAGAATATTGAAAATGTTGATCCTTTTGTTGGACTCCACATGTCTGAATATTTCTTTACTATAGAGAATATAGATCATGGAGAAAATTATTTTTTGGAAGAAGTATATGTATCCTCCCACCACTCCATTCCCCCTTTCCTTATGATGAAAAAGAGACCTCTTGTGTAGTAAGTCTGATTTCAAATTTTTATGTAGCCGACCAAGAGGAGGATTTTCTTGTTGATAATGAGACACTTCGGGTCACACCGATGCTTATGTCAAGTTCTCATTATCCTATCTCATATTTTACATCACAAGGAATGTAAGAGGAAGCTATGGGGAAAGACATGAATGTTGATCACTTTGTTAATGAAGAAAATTTGGACACTTAAAATGTTAACTTCATCATCAATGGATGAAATTGAATTAGTTTATTTTTATTTGAATTGTTCTATTGTTATACATACTCCTGATATAACTAACATAAAGCAAGAATGTTTTCCTACTGCTGATGGATCATTTATTGAAACTTCTTGTTCAAAGAATTCTTTACATTTTCTCCTTACTTCTAACACTGAGTGTGTGCTGAAAGATATTTCATATTCTTATATTGTTCAGGGGAAAAAAAACCACACTGATCTTTCCACTTCAGGAGAAGAAATAAACACACAAGACATAATTTTTTTAACACAACTACCCATTTTTTGTTTGCAAAAGGAAAACCATATTGAGAAAGAATGCGTTGACTGTGAAACCATTCCTAGTATGATGTATATCAATCCAAAATAAATCACTGATGTTCTTAAAGAGGAGGAACTTCCATTCAAGGAGTTGCTTTTTGAAAATGCCTCTTGTTTTACAGAAGCATTAATTCTCTTAATTCTTTAACTTATTATTATTTGTATCCTGATCTCTTTAATGATTTTATTTTACAGGAATCCACTGATTTCTCTATTCAAATGAACTCAATAGGGTTGACCCCTTCTGAAGTACTTGATGGTTGTAATGTGCATACATAAGATAGAGAGGATAAGGACCCTTCCCTTGAACTTAACACAACTATGCCTTACTAATATTTTTCATGGGATGAAGGAAATGTTGTAGAAAATATATATCAAACCATGTCTACTTCTTTTTCATCTTCAATTTGGATTAGTAGAGAGTCTTATTGTTCAAGTATCCCTTTAATTAATACTGTTGATGCTAGTGGCCTCCACCATTGTCTAGAGGAATTGTCTTATACCATGGTGGGTATTGACCCATGTATATCATTTGATTCCACTATTATGTCTCAAGTAGATAGTGTCTTGAAGTATGAGCCCCGAGAGGATTGTCAAGACAATGAGGCACTTTGGTCTACACCTATGGTTATGTCATGCCCTCATTCTCTTGGTTTGTATTTTGGATTTAACAATTTTACTAGCATAACAACTCTCTCACCAAGTACACTTCACATGAATTCTATGCACAATTCTCATTCGATATGCTACTTTCAATTAAACTCTCTCTTTCAATTCTATGTTAGCCATGGTCGATTTTATGATAGAATTGAAGCATGGTTGGAGGAATCATATCCAACTAATGTTCCCATAAATTATCATTGTCACATATTTAATATAGTGGATATAGTTTTTTATGCTTTAATTTTTTCCACTTTTACTCTATATTTATTTCAAGCTCTGTCACTAATATTTTGTCTTGAACATATGTTTGTAGGATCAAAATTATACGAATGGATACATTGGAATTATGACTTTACATAGCTCAATTTTAGCCATTGTAGCATAGAATATGAGTAGGATCAAATGGGCTACTGTCTTTTCCTTGCGCAATTTAGCTTTGCTTTCTAGTTTTTGATTTGTTTTTTTGTTTTCCTTTCTTTTTATTACTGTTTGTTGAATAGTACATGCAATTCTCAGTAGAGATAGGAGGAAATAGTAAAGATTGCACACTAATTTTCCCTTGAATGGAATTCTTGAATTCAATTTTGATATGGAAATATTGTTTTATTTTTCATCTCAAAACTCTCTATGTTTGGGACAATTTTCAGAACCTTTCTTATATTCGTTCTCCACTTTGCCAAATATTTTTCAAGCATTCTGCTATCTTACAAGTGGGTCTTTTATATAAATGATATTATCTATCCCCTCTTTTGGTGAGAGTAGGATTCAGATTTGTTCAAACTCATATCTACATGATTCTAATTGGAAAAGTTTGATTGATGTCTCATACACATTGAATGGAATTTTTTAGTATTAAAAGTTTTCCCATTTGAAATCCAAGCCACTCCAAATCCTTGTAATCTCTTTAGATGATTATGTTGTTGATACTGAGAGGGGGGTGAATCAGTATCAAGTACAATTTAAAAAACTTTTTCAACTTATACTTAAACCATTCAATTATATCCAATGAGAAATGAACAATATTATAAGAGTTACACCAATACACCACAATACACCATGCACAATATATGAGAAATAATCAATAGTTTTTTGTTTTTTTTTCAAGGGAAGTAATGACTTCCAAAGGTAGCTACAGATTCCAAATGTAAAGGGAGGGATAAAAATCCAAGAGGAAGATACAATCCTCCAATTTTCACTCCTTGAATCCTTCCCAAAAAGAGGTTATAGAAAGAATGGTAGACTTTATTCAATTCTGGTCTGTTCAGAAGACCCAACTTGTACAGCATGCCCCATGCTCAATATTTAACATATGATTTGGAAACTCTCATACAAGAAACTACATTCCATACTCTTTCCATTGGAAGTGGTCCCACTGCATTTGGATTCTGTATGAAAAAGTTATAACTGTTTTACCCAGAACACCTATTTATTGACTAGTTTCAGGACTGGTCACAAACCCTATATTCCACAGAGTGTATCTCCATAATTATAGCGAATAAAGAGCTGAAATTTTTACCAGAGGTACCTTGATATGTCTTCTCAATACCATAGAAATTTCACCATCTGAATCGTTCTATAAAAAAATTTATAGAAAAAATGGTAAGATGACCTGAAAATAACATACCTTAGAACACATCACCAAAAGACTTCATCCTCCTTGAAATCCGGCCTTCTTTTACTTCTTCTTCCCTCTGAAATTCGACTTTTATCAAATGAATGTATAATGATATTTATTTATACCATTTATGTCACTTCCTTTTAACATTAGGGCCGACTTGACACTTTCTTATTTTGTAATTATTATTTTCAGGGCCTACATGTACTTCCTTTTTCAATTCACTTTGTC
>ML785984.1:620566-643133 GCA_009831015.1 Picea engelmannii | reverse complement strand
TTCAATTCACTTTGTCATCTTCAAAAATTCATTTCTCCTCAACCATGAGGATCCATGTGACGTGACACATACCACCGGAAATAGCATGATGTATACTATCCATTCATGGGTGTTGTATATGCATGTGCATTTTCCTTCATGTCAAAATACCTTTATCAATCTTGCGGTTCAAAACCCATGACTAGGGTTGACATCAATGACAACAATCAATCTTCCAACATATGTTTACTTGGTTTTGGAGTTATCCAAATGGTATCTTTTCCATTGAATCTTTTCTTTGATTAGTTTTAGCCAACATGATTTTTTTTGTATAGTCGTTTCTTTGCATAGTGAGCTTGGTTGATTTCTCTTTTGAGTTATTTTATTACAACACCTTTAGTTTTAATTTATGGGCATTGGTTGCGCATGTATTATCTTTGTTCAGTCAGTTTTTCAAGGAGGAGATTCATCTTTTATATGGCATCTTTCTTCACCCAAGTTTCCTTTAATACACAACAACAAGAGATATTCTTTCACATTGTCTAGAAACATGTATTGATATTTTGGACAACATGGTTATTTAAATCTTTCGCTGAAATCGTTTTCAAAAAATAACTTGGGAACCAATATTTTTATTTCCCAAGTCACTCGTCGACTAAAGACTCAATCCTAGCACTGTCAATCATGATAATTTATTTTAGATTATCTTCCATCCTTTGGATTTTCTTATATTGATTCACTCAATCTGGTCTCATTCTTGGATGATTTGGTTTTTATCATGGCTTAATAATGTCTCACTTGCATCATCATGTTGAAATCACACAAATCCTTAGAGGTGTAAATACCTTAATGTAATATCTTCACACAACTTCTAATACTTTTAATTTTGAGTTCTCGGCATCTATTTTAACCTTGACCATGGTAACAATTTTCAATATGTGGATTCCTTGGGGGATGTAACTCGTCAATCTATTGGGCCCCACATTATTCAGTATTACTTGAACCCAAAATCAATTTATTCATAATAAAAAAATATAATCATTGTTTGGGTTAGTTTGGAACATCTTCTATTTGATCCCTCGTACTCATGACCTTGCTAATTTTGTTTTCCGGATTATATGTCTCATTATTTTTTAACGGAAAATCTATCTAGTAGTGAGACAAGCTACACACTCTTCTTTTTCCATTTCATTTTCTCTACATTATATGTGACATGTAATCTCAAGGACGTTAAATGCATAATTTGTCTACTTGGAACACTCTTGGGAACTTGAGGATATCAGTTTCATGGACTTTCCCATCATGCCAATCTTATCACCTATTAGAAATCCAATCTCAATCACTTCATTCAATTTTGTTTCCTAATTATATATTTCATTTGAGTTGGGTAATTCAACCCATATAGGCTATGACCTGAGATCATTTGTACCTTTACAGAGAATCTTCATCACTCCCTTTCCATGATGTTTTCCTCTTTCCTCTCACAAGGCTAAAGATGATCATACAATGTTTCACATCATTGTCGTTAGTAGTCAAAGAAAACACATACCTTGGGGTGCAATGTTGATAATATTTGAACCATATTTTTATGACTAAGGTTTGTTGGTGGACTGGTATCCTTAGAAGATAGGTGGAATTGAAGTCTTATGGTTCTGTTTATTTAACTTGATTGATTCTAATTACAAGAATGATATGGAATGTCTATAGGATCCAAATCTCACAATGATCAATGACACTAAGCCTCATGTTAAAGGGAATATTGCAGGAAAAGAACATAGTTCTTATATCTCAGGAAGAAGGCTGTGATATTTGAATGAATGAACAATAGATGAATACTTGATGGCAGCATTGGCATTTGCATAAGTTTTATGACAACCCACTTAGTTTAAGTTTACATTAGCTTAGCATGTTTTTCCTAGGATTAGTTTAATTTTGATATTTTCTTTTCTTTTTAGTTTAATTTCATTTCAATAATTTAGTCATTTCAAGGAAGAGATCTTCCCAAAATTTCTGATAGTTGATCACACCTTTCTGTTTTGATATACAAGTTGGAAAATGGCTTTTGTGACTAGTAGCTCAGAATCTTTTCTCTTTAATGAAGGAAATTTAGGGAAGTGTTAATCTAAACTTGATTGCTCATGTTCCTTTGCGACATTTTTTTTAATTAACCAAGATTTTCACCAACTCAACAACTGATCAAAAATATATTCTCATTCATGTATTCACATAATTATTTATGATCCAGTTGATATTTGGAGTCCTTCTCATGATTATTTCGATGACCTCCAAAACTGTATTGTCTCCTCTTTGCTTCATCAAATATAATTATCTGAATATTTGTGGCTAATGATTATCTTCTATGGCAGAGGAAAAGTGATACTCTGGTGAAATATGAAATGGAATTTATGTTATTAAAATTTTCATCGTTTTCAAATATGCAAAGGGATTGCTTATGTCAAGAAATATTAAGAGCTTATTGGTTTGTGAAATATTTCATGTAATTGGTTTTTGAAAATCTATTTTGAATAAACTGTATGTTGGTGTGCAATGGGAAAACCCAGGGTTCAACATGAATTCACCAACAAAACCCTCATATATCAACCCTTTCGGCATCACCTACAAGAAGGTGAAGTCTCACTCAAGGCATCTATTTGAACTGTAGGAACCAGGTTTCCACAGTGATGAAGGGATGGGAGGTAGTCCTCATAACCATTATACTTAGAATTAATTCATTATACCTTATATCATATGCGCAGAAACATAAGAACATGTAACATATTCAAAATAACACATATATATATATTCTCACTCTTTCATCCTCGCATACATTGCATCACATACATTCCCTACTTATTAATTTCTGACTACTCTCTTAATTTTTTCCACTACTTCTCTATCCAAAAATCCTTACATATTTATACAATTACAATAGGGCTTAGCCCATATCAATGGACCCAAAATTCCCAACGGCTTCTAACGACCTTCTTCCTTTTGTGCATGCTAGCTCAAAAGTGCACCACTTGTCTTTCCTTCTTATGTGCATGTTGTGCAGTTTCCAAAACTAGTCCAAAAATACTATCCCAACAGGCCCCCAACACTCACCTATGGCTCGTCCCAAGCCACTCATGCATTCTGTTTCTCTCCATTCCACATCACAACAAATTTCTCAAAGGTTTCCTTTCTGTTTTCAAACTTCTCCTTTGTTTTTGCTTCTTGCATCAAAATCTCCTCCGTTGTTTGCACAGTAATGGGGTTCTTCAGTTTCTATGCATTGTCTTTCATTGCTTGCTTCACTATGCCTTGTGCAACTGCAAGTTCTTCTATCACCCGAAAGGTATCCTCCTGTATCGACTCAATATTTTGCATGAGAATATGTTTTTCATCTCTTATTTGGTTTATCTCTTTGTGCAACTACCTATTCTCAACTATTGCAGACATTCTCTCTGTTTGTAGCATGGTTCTCATTGTATATGTGATATTCTATGCCTTATCCTATGCAATTTTTAACCTTTGTTATAATGCTTGTAGCTAGACATTCTCCAACAATTGAGCCCACACTAGTGTAATATCTTCATACAACTTTGTGCATTCCTCATCCAAGATCCTAATGCTATCCACAGTCATCATGACTATCTTCTCCCATTTCTCCCTATCCTCTAGTGGGGTACTTGGCATTGTGCGAGCTTCCAAATATATTATCTTTGCACGAAATCCTTGAATGGATTCACTTATCTTTGTTAATTTCTCTTCCAAGGGACTATCTACTTCAATTGGTACCTCTGGGAAGTTGTTTTATACCTCCTACACTTCCAGTTGTAAACTTTTTGTTTCCTGCATGGCCTCGTCTCGTTCCACCATGAGTTTACTGTGCTGCATGTCTGTTGGCAGCCAATTCACATTTTTATACTGTCCTTATAAGCTTCCTACACCAGTGTTTTGCAAACTTTGATTTTGTCGCATCTCTTCAATAAAACGACACTATTGTTTTATATGCGTTTGCACAGTTACCTTTGTTCTTTTTTTCACGACTAAAAGCGTAAAAACTTGGTTTGCGAAGTCACATTAAAATCGTTACTAGATTGTTATGATTGCTCTTGTTTATATGCTCATCGTGTTTTCGAATTTGTTTATTGTTACACAATTGACAAGATTCCAAGATCATTATTCTTTTGACATTCTTATTCGTTAATGAGACTTCATTTACAAGACTGTGGTGATATTCTTTTGATCAAGTTTATGATGCATTGGTTATTTGGATTTATATGTTCTTTGATCGATATACTTGGCACATTGGTTTCATAAAAACACATTGGTGTTATGGTTAAATCCTTGGTATAAATCGTTTCATACAACACATAGCTCATATAACCAAACCCTTGGTGTTATTTTGATTCATTGCTTTGGTTTTGAAACAATAACTTTTGCTCACGCGAATGTTTAACCCACTTACCATTGATTTCATTGGTTGATTGAATGGCATAATTGTTAACCTATACAATAGTGGGTTGAATAACTATTTGCACCGACGGTTGTACTGTAGATATGATTGTTTTGCATGTAGTGAAATAGCTCCACCACCTTCGCACGATATGTCATTAATGTTTTTCCCCCTATCCCTGTTTCACCTTGGCTAGTTTCGAGTAAGCCTCTGAGTGTTCTGCCCCTACGTAGGTTGTGTTCAAACCCTAGCTCGTTCACATTGCTCACTGTGTACTCCTGTCTTTGGCACCGGTAGTGCGAATTGAGCCGAATGGTAGTCAAGCTCTGTTACTCTTTGATGACACCCAAAAAGATTTAGAGGATAGTGGTTGGCTCGCGTGTATACAGAGGTTCGAGGGTTTCAACATTTTTGTTGCACAGCAATTCGCCCTTACCTTTGATGGGTGTAGGGATAAAGTAGGTGACATTCAGCTTGAACTCAATGAAGAATTCATTAGCTCTTCTACATGACTAGTAGCCACGGGCCAGCGATGGTTTAAAAACTCCAAAGTTGATGAGGTGTCGTGGCCATTACTATTCGTATCACGAAAGGTTACATCCTGTGACAAAGGTATGCCTATTTTCACCCTTAAACCCAAATGGCACGATATTTTAGTGATTGTGAAACAATTTGTGACCTGTGAAGGTCGGTATGGATTGGTTTTTCTTTATCACCTTCAACTGTTAATGAATTTCATGGGTTATCCATTGAACATGCCACATTACTACTTGCGTAGTCTGTACAAGATGTAAAAGAGGTTTAAACGAGAGAAGGCCGATAGTAGCTTGTTCCACCACGGCCTGATTAGACTCATCATCATTCACCATTTAAACCTTCATGATGATAATTGGCAAGCCTTTCTATCCTGAAATGGCTTTGTTGATTCAGAATCCGTTCAAATCGACAAGTCTGTGGTTAGTGAGACTATGGTCGGGCCACCCGTTCCATTCCATATCCTCCTACCCCTGGCCAAGCCCTTGGTCTACCCAGACATCGACCTACCCGACATCATAACAGACAAGGATAAGGCTGTAAAAAATCCTGTGAGTAAGAAGGTCAAGGGTAATCCTACTGTCGACAGCAAGGGTAAGAAAAATGCTCGATTGATATCGAGACTTGCTCAAAATAAACCTAAGCCTAATGTTGATCAAAATCCCAGAATTCTGAGCAAAGACTCTGACTCAGATATAGAGCGTTTCCTAGCTGAAGAGTATCCCCACTCCCATGGCTTATGTTCCAAGCAACCCTATGACTATGTATCTAATTTGCCCCCATGCCTAAAAAACAATCCTAACTACCCAGGAATCAAGTTGCAAAATGAAACCCCTGGTGGCTTACACAAACCCTCGATTGTTATGTCAAACCCCGAGCAATCATCATGCATCCAATGCAGTGTGTGGATAGAGCACTACTAGACCGATGTTCCCTTATTATAGTCAAAAATCAAATCGTTGGAAAACCAAGTTATAGTACTGTCGAGAGAAAGGGACAAGTTTCAAGCTAATGACAAGAAATAGAAAACCACTGGTTCGATCATCTTTAGGAATGTCGAATCAACAACAACCTTTGTCAATTCCAAATTTTCATAACCAAGTTGTTTGCTGATTATCTAGGTATGAATTTCAATATCAATTTCATTTTATGAATTGCTAGGATTAATATAAAGAATTGAGTTTTGGTTTTCAATTAGCTTTACCCATTATTCGAAATGATTCTGTCATAGTTTGATTATAAAAAACGGTTATGTTGTGGATCCTGTACAGTAGATTCACTCTGCTAAAATCAAATGTAGTTATGATTTGGTTATGCGATTTTGTCGTACCCAGTTTAGTATAAGCAATTGATTAGTTTTTGATTTGGTTTGTTTTGTTTTTGAATCAATGTTGTTCATTTGATTTAGGATAATTGATTTGGTTTGATTTCGATTGGTTTCGTTTGTCCCTAACAAACTCAAAACGATTTCATTGATTTTGAGTTACCAGTAATGACTCTATTCGGTGTCGAATCATTATTTTCATTTGGGTTTCGATTGCTTTCAGCATGTGTATAAGATCTATTTGCTAAAATTGGGAAGCTGTGTTGATTGTGTCAAACTCAAACTGTTCGATTCGTTCTTGTTTTGATTGGATTGTTGCGTGTCTTGAGTTAGCACGATTGCCTGTATGAGTTTGATTGGTATCAAAAATAGATTTGATTGCTGCTCTGTTGGTTTTGATTTTCAACAAAGATTTTATCTCTATTGAATTTGTATGAAAAACTCGGCTAATAGTTCATTTTGTAATTAATTCAAGTGATGATTTCTTTGACTGTCAATTGATTTTGTTTGCCCCCAATTGGCAATAACAAACTTTTGGCAAATCCCACATACCCTGTTATCAACCGATTAATTCAATTACGATATCAATTTACATACAAGTTTTGATTTAATTTATGATTAGCATGATCGTTTGTATTTGTTTAATATAGTCCTATTCGTGTGGAAAACGATCCTGTTGACTTCGTTTGGATTTGAAAATGATTTTGTTAATGGCTGGAGCATCATAAACTGTTGATTTTGATTTCAATTGGTCCATGAAACAATTTCATTGTTGTTGAGTTATCCAATACGATTATGTTTACCCGAATTGGTGATAACGAATTAAACAGAATGCATCCATCTCTGTTATCATTTAGTTGAATACGATTTAGTTTGTTCAATTTGCATACAAGTGTCAATTTGAATGATGCTTTTAGAAACCAAATATTTTTTTTTAATAGTTTGAATGTATTCTCTAAGATTCAAATTGATTTTAAAATGATTCTGTGTTTGATTTAGACCAGCTACAAAATCGCAAGATTCCGTAGCTAGTCTTAGAAATTAGATTTTTCTCAATTTTATTAATAAAATACCCTCTAATATTGTCTATTCTTGTCCTTGTTCAGGTACATATGAATTACCATGAGCTATTGGACATAATGTGGCAGTTTGGGAGATATATTGGATTTGGTTTTGTCTTAGGTTGTTAACTTGAGTCATAAACTTGGGATATTTTCCCTGATTTGTGGAAACTGTTTTGATAATTCCCACAGGAATGTTTTAACCTGTGGGAAGTCTTTAAATACTTATTATATTTTGTAATAATGATCATCCTCACTTGTGGGAGAACCAAACTATGGATTTATGATACAAACTGAGATGAAAGTTGATGTTTTGTAACAGCTTTCGCTTTCAATATATCAAACTTTTGTTTCAAGTTTTATTCGTATCAGTTTGCAGTTGATTATAGACTACTTTAGCTATCGTAATCTATTGTAGGTTGATGTGACTTGATTAATGTGTTATCCATATCTGATCTCTTTCATTATTTTTAAAATGCAGCAATTACTTTGTTTCAGTTAATGAATTATAGATTTCTCTTCTTCGTTAATTGAATCATTTTGTATAGATCTTTGCATACAGATTTATCTAACTGTGAAGATTTATAATTCATAAGATTGCTATAATTTTTATGTCTTGTTTTTCCTGTAATTATATTTAAAGAGCACTATAGCTTTCCGTTTACGAGAAGCTCTTGGAGAATCTGGTGCGGGTTTCCTATCTCCGATCAGCTAAGATAATCATTGCATACACAGGACAAACCTGGAGCGTTTCTTTAGGTTAGTTTGTTGTTTAGTATTTAATAGTTAATTTGTTAGTATAGTATAAGTAGTTTAGTTAGATATATGTATAGTTTAGATTCATAGTTAGAAGTATTATTTTATTTGCTTAGTTTAGTTAGTTTTTATTTTATTTCTTTTTCATAAAATTATAAAAATCAAAAAACAATTTCGCTGTCTTAGGACAGTTTGCAAATGACTTTTTGCGGGTTTTCATTTAAATCTGTACTTTGTGAATATTATACATTTGTGATTAAGATTTAATTATGTTTATAGTTGAATGTTAAATTTTGTAGAGTTATTATAGTATTAGATAGTAAATTGTATATATAATAGTTTAGATTTGTTTATTAGTTTGTTTTAATTGTTATTTTTCATTTAGATTAGTTAATTTAGAGTAGTTTTCTTTTGTTTTCTTAGGACTTAGATCGGCTAACGGAGCTGTTAAACCTGTCAGGGTGGGTTATCCCAAATGGCTTGGGTTATTTAGACAACCCCGGACCGGATCCACTCTTCCAGTTGGCGAGCATTCAGTTTCACCCGTCAACAATGTCGTGCATCATTATCTTCATTTACTTTGGCCAACTCCATAGAATTTGACTCTATGCGCAAGTGGATCTCTTGTGTAACACTTTTCTGCAAGCTATGTAGCACATTTTCGGTTAACTATGACAACACTAAGTCAATATGATTTAATTCTTATGTGTGCTCCTATATTTATGTCTTGGGGAACAATATGGCTCCTGCTGATATCTTCATGATACGACTCTATCCTGATGTTGATGGTGGTTTTGATGTTGTCAGTCATGAATTTGTTGTCTTTTTTGTGCTCTCTATCTGTTCTTCTTATGTTGTTTAGGCTGGCTCTATCTTGGTTGATTCCAAAATCTGGTGCAGTGTAGCTATCTGCGCCTGCACATTAGTGTGCATTTCTTCCTATTTCTATGTAGCTCAAAAAAATGCTTCTTCATTTACTTCTTTTCCCTAATCCCCAATCTTCTCCAAGTCATCCTCATTCATGGCCTAGATTGCTACTTCTTTTGATGCTCTCCTCTTCTTATGTTTATGAGTTGAGCGTCCTTGAGATTCTCTTTTCTCTTCTCTCTAGTGTGTGGTTCTATTTCCTGAGTGTTTCCTACACCATCCCCTTGTTATTCATGTTTGTTTTCTTCTTCTCGATCCTTCTATGGTTTTTGTGTCTCCTTCTATGTTGTTTTTTTCACTATGGTTTTCCACTCTGCTTCCCAGTCATTGACAATCTGGATGACATCTTATTCGATAAATATGTAAATAGTTGACAACCATTGCTGATCCGGATCCCTCTTCGCTTGAATGTACATGTGGTGTGGCCCTGCCTTGAATAATGTGATTTCTTTGTATTTTTCAACTATTGGAGGTATAAGGCATGGTGTGTCCTCAATGCATTTCTAGATTGTATCCTGATAGATGTAGAAGGTGATGTTATTATCCATTTTCCTATTCTTGTGCGTGGTATTCCACAAAGAAACATACCTCGCTACTAGGAACATTTGTTGCATACCTTTTAGGATTTGGGTTTCTTTCGGCTCCCTCCAAACAACTAATAAAATTAAAATCAATAAGAAAGCATAATGAAACTTTGTTCCTTTCTCATGTGATTCCCTACAGTCAATTAAGAATCGGTTCACCAAAAATGTTACCCAGTTTATCTGCACTCATGTTACACACTTCCTTGTTGCTGGTATTACTCTTGCTGGCACCTGATCTCTGTGACACTTCCTAAGAAACTTGAAAGTGAGCACCAACATTGAAAACCCAACATAATCATCGTTGATTCTTGCTACGTCCAATCCATGTGCTCCTCTGTGCATGCCATATTTTTCCTTCATCCTTTCTGCTAATAATTTTTCATGAGTCTTATTCATGAATAGAGGTAGTGGGTCTTCCCCTACTGAAGATAATCATGTAATCCACACAATATGTTGGGTGTCAATTGACACTAGCCTGTTCGACTATAGGAAACCTCTATGGATGAAAATCAACAATAATTTGATGCAGATGTTTATTTATGCACTTTTTCCAAAATGTGGGTTCTCCAATAGGTTTAGTATGCATGTTCAATGCAGTCTTGTTTCCCACTCCGGTGGCTCGACTGTGAGTATGAGTGAGTCTGGTTTGATTGATGTGCACAGGTAATTCTTTGGTGCTAACTATGGAAACTTTTTTATATCTGCAAGGTCATGGTATGAAAATATTAGGCTTCCTATTGTTCCCAACATATCTCCCTTAACAATGACCCCCGGTGGAATCACCGATGGAACCAGGTTGTACTTCGTCTCCTTGGGCAATCTAACTTGGTTTATTGTTGGCTTTCTGGGTGGCACATAATCCCTAGGAAATTTGATTGGATATGATTCCTTGGCTCTCACATTTTCTTCCTACACCAGTACTAATGCCTTGTTATTGTGTGGTTTCCTATTCTATGTTGTGGATGCTCCTTCCTTTGGTGGAACCATGGCTTTCTGTGACTTGAATATGTTTGTAACTCACTCAGCTCTTCTATGGCTCTTTGTTCTCTTCGAAAGTATATGCAACAATAAACCTTTCTCGTCTCCCATTGTATTCTTTTATAGGTGGTTTCTAGTTGTTTGATTCCTTTTCGTGCCCAAATTATTAGTCCCAAATTTTATTCACATTAAATTCTCATTTGGATCCTACATTAATTTCTTAGTTTCCATTGAATTGAGGTCTAGGTTTTCCAACCTATTGATATCTCATCGTCATTTTTCATTTATGACTATGCGTTCCCTCCATTTCTCCATTACATTTTCTCTTTAATGATTTCCTCATCCTCTGCGTAGGTCCTTATCCTGGATCTTCAATTCTCCTTTCTGCACGTAGTTCAATTATTCTTCATTTCCATGAAATTTTCTTGTTCATCTCTTCTTTTGCTAATATGACTCTTTGAACAATGCTTGATTCATAAATTCAAGCCTCTTGTCTCTTAAAATGTTTATTGTGGCTTGCCTCAATCTATTTCATTGATTTTTTATTTTATTTTATTTTCTGTAATACAATATAAAACAAATACTATAATATAGATATTATGGTACACATACTGCATAGTGAGGCTAGTGCATGGAAGCACACCTGTTCCTATATAGTTTTAACCGACTACCGTTGACCAGTCCTTCTATGATTTCCCCATTCAATTTTTCCAACTAAACAACACCTTCTTCTATCAAAAATCTTATGACATACAAACCCAACCAGTGCATTTGGAAATTTCTAGAGTGCTGTAAAAAATTGTTTTCATAGAGAAAAACCAAGTCTCCTATCTGGAACTTCTTCCGTTTAATATGTATTTCATTTCATGCCTTTTTATGTACTTTCTGAACTTTCTGATGAAATCCTGTGACAAAGTAGTATTCCTCGAGTTCCACTATCTCTAAAACTATTTTATCTACTGCGTCAGAATCAATGAGCTCTGTCAACGTGGCAATGCACAGGCTCGACACAATGAACTCCATGGGAATAACTGCTTCCTAGCCATATACTAATCAAAATGGTGTCTATCCTATTAACTTCTTACATGTGGTCTGGTATGCCCACGATACTGAAGAAATACTCAAGTCCAAATCGTCTCTATTTACATTACATATCTTCATCAACGCATGCTCTAGGATCTTGTTAAATGCTTCCACTGTTCCATTCGCCTAAGGATGATAAGGTGTTATCTTCTGGTGATAAATATGAAATTCTTCTTTCAAAGAAATAATCATTTTTATTCAAAAAATGGGTCCCCTAATCACTCAAAAGGATTCTTGGACATCCAAATCTCATAACAACATTCTCAAATAGAAACTATGCAATAGTTTTTGAGCTGCAATCTCTGACAGGTTATGCTTCAGCCCATTGGGTCAAGTAATATTTCATAATGATTATATATCTTGTTCCTGACCTTTTTGTTGGTGGGTTGATCGATCCAATGAAATAAACTACCCATTTATTAAAAGTGTCCAACATAACTTGCGGCATTAAATTTATCTCATCTCTTCATGCTGGCTTCCCAACTTGTTGACAAACATCATAGGTTTGACAAAACTCCTTAGCATCCTTATGAAGGGTGGGCCACCAAATCCCTGCGTACAAAATTTTCCGAGTCATCGCTTTTCCTTGCATAGTGGCCTCCTACAATACCTTCATGTGCCTCCAATCATATCATATACCTCTCTTACTCTAATAGACATTGTCTAAGAATACCATATGTACCTAAATTATACAAATTCCCTACTATGAGTTGATAATATGTTTCCTCTACTACTAACTTCTTCTTTTGCACAATTGTAAAGTCGGGTGGGAATAAACTTGTGCTAAATAATTGGAAAATATCTACAAATTAATCATTGACCATTTGTTCTGCGAACAAGTGTGTGTCTGGTAGACTATCATTCAAATTCATGGTGTCTTCCCCTGTTAGTATGTGTGACAAATGGTCAGGTCTTGAGTTTAATTTCCTGGTTTCACATTCACTTCAAAATCATACTCCTGAAATAATAACAACCATCTTCATATCTTCCCCCCCAACACTGGATTATTGACTAAGTATCTCAGTGAAAAATGATCCATGTACATCTTGAAATGTGATCCTAGCAGATAATGCATACACTTATGTAGTTCATACACCATTTCCAATCCTTCACATTTTGTAGTAGTGTAATTATGTTTAGTAGTTGACAACTTTTTGTTGGCAAATGCAATGGGATGATCCAAACCTCCTTCCTATGGCTGAGCTATAATTGCACCTAACATTATAGATGATGCATCTACATCGAAATGGAATTCCTTCTTCCAATATGGAAATACTAAAATTAGTGCAATAACCAGTGTTTTCTTCAAAGTATCCAAACTTTGTTGGCATTCCTCATTCCATTGAAACTTTACCTCCTTCTTCACCAAATTTTCCAGCGGTGTTGTGATCTACATGTATCCCCTAATAAAAAATATTTAGTACCCCATATGACCCAATGTTACTCACAATTATTGCACTAAAGTATGTGGTGGAAAATAAAGAATAACAACAATCTTCACAGGATCAACCAAAAGTCCTTGTTTACATTCTACATGACCCAACAAGATACCAAATGGTGCAAAAAAAATGCACTTCTTCAAGTTCAAGAAAACATGGAACTGTCTACACCTATCCAACATCAAGCGCAAAGTTTCAGTATGGTCTTTCAACAAGATGAAAATTTTCCAATCATCCAAGTATACTTCTATAAATTTATGAATGAATTCTTTAAAAGTTGCGAGAAAAACTCGGGAAAATATTTTTGCTGCATTTTTCAACCCAAAAGACATGATTGTATACTGATAGCATCCCCATTCTATCACAAATGTTGTCTTATTCCTATCCTCCTACACAATATTAATCTAGTGATATCCAAAGAATCCATCAGTAAATGAGTAAGCTTCATGTCCTCCTACATTCTCCAAAACTTCATCTGTAAATGAGGTAGGAAATGGGTCATCTAAGAAAGCATCATTCAATTTCCACAGATCCAAAAAAATTCTGATTCCACATGTTTTCTTGTCCTGAATCACCATCAAACTGATCCATTCTGAATCTTTGATAGGTTCAATAATATCCGCTTCCAACATCCTTTATATTTTTGCTTTTACTTTATGTGTATATACTAGTTTCAATCAGTATGGTCTTTGCTTTATTGGATTGGCATTTGGATTCAAAGGGATCCTCATCTCTTCTAACTCCCCAACAATCCCTTTCATTTCTGAAAATGTATTGAGGGAAAGGTCCTGGTATTCATGCAGTAAATCAACAATCTTCTCGACAATTTATTCATTCCAGTAATATCCAATGTTTGCGAACTTGGGATTGTCCTTTGTACCAATATTCACCTTGCGTGTTTTCAACAGCTTTTCATAATCGACAGATTCAAGCTTGGGACCCTCTATTGCATGCTCTCCTTTAGTTTCTGGTATTTACAGATTCCTTGGTCTTCATCCTCCTGGTCTTCTCCAACAAATTTATAGCATTCTGATACCTCTTGAATAGTCACAGAATATTTGGGTGCACTATATAAGGGTTCTTGTGTAATCAAATCTTCTGGTGTAAATATATTTCTCTTGATAATCTACAGAGTTCTTTCTACCAAAGGGGTATCATCTTAAAATTTGAAAGTTACCTTGAAGTTGCGAGTCAAATATTCCCAGCATGTTGTTCCTCTGCGTACTTCCAATTTTAAATACCAGTTCTTCAGGATCGTGTCCAGAGTGTGTACAAGCAAGTGTGTCCATTCCTTCTTAGATATCAAGCTCCATGTCGCAGTGCACTGTGTAAGGTGACATGTAGGATAACTCAACCCAGTATACTTCTGTGTAGTATATTCAGTTTCTATTCTAAACCTGACCTGTAACATCCTTTTGCATTGCTGCCAATTATCTATTTTATCCTTATGTGCAACCCACCATCTTGCCGGAGTTGCTTTCAGCTCGATATCTAAAGCTAGAAATATTTGTTGATCTTGTACTGCAATTAAAATTATTTGAAAAAATATCTACATCTGTTAGTCCATCATACTTCAAGGGATCACATACCTCAACTCCAATCCAGTGCAATGTGCAGGTAATACAAGAACATCTCCTTGTAGATACTTCATGTAACCTTTGTTGCAAATATTCTAGGGCTTCTTCTGAATCTGACACACAAAAAATGATACTTCACCAACTGAGTACACCCTCAACAGTAGGATTAATATAGTCATCCATCCACGTGGTCACATTATAAAGGTTATCTAGTTATTTTCCCCTTGCCAGTTCCACATATCGCCTTCCTTCCATGGGATCCAATGGTGCAGTAAATTTTAATTATGCTACTTCAAAGATCATTTGTCTCTTTTTCAAATAAAAAATGGTCTTGTCATCGAAATCCCAATCGAGTACAAGTAACGTTAGATAAGGTTTACTACCATCCACTATATCGATTAATTTAAAATATGTTGTGTTGCACACTCCATCGATGTTAAACTTCACCCCTGTCAGTCTTCTAATTAGAACAATATTGTGTCGATTTGCTAGCCTCAACTGAATTGGTGACCAAATCAACTTTGGTTTTCCCATCATTTCCCAATTTTGTTTTAGAATGACATTCACATTAGATCCTAGATCCGAGATGATATTATCCATAGCATAGTCTCCTAATTTCCCATTAAGTCAGAATTCCCTATTCATCATTTTCTTGCATTGTACATGGTTAACTACTCATTGTGCATTAGGTGCTTCTTTATCTCGTGTGCATTGGTTGATCATCCCATGTAGCACATTTAATGCAGTTACATCCTTAATTAGTTTTAAGAAACTCTTTACAAAAAAATTCAGAGTACTTACCTTCTCAACTGTCCTTTCGGTCATCGAGTGGTCATAGGCTAGAGGCATCTCATGCATAGGTGGCCTGTCATACACAGGTTGCGAAGTCAATGCTACCCATTCTATTTCTATTAGTTCCTTCCTTGCTTTCTTATATGTGTCTCTCTCCTTCCAAGGATCAAACGTTGGAGGAGGTTCTATTTCTTTCCTGACCCACTGGTTAGTCTGAATTCCTTGTTCTATTGCATCAAATCCTATTATTTCTCATCCATGCATAATTGTTGTTACTCTTGGTTAATTGTTTACTCTTCACTTCTATCATCTACACATTTTGATTCCTCTTTTACTGCCACTTCGTGATAAGCCATGGACACTATTTTGTCACATGATCCAACTATCTACAATATGTGCACATTGTACAAGGATTCAAACAATCTCACACCAAATACCCAATATGATTACAGTTATAACAGATAATCGGTTCTCTTCCTCTATCGAATCTTCCTCTTATCTGACTTATGAATCCTCTTCTTCCTCCTTGATTGTATCCCCTCATTATATTATATTGCAGTACCCATCCTTCCAATCCATCATCTCCTTGAACTTTGTATGCATCTGCGGTGTGTTCTCTCATGAGATTGAGTGCGCAACAATCCTTTTCGTCATGTACCACAGAATTAAAAAAATTAATAGATAGGTTTTTGGCACTACTCTGATATTATTGCATCAATGGACAAGCAATGGGGTAATGACCCATCGTTCTGCATATCTCATGTTATCACTCTCTAAATTTGTTCGACTGATAAAACAAACGACAGAGGTAACCTACAAACCAACTTTAGAGCTGGGTACTAGCCTTCTCATCTTAGAGAGGGATCTCTCCTGTCACTTGGTCTTTAGTAAATGAGTTTTCTTTAACAATTCAACAACCATATTTTGTTGTATTGAAAGGGAATTTTATAATTTTGTTGGCAAGGAAGAGGAGGGACACTTAGGGCTATGCAGTCAAACTTCTGAAAATAAATGGAAACATTGACTGGTCTATAGAAGTCTCAAGAGGATAAAGGCTAAATGAGGCGATAAATATGAGTTATAATTCGTAAATTTGCAGAGTGTAGGAAGAAAAGAAAACATGTAACTGCATTAGAGCATTAAATAAATGAATTCTGAATTAGCTAAGAAGAACTTAAAACAATTTAAATTTCTTTAGCTGAGAGCATCACAAGATGAATTATGGGCCTTTAACTTTCCAATTTAAACAAAAGACATTGTAAATGAAATCAGAAATATAGGAAATACATGCAAAGAGAAGAGACAAACTCAGATCACCACCATTAGAATCTTTTCATGGAAACTTCAAGACTTCTGCATGTGTATTCAATTCAGCTTCAGAAAATTACATTCAAGTTCTGAATAGCTAAAATCATGCCCTTACACTTTTGCCAACCCCTAATACATTTGGAACTCCTAATATTTATACAAGTTCAGTTCCTTTAGTTTGAAACTGATTACAATGATTAAAATGAAACGTTTCGGTTTTGAAATTGATTACAATAATTACAAATGACAGTTTTGGTTTGAAACCTATTACAATGATTAGCAAGAAAACATTCCATGATCCAGACTCTGGCTCTTTAGGTGTTTCATTTTCTTTCTTCTCCACCTGTTATGCGAAGGTATTCCATGTGATATTACATCTTCAATGGCATCTGGACATCATCTATTGGACCCTGGAAAACTGCACTTTGTGTTACCCAACCGTACTATCTCCTTCCATTGCAAGTCAGAAGGAATATCATAATCTATCATTTCTTTGATCAGGATCTCCAGGTCAATGCAGGAATCATATTGTAACTGCAAAGTGTATTCTAATTATTGTTGTTGTATTATTCATTAGATCAATCCCGTATTGTGGATTGATCATGTCGGCTATTGTAAAAGACTAAATCCCCTTTTGCGGATTGGTCAAAACATAATTGTAATAGGCAGAATAAGAAGTCGGCCCCATAATATATTAAAGAGGCCCCATAATATATTAAAGGTGGTTATAACCACCCAGATTGAGAAGTCATCCCTACCAGTGAAAAGACACCTCCACGTGTGCCAGAGTTGTATAAATAAGGAGGCTAGCACCTCACTTAGACACATACTCACTTGTTCATTTGAGGAGCAAGTTTCAGAGCTGCAGTTGAAGAAGAAAGAGAGAGAGAGAGGCACATTCTTGGGAGAGGAGTTTTTGTATTTGTTTGAGGTATCTCTTGGCATAGTATTGGCTATCTATAATAAGGAATTTTTGTTGGGTTTTCTTCCCCATGAGGGTTTCCCAGGATAAATGATGTGTCTCTTGTGATTGTGTATTTCTCAGTGATCCTATATTATGCTATTATTATCTAGTGAAATGAAAATAACTCTAATAATATCTTAAACCTTAACATGGTTTCAGAGCTACGCTGAAGAGAGCATCTTTCACAAGAGAAAGTGAAAAACATCACTGTTGTTGTACATGCAAATTAGGGATTTTTATTGAAGAAGTATTTCAGCCCCAAAACCATCTAGAAAAGTTCACCCTTCCTCAAGGATCACTTTGGCATCCTCAGTGCAAATTTTCAATGGATAGATCTCCCAAAAAGTGAAACCCTAGTTTTCACAAAGTACCAGAAAACCAGAAAGAAAGAGTACCAGAAGTACCAGAGTACCAGAAAACCAGAAGCACTAGTCCAGAAATCCATTGGTCAATTTTGAGGGAGTAAAAGTTGGATTTTCAGAAATCTGACTGCACCATCTTACTCACCTCAGCTCAATGCATCTGTCCCCTGGATCAGAATTTCAAAATTTGAAGTTCGAAAAATTAGAGTTTCCTCATATAACCCTAAGTTGCAGTTGCAGTTGTAGTCTAAGAACCATTTATAGTATCAATTGCAGTTGCAGTATCAGTTGCAGTTGTAGCCGTAGTACCAGTTGCAGTCACCCTTGAATTTCTTAAGAGTTGGTGATCATTACCATTGCTACCAGATGGTGCCTCTACCTGCAAATGTCGTCAGAGGTATGTACTCGCACATGTTTAAATAGTTAAGATTTAAAGGGTATTTGCAGGAGAAGGGATCTCTTGCCTTAGATCCAGAAGGATCTCAAGATCCAACACATTCATAGGAATGATGCAACCTAGGTGTGATTATTTTGAAATGCATCTATCTATTATGACATTATTTTGATCAGTGTTGCATGTTGTAGCTATGAGTATCATTCTAACCTTTGATCAAAATCTGAGTCAAGGTATTAGATGGATTAAAAGTTGAGATCATAGATTTTATCCTCTAACCCAACCTTTTACCAAGATAACTTATTGTCTTAGTATAGAAGACATGTTGAAGAAAGCAATCATCATCTTGAGTGAAGGAGACTTGGAAGAAAAGAAAGAACACTCATTCTTAAGGACAAGGCTGCAGGCTTGATTAATCAAGTTGATAATATTCAAAGGTACACATGAAAAATTGATGACTACCCCTTTACAAGTAACCACTATAGTTGAGATAACAGTCTTTGTAAAGTATTATACTTGGTAGCATGTGAACATATAGAGGTAAATACTTAATGTAATCATTTTCCTGATACAACTAACACCTCCTCTAGGAGAAACCTCGTGTGTTAGTTCCAGGTTGCCATGGAGGAATGTTCGATCACAACACTATAAGAGTGTTGACCTCATTTCGTAGTGTATCTCTTACTTTTGATCATTTCTTCAGACAAGCCATGAGTGATAGCTCTAAAGGAGCTACTGTGATGATTATTCATGTTATTGCTTTAGCTATTATTATCAAAAGGATATTATTCTTGTTTGTTGTTTTGTTGACCTTGTTTCAAGTCATAGGTGATAACACTGAGAAAGCTATAGTGAAGGTTGCAGAATGCAACATATTATATGAGACATGAAGAAGACTATGTACATGACCATATACACTCATGCACCATAGAAGATGAAGAAGAAGTTATCTCTTGAGATTCAGAATATCTCATATGAAGATCGATTGAAAGGAACAGAAGGCTCCAAAGATGACTGAACCTTAGAACGGGAAGCAGACCTTGTTTGAAGCCTGAATCAGTCTTTCATATTTAGACTTGGTATGCAACACCAAGTATACCTTGTAAGAGATGATGAAGTTATTGCAGACTCAGAAAAAATCAAGAGTAAGCCTAATCTCAGAAAGGATTAAATGAAGAGACAACTTCCAAAACTAGAAGATAGATCGTAACTTCAAAGACTCCTAGGAGACATGAAATCTTCGAGATGATTCGCTAGTTTTAGTGACAAATAAGGAAGCCAGTCAGAAAGACTAGGATATAGTTTCTTCCATGAGATGAGAAGTCAATATTGACTTCCAATATTGATCTATAAATATCAAACATTTTATAGATGTACAAAGCCTGATGTGTGTCTAGAGGATTCTCCCAATAAAGAGGAGATGACTATGACGAGACACTTATTGAAGAAATAGTTCCAGACAACCAGAACAACCATGATTCATATATAGTATGAGATGCAAGGGGAGAAATCCCCATATTTAAAACTGAGTGGAAGTTGGTGCAGTACACTAGTTGGGTGATGGAGACATGACTACAATGAAAGATAGATTTACCTCCATGAAAGAAGAAGAGTTATTTTCAATATCAGTTATTGAGCTGCTCTCAGTTTCAGATGAAACTATTGTCATGATAGAATAAGAGGAGTTACTCTTAAATTTTAGCAACAACAGTGAGCATGAAGCAGTCATTCTCAGCCTCAAAGAAGCTACAAGTGCAGAATCCTAGATTCCATAAGGAACAATTGCAGAGATAGTAGAAGACATACTCCCAGACAGTGAGATAGATAGTGCCTTACAGAAAGCACATAGAGCTAGCACATGTTTGTGCAGATTGAGTTTCCACTGACCAAGTGTACCATATTGGTACAATGTAATGAGAAAAAATGATTTGAAGATTGAAGATAGAAAGACTCATGTCTTCCAGTTGAATAAGGATTTGTACGTGTTGAAGCACACTCCTAGAGCTTGATATGGAAGAATTGACGGTTTCCTGACAAGCTTGGGCTTTACGAAGAGTAAAGAAGATTCTAACCTCTACTTCAAGGTTATGAACAATGAGCCGATGATATTTTTGTTGTATGTGGATGACTTATTCTTAATTGGAAAAGAAAATCTCATGACTGAATGTAAGAAGAAGCTCACTTTAGAATTTGAGATGAAAGACCTTGGCCTAATGCATTATTTCTTAGGTCTTGAGGTATGGCAGATTCCATAGAGATTCTTCCTTGACCAAGGGAAGTATGCAGTCGAAATCCTGAAGAGATTCGACATGTTGAAGTGCGAGTCCATGAATACACCCATGGAAACGAAGCTGAAGCTATTGGTTAACACTTCATCAGAATTGATTGATGCCACACTGTATAGACAACTCATTGGATCACTGATGTACCTGATGAACACCAGACTAGATATTTGTTTTTCCATGAACACTTTGAGTCAGTTTCTGGTAGAACCCATACATGTTCACCTAGTTGCTACAAAACATGTGATGAGGTACCTTAAGGGTACATTAGATTGTGGTCTCAACTATGATGGAGATCATGATTTCACACTGAGTGTTTACACTGATTCAAATTGGGCTGGAAGTGTCTCTGACAAGAAGAGCACTTCAGGATGTTGTTTCAGTTTGGGATCAACCATGATCTCATGGCAGAGTAGGAAGCAATACAACATTGCTCTCAGTACAATGGAAGCAGAATACATTGTTGCGTGTTCTTCCAGCTACAAAGCTATATGGCTTTGAAAGTTGTTGACCGGTCTATTCGACCTAGATATGGAAGCAACCATGATCCTATGTGACAACCAGAGCTGCATAAAGATGACATAGAATCATGTATTTCATGATAAGTCGAAATGCATAGAGATCCGATACCATTACATCTATGACATGGTGCAGAGAGGAGCCATAAAGCTCCAGCACGTTAGCATAGATGAACATGTTGTCGATGTGTTGACCAAGCCTCTATCTCATGTAAAGTTTGAGCACTTTCGAGATAAGCTTGGTATAGTCTGAAAGTACCTCCCTTGAAAGGGGGAATAGTGTTAAGATATGTCAAGATAGTACTATGCTTCCAGCTTCATTGTTGTGACGTAAAGCCAGTGTAGTATCGTGCTTCCAACTCAATTGTTGTGACATAAAGCCAACTGAGTATTGTGCTTCTAGCTTAATTGTTGTGACGAAAAGCTAATCGAGTACTGTGCTTCCAGCTTAATTGTTTTGATGTAAAGCCAACCTAGTACTGAGATTTCATCTTAATTGTTGTGACTTAAAGCCGGTCTAGTATTGTGGTGTTTCCAGCTTAATTGTTGTGTTGTGATTCCAGCTTAATTGTTGTGTTATGATTCCAACTTAATTGTTGTGGTGTTTCCAACTTAGTTTTTGTATGGTGTTTTCCAGCTTAATTGCTATGATGATGTGGCAACTTAATTGTTGTGATGATGTGCCAGCTTAATTGTTGTGATGATGTGTTGGCTTAATTGTTGTGATGTATTTCTAGCCTTGTTCTATGTTGCCATCCTTGTGTTGTGTTGCGAACCTCATGCTGTGTTGCTAGCTTCGTGTTGTGTTGCCAGCCTCTTGTTGCGATGATGTGTTTCCATCCTTTGTTCTGTGATATTGTTTCTTTTGATGTTGTATCAGACTTGTGTTGTCATTGATGATGAGGATGTATTAGTGTTACACTAATCCATGTCGATGCAATTGATGATGATGATGCCACTTCATCCTCTTGTTGAAGACGATGATGATGATATTATTTCATCTTTAATGCTGAAGATGATGATGATGTTACCTTAATACTGATGAGGATGACGATGCTTCTCCAGCCTCTGTGTTGTGTTGATGATGAGAAAAAATTATGATGATTTATAGATACACCAGTCATTGTTCCAAGATGATATTGATGATGATGTCCTCTCACCCACCTAATGTTGTTGATGATGTTGTCCTCTCTCTCGCCTGATGTTGTTGTAGAATACCCTTCTTGTTAAGGGGGAGTGTTGAAATAATGTAACTGCAAAGTGTATT
>ML785984.1:608381-620516 GCA_009831015.1 Picea engelmannii | reverse complement strand
AAGGGGGAGTGTTGAAATAATGTAACTGCAAAGTGTATTCTAATTATTATTGTTGTATTATTCATTAGATCAATCCCCTATTGCGGATTGCTCATGTCGGATATTGTAAAAGACCAAATCCCCTTTTGCGGATTGGTCAAAACATAATTGTAATAGGCATAATAAGACGTCGGCCCCAAAATATATTAAAGAGGCCCCAAAATATATTAAAGGTGGTTATAACCACCTAGATTGAGAATTCGGCCCTACCAATGAAAAGACACCTCCACACGTGCCAGATTTGTATAAATAAGGAGGCTAGCACCTCACTTAGACACACACTCACTTGTTCATTTGAGGAGCAAGTTTCAGAGCTGCAGTTGAAGAAGAAAGAGAGAGAGAGAGGTGCATTCTTGGGAGAGGACTTTCTATATTTGTTTGAGTTATCTCTTGGCATTGTATTGGCTATCTATAATAAGGAAGTTTTGCTGGGTTTTCTCCCCCGTGAGGGTTTCCTAGGATAAATGATGTGTCTCTTGTGATTGTGTATTTCTCAGTGATCCTATCTTATGCTATTGCTATCTAGTGAAATGCAAATAACTCTAATAATATATTAAACCTTAACACATATGTCATGACTAGTAGTCCAATTTTGACTGCTTTGAATTGATTCAAAATTTCAAAGTATGTGATCAGATGTTCAACTAATGTGGCTCCTTTCAGATTTTCCTCCAGGGTTTCGAACTTGGAGTGATCCATTATGCACTGAGTGAGGTGAGCATTGTATTCTTCTTGATCATACAATTTTCCTTGACATCCCAAAATGGTGGGAGGCCTTTGATAAACAACTCTTCAAACAAATCATTGAACTCTTGCACACCTTGCTCCATCTATGTTGCCTTGTTTTGGATTGATTTCAATAGGTTATGTTTAGAAATAACCCTCCTGGCCCATATGATCAATGTAGTTCTATCTTTAACTCCAATAGTCTGAAGGTCTACAGTAGGAATGGAGTTGAGTATATTTATGGCATTTTGGGCCCATTATAATGTTTTTTTTGCTAAAGTCTCATTCACAACAGTGCACCTACTTTTGGTTGTGATGGCTATGCTGTCTTTATCATTAATGAAATTCAAATATAATTTTAACTTGGCAGCTTTAGCAGCTATAGAGTCCTAGATGATATGATTGGCCCCCTACAATGGGCCTTTTCCCCTTAATATCATTTTCAACTGATCTATCCTTTCTTGCAGAACTTCATTTTCCTTTTGAAATTGAGCCATTCTTTCATCCTTTGCTTGCATCCCCTACTTCAATTTCTCTATGCTCCCTTTTATCCCTTTGATTTCTCCTTCTTTCAGGCTAACTTGTGACATAGGTTGGACAAGTCCTTCAGTATTTGGCCTAGCTTCTACAGCAGGAGGTACAACTACAACCTTGTTTAAAAATTTTGTCTCCTCTTGTGACCACTTCACCTTTTCTCATTCTAGCTGCAATTCCCTATCCTTGTAGTCCAATGCCTCTTGACAAAGTGTTTCATTTTCCTTTTCTAGAGAAACCAACTCTATTGTTTGTGGATGCTCTGTGGCATACATTTTCAATTTCTTCTTCAAGCTTTGAATTAATTTGTATTTTTCATTTAATGAGGATTTCACCCCTTGGGGGCCTTCAGATTCCAACATTTTGACCTGAGTCTACCAAGCTCTGCTAGATTCTTTTTCTTTCCTCAACTGCCCTTCCAATTTCATTGCATAAGACGACAACTTTGAATTCTTCAAGCTTAAACTCAGGTAATCAAAATACAACATATCATTGGTATTCTTATGGAATTTGACCTTGTCTGGAGCACTGATGTTGTCATACCTTATCTTTATCTCAGAAAATTTGTCTTCATCTACAAACACAATGTTAAGGGTCCTCTTCTCAACATCCCTTACTGTGAACAGAGAAGATTTATGCTGAGAAATATTTTCCACTTCATGGACTAAATCCCTCATCTCACCTATGTTTCCCTTCTCAGCATAATGTTTTTCTAAATCTTCTTTAGATTGATAAGTTGTCCCATATGTTTTTATCAAAGATGTGTTTCTTACTGCTAAAGGTTCTTGAGCTACCTTCAGTTTGGAGTTTGCTTTCCTTTTCAACCTCTACATTGCTAGTGCCACTTCCCACCATATCTAGATTTACTGGTTCTCTAGGCTCTTCCTCCTCTAAATCTACTATCTGTGGGGACTGTGAAATCGTCATCTTCTTAGGAGCAGTCTTCTGATCACTGGTGCCCATGGCCTCAAAACTGCTTCTCTTGTTGTGAACACTCATCTTGAGGACTTTGACTATTAGTTTCTGGGGAGCTTGTTGTTTTTGACTTTGTTGCAGGGCTGACTCCACTTGTTGTGTTTGATTTGGTTGCAATATTGCTTCCATATCAACACAAAATTCTAGGTTTTCCAGCTTATCAACAACCTTTTCATGCTCATAAGGGGCCTATTTTTTCATCAATATTCTCTTGGATATGATCTAGTGTTGATCATACATTCTTCCATGTAGCTGTGCAAAACCAAACTCTTTAATATTTGCATGAATATGAGATAAGCATGATCTAGTTTTGATCATGAAGGGGCCAATGATAAAAGGGAGCTTGAGGTTGGAGGCTTTGCAAAAATTTAGGAAATTTTCTTTCTCAGATATAATTCTCTGCCTGATGAATTCAAGGGAAAAGACTCTGGGGTCAGAAAAATAGGCAATAGATAGGGGGATTCATGACAACCATAAACCCAGATTACTATTGAGTGCATGAATAGTACCCAAACCCCCACTCTGTTCTCTAGATTTGGTTGTAGATAACTCCTCATGTCATCCAAAAATCTAGGTAGGTTGGTGTTGAAAATCAAAGTGTAAACCCTGGAAATGAATTTGTTTATGAATATAAGCAATGTAATCCTTTTACATTCGTTTGATACAAATGTTGCTTTAGGAAATTGTCTCTTATTTGTTTCCAGGAAAATATTCAACAAATAGGTGTAGTATTTGAAATTCCTTAGAAAGAAAAAATTCACCAGTTGTTTATGGATACTATCAGCTATGAATTGATCAAAACTGATGTGGACTGACAAACCAGACTCTGACTTAAAAAATTTCAAAAGGAAACCGAGAAAGACTTCGACCACATGTTTATCATTGTCTATAACTAAAACTTGACTCAAAAGGGAACAGACCCATTGGAATTCAATAGCCATTATACTCACATTCATTGGCAAAGACAGACTCTCTAAAAATTGTTCTAGTTTGACAATTGTCTGTAAAAACAGATCTCGGACTTTTGATGGACATTCTTTGTATACCCTAATTATCTTTTCTTCATTGAAAGGTTCAAACATTGTGGATAAAGACTTTGGTATATCGAGGGAGTATTGAATTGACAGACTCTCTACCCTACACATGACCTCGTACGCTTATTATTTATGACGACTCTTTCTTCATGTGAATATTGTTCGACGCACCAACCTATAAATTCGGGAAAGGGGAAAGTGATTTTGACAGCATAAGGGACTATGGTGGCCTGGACTGCTTCAAGGAATGGTATATACCTTCCTACATTATCGAACATGTTGCTTCTGAACACAGATATGGGAGAAATGGTAATTTCAGTATCAAAAATGTCTGAATCTCGGTCAATTAGGGCTTCTTCATTCACCATAGGATCTTGCTCTATTACTGAGGTTATGATAGGATCCATGGTTGTGATAAAAAAATACCTGGAAATGAGCGAAAATGGCATGCAATTGGCATATTGTTGAGTTGTAGTTGAATGAGGGTGGTCGCGCCAAGTTTGAAACAATCCAATTGTTCGAAATAATAATAAAATACATAACAAAATGCCCTTTTATACTTTTCCAAATTTTAAGGGTGTGAGGAAGTGGTTTGGGGAAACCCTCTTTTCACCCCAAAATGCACCTGGTGGTGCGACGTAGCCCTGAACAAAAACCATGCTTTAGATTTTAGCCCGCTTTCCAAAATTAACCCCCACATTGTTTCTCCCCCCGAAATTATCCTTGACTGCCGATCTAGAGAGTTCGCGATCTATGATGTATCGAGTCCCATCATCTTAGAGCTCCCACTAGATTTATCCTTTCCCTTCTACATTTACCCCCTTCCTTGGTTTATCAGGCTTCCAAACCAATTCAACATCTTGCTAGGTCCTAAAATATTGATTTCACACAAAAAAATTTAATGGTGACTAACATGGGCTCCAACTAGGGATGTTATCCTCCCAACGAGGTAGCAAAGAACGACAGACCAAGTTCCTGCTCATTGGGATTTATTCCACTCATGCAACTAAATCGATCAACATCTTATTCACAAAATTTCCTTCACAGAACTCGAATTATACTCGGCATAACTTAGGGCCTTCGCTTCGGGCTTCAATTTCTATTGATTTTATTTTATTTGCTTCAACTGAAAAAAAAAATGGTTATATACAATGAATGGAAAGGGTGAAAATTCCTTTAAGCGAGATAATTCTTGAGAAACTTTCCATTCACAGGTCCTCCACCAACGAGATCTCCATTATGTTCCTATAGCATATAGGCATTATTTCCATGGTATGCCACAATTTTGAAATGTCCCAGCCACAAATGGTCAAATTTACTATGCTTTCCTCTGTCTTCATTCCTAGCATCCCATTTTGACACCCAATCCTCCACTTTGAAATAATATTCCTTAGTATGTCTGTCAAAAGCCTTTTTAATCTTGTCTTGGTGTATTTGAGAGTTGTTGAAGGCTATCTCTCTTGTTTGTTGGACATTGATTAGTTCATTTTTCATCCTCTGAGTGGAATCTGGTTCATCATCTTGCTCCTGTAGAAATATCATCACTAGTAATCCTAATGAAGTAGGAAAAACTTCATTTATGCCATACACAATCTGGAAAGGTGAAGTGGCAATAGAACTTTTAGTAGTGATCCTGTCAGCCCATAGTGCATGGATAAGCTTCTTGCGCCAATCCCTTTTGTTATCTTGCCACATTTTTTTGATAATTATGTTCAAACTCTTATTAGATGACTCAATCAATCCATTACCTTGAGGGTAATAATTTGTGGAATGGCCAAGAGTTATATTGTAATCATTGCAAAAATTTTCCATCTTCTTGGACTTAAATGTTGTTGCATTATCTGTAATGATTTTGATTGGACAACCAAACCTAGACAAAATATTGTTCTCCAAAAACTGAATGATAACAGTGTCTGTGGCTTGCCTTGTGGGAACTTCTTCGATCCACTTGGTGAAATACTATGCGGTTGTCACTATCCACTTGTGCTGAGATGAGGACTGTGGATGAATTTATCCTATGAAATCAAGGCCCCATTGTCTAACATGTGTTTCAACAGAGATGTGATTTAGGGGCAAAGGCTGCAATTTTCTCTTCCCATAAAAAATTTGGCATTAGTGACAGCTTGAAACTTCTTTGAAAACATCAGAAAAAATCTAGGCCAATAGAAACAAGCCCTCAATATCTTTTGCACAATAGTTTTCCAATAATGGTGCCCTCCACAATCACCTTTATGAAACTCTCTACTGGTTTTTTCTACTTCTTCCTCCAGCAAACAACTCAGCAAGATTCCTCCTGGATCCTTCCAATATAGATATTGATTTAAAATACAAAACTTTGTTTCCTTTATCTTAAAAAACATGGCCTTGGTTTTGCTTAGTTCAAGAGGATCTTGCAAATTTCTCAACACATAAATAATGTTAGCATACCATGGGGAGTCAAGGAATTTTTGGGACACCTGAGGGACCCTTTCTTCTTCTAAATCTGTTGACAAATCAGCAATGAAATCAATTCCCAAGAGCTCACAACTTGTATGTGCCATTAGCTTTGCAAGTCCCTGCCCCTTGATCAACTTGGTAGGTTTGATCTCAAGGTCATACTCCAACAACACAACTATCCACTTGCCCCTTTTTCCCTCAGGACCAGGCTGAGTTAAATGTCCTTCACAAAACTGTTGGGCACATAAGAAAGGGTATGAGAATGCAATATGTAAACTCTAAAATCCTTTAGGGCCGTGACCAATGCATACGCCTTCTTTTTCATATATCATACTTTAGTGGGGAATCCCTCAATGTCCTGCTATAGTATGCTATAGGCATCTCAAAATTATGTTCATCTTTTTGTAATAAAACACCAGAAAACAATATAAAGTCTTTTGCAAAGTTGGGACTGGTTAGCACTAGGGCCTTGGTCAATGCCACTTTAATATCTTCAAAATATTTTCTGAGAAGGTTTATCCCTAACCTGGCTGAAGTCATAAAGAATATCACTAACATGATCAGGAAAGGAAATGAGATAAAGTGGATGCCTGAAGCCAGAAAATCCTTTGAATATATTAAAGTGGCATTGATCAAGGCCCTAGTGCTAGCTAGTCCCAACTTTGCAAAAGAAAACAATATAAAGTCTTTTGCAAAGTTGGGACTGGCTAGCACTAGGGCCTTGGTCAATGCCACTTTAATATCTTCAAAGGATTTTTTGGCTTCAGGCATCCACTTTATCACATTTCCTTTCCTGAGCATGTTAGTGATATTCTTTATGACTTCAGCCAGGTTAGGGATGAACCTTCTTAGAAAATTTACTTTCCCCGGGAAAGATTGCACTTCTTTCTTGATTCTAGGTGTGCCAATTTTTAGGATTTCTTCAACTCCGCTAGGATCTATCTTTATTCCCTCCTTTGAAATAATGTGCCCATGAAAATTCTGCTCTTCCATGCCAAAATTAGACTTCTTGGGGTTCAATGAAATGAAAAACTTCCTACATTTCTAAAAATTCCTCCTTAGATGTTTAAGATGTTCTTCATCAGAAACTGAGTATATAGTGATATCATCTAAGTAAATAAAAATAAATTTATCTTTTATCTTTCTCATCAGCAAAGGCTATATCCATAGCTCTTTGGAAAGTTTCTCTTGCATTCATGAGTGCAAAATGAATTTTGGCATACATGAAGGTGCCCCATGGTGTTGTAAAGGTTGTCTTTTCCTGATCATCAGGGTGTACCATGATTTGATTGTACCCAGAGAAACCATCCAACATTGATATTTTTTTAGAACCAACCACTTTCTGTAGAATGTGATCCATCTTAGGAAGTGGGTAATTTTCCTTGAGAGATACCCTCTTCATATTTCTAAAGTCCACACATAATCTAATCTCTCCACTCTTCTTTCTGATAGGTACCAGATTCTCCACCCACTTAGAAAATCTTAGAGACACTATGATATTGTCTTGAAACAAATTTTTTATCTCCTTTTCAATCAAGGGAAGCAACAAAGGTTTAATTCTTCTTAATTTATGTTTGAAAGGTTTATGATCCTCTTTGATTGGAATCACATGTTGAATCACCTTGGTATCATAAACTTTTAGATCTTCATAACTCCAGGCGAAAACATCAAGAAATTCTTTCATTAAATTGATATACCTTTGCTTGACCTCTGGGATAAGTGTCTAGGATAGCTTGATGATCTTGGTATCCTCCTGAGTCCCAATGTTGAAATCTTCAGCATCTCCATCATTTGCAGTAATTTTAGGACTCCTAGCCACATCATTGTTGTCAAAGAGTTTTTCTAATGGGACAAAGCCTTTGGGAATGATGATATTTTTTAGCTGTATTATATCCTTACCAGCAATCTGATTCTTGAAATCGCCATCATTTGTCAACGCAACTACATATTCTTCTTCACAACAATACTCATCAATATTCAAATTTGAAAATTCACCATCCATCTTAAGAAAACTTTCTATTTGTTTATCATCTTCAAAAACCTGCCAGTACTTAATATTATCAAGCACTGTTGGTCTGTGCTTGACCTCAATCTCATATCCCCTATTAGGAAAAAATGGAATTTTGAAAACTAAGTCTGAAGTAGCTAAAGCATCAACAATTTGATTTTGATGCCTTGGAAGTATTATATTCCTATATGCTCTTAATATGGGATGCTTTTCTTGATATATTCCCTTCACATGATTTATGATCAACTTAGAATATCCATGTACAACTATCCTCCTAGCACCCATTTTTTTAAAGTCTTCAATCCCAATACTAATGCCTCATATTCAACCATATTATTTGTTCACTCAAAAGCGAGCTTATAAGAACAAGTTTTGTGGCCATTCTGGGGGGGGTTAATCCACACACCAGCTCCTACTCCTTCTCTGCTGACAGCTTCATCAAATCTCATGCTCCACATCTCATTCTCTATAATGTTTTGATGTTCTGAAATTTTCTCAGTTTGTTGATCAGATTTGTCTTTGGCGATTGTATCATTGTCTGGCACCTTCTCTTCAAAACTCAAATCATTAAATAAAATAGAGGAACCAATCTCAGTTTCCACGAAATAAATGGGATGGTTGTTTAGCTGGGATTTGCTACTAACCATGTATTTGAGAAACACTTCCCTATACAACCTCTTAACTTGACCAAAAACATGGATAGTGGTGTATGACATATCCATTTGCAAAGTCCCTTTAAACTTTGAATCCCATGACCTAGATAACATCATGCCAAACTTAGGATGGATATCAACAACCACTAAATCCATGACCATATTTTTTGCTAGAATTTGAGACAAAGATACCACCATATCCTTGATTAGGCCCAAGCACTTCACCTTTCTTGAATCAAAAGAGAAAATATCTTTCTAATGCCTTGTGATGTCCAGGCCCAATTGGTCCGTGACCCCCTTGGGAATCAAATTATGGGATGCTTCTGAATCCAACATAGCATTATGCAAAGTTATATCATGAATCTTTAGACTAACATAGAAAGGAGGGACCTCATCAACATCACCAATCTCCTTTACACGTGGGCCAAACAAGATGGCATGATGGTCATCTTGTATATTCAAAGTATCCGAATTTTATTCCATCTTGAGAATCTTAATGATCTGATTTTTATATTCACTATTCTTTATCAGCTCATTGAATGGGACAAAGATTTTAATTTTGGCCATCTCTCTTTCAAAGTTAAAGGAAGATGAGGTTTTTTCTACCTCCTTGATGACTGTCTCCCTTCTTGTTTCAGGTAATTTATTTAGAGGTTATTCCTTTTTCTTTCCTTTATCCACAACATCCTTCACAATAGAGTCCTTTTTAGGCTGACTTGAAGAAGGTGTATTATTTTGAGATCCTTTGGTAGGATTTCCCTTTGGAGGATTTGCAGGCACCTTTTTATTTCGAAGATTATACTGTTTATGGAATTGCATGATAGCATTATACAGCCCTATCTGGTAATCTTCCTTTTCCACCGACAACTTTTCATCATTCTCCTACATGAATATTTCATTTTCATCCATGAACTGATCATGTTCTTCTTTAGTTAAAAACACGTTTGATTCATCACCATCACAGTAATGCATGTTGTCTTCAAAAGTTCCATCAAAATTTTCATTTACATAATTGTTCTGAAAAGGAGGTCTTATTTTCTTATCACCCTGGTTCCTCTGATCTCTTTGTCTGATTTGTGGAACTGTTGGTCTCCTTTGATTCCTAGGTGGGACATCAACCTACTCTCTAGTGTTGGGCTTATTTTCTAAAGACATCCTCTCCATGAGTTTCTCCATGGTCTTAATTTCATGTAAGTCTGTAAATACATACCTTTGTAGCCACTAATATGAGCTTATCCATGGGTTGTTATTATGATATATGGAAAAATCACACTCCTTTTCCTCTAACCATTGTTCGATCTATTCACTAGTTGGCCTCCACATTCCCCTCAGTAGCAGATATCGATACCAGAAACAGAACCATTTGTTGGCATGTAGTGGGAAGACCCAGTGTTCAACATGAATTCACCAACAAAACCCTCATATACTGACCCTTTCGGCTTCACCCGTAAGCAAGTGAAATCTCACGCAAGGTATCTATGGGAGCTACAGGAACCAGGTTTCCCCAACGATGAAGGGATGGGAGGCAATCCTCATAACCATTATACTTAGCATTAGTTCATTATACCTTATATCATGTGTGTAGAAACATAATAACATGTAACATATTCAAAAATAACAGACACATATCATATGCATGCAATAAACAGAACAATCACATCATAACAAAAAGATACCATGATTTAACGTGGTTCACCCAAGACGGGATACATCCACAATGGTCAAATTCTTATTATATTATTCATAATCATCCATTAAAAAATGTGCATACTATTCTCATACATTATGCCTTTTCCATTCTCCTATCTCTCTATCTATCCTTGTCGCTCTTCACTCTTTCATCCTCGCATGCATTCCCTACTTCTTATTTTCTGACTACTCTCTTACCTTTTTCCAATACTTCTCTATCCCAAAACCCTTACATATTTATACAATTAAAATACGGATTAGACCGTATCAATGGACCCAAAATTCCTAACATCTGCCAATGGTCTTCCTCCTTTTGTGTGCACTAGTCCCTAAAGTGTGCCAACTATATTTCCTTCTTCTGTGCGTGCTACATAGTTCACAAAACTGGTCCCAAAATATTTTCCCAACACTATCCATTAACTCATTTTGCTAGATCCTTGGAAGCTTGTTTTCTTGCGCTAAATGAAAGAAAAATGGTATGTGACAATTGCATTGGAGAATTGTGTTGAAAATATTTTCCAATAGATCACCAATTCTCGTAATCTGGTTTGTTATCCATTTCAAATCAGAAACTTTGGGAATATTTTCATTGGGGTTGATATTGAATGGTTAACATCTATTTATTAGCTATTTCCCTTGGCTTAATTTCCAAGATTTCAGTGAAAACTCTTTCGTTTTTGTTGTACCATATTTATTACTCATTGTTGTTTTCTCGTCTTGTCCTTCAACCTATTTTTGTTCTTTTTTGATAAGTGACGTTCTAGTTTTTTCATTTAGTTTAGTTATCTTCTTCATGCATTGAACTCAGTTTCAGTGCTTGGTTTCTTCTTGTACATATTTCTTCCATATTTTGATTTGAATGATGGTATGTTCCCTGAGCTAATTTGACTTCTCAATCTCCCTTGAAGATTACTCTTTCAATTTGAGTGAGGGATTGGTCCAATTCTGGTCACATACTGAATAATTTTTTTACAAGTCATAAGATGCATGGGATCCTCTATCTGAATGAACATTCATGAAGTTCTTAGTTGTAGGTATGGACTGATAGTTGTTGTGGAACACATGTTCCTACTGAGCATACCATGATAATCCATAAATATAGGAAAGTTTCTATCTACCTTTTTTTTTTTAAGTTCCATTCACTTCATATTAATGAAATGGCCAATACTATGATGGATTTTGGGGATAACTATGGGTTAAATGAAAATGCATAACATCAACTCATCAAATCAAAGAAACTCTCATATCATCGTGCTTCCTTCACACCCTATGTGCATATGCATATCTATATCTAAAATAAAAAAAAGGATGAGCACATTCTGAAATAACAAGTTAAAAGCATTATTAATAGTGTGGGAAGTACAAAAAAGGTCGTTGAGGCTATGGACAGATATTGGTAGTTGGGTCATGCTTGTATGGTACCTATTATCACTCCAAGAAACCCTCCGTGGTTGTAGACCAGAGGTGCTTGGTAACTTAAGAAACGGATGTTTTTGTATTTTTCAGAGATGGATCAATGGGATAACTCAATTCAACTTATAGCATTTAGACATCAAAATGATAAACAAATAAACAGTGCTCTCCAAGATTGGTTTAACAGTGAGGTAGCTTTAAGTGGGTGGAGAAATGATTGCTTACAAACCAGTGCAAAGCAGGGTTCAATAAACAATTAAAGAGACTGATAATAAAGCTATGAACCAAACAATAGGATGACAGCTATTGAAGGTTAGACAACAACATATCAGTGAAAGAAAAGTATGAAAGACTGCCACCAAAATGGAGAGAAACCTACGATCTATATTAGCAAATAAGAGGTCTAAGTACAAGCAACATTGTTGTATCCAGAATCGAACCCTGATTCATCCTTTGTTCTGATATTTATAAGTTTACAAAATAATTCCTGATCCTAAAAACGTGGATCAGGTCTTACTAAAAATAGAAGGTAGAACTGTATGCAAGATACAAGGGATATTTCCTCAAAATCTGGTAGATCTTTGATTTTCCTCTTATTGCATGCTGATGATGTGGAGACAGCCTTCCA
>ML785984.1:580574-595754 GCA_009831015.1 Picea engelmannii | reverse complement strand
AAAGGGAAACAAACTCCCGAGGATAGACTGGAAGTCTGACTTGGTTCAACTCATGCATAATTAAATTCATTTATCAACATAAGCCATGCGAGGTCTTTCTGTAATAAGCATATATCTAACATTTCTTATCAAAACACTGCACAGACATTCTTATACTATAATCGTTCACAATTTCACAGTTTATGAGCATGTATGTCAGCATATGAATTTCAATATGCCATATGAAAACACTTATCAAAAATAACATCAGAAGTGGGTGCGACTGCTGAGAGGGGTGCTCGTTTCCACCCAACCGTAGGCATAGTGACTCCCAGCGGATTGACCACTAGCCACCCCCGATCTGAGACCACGACGTTGTGAGACTGTGTCTCTCCATCTGCCAGTGACTAGGAGCGAAGGTTGCAATCCCTCCTCTCTGCTATCACTCACTCTACGTTATGCCAGAGTTCCCCTCGCGTTCGCCCCCATAATCGCTTCTACCATACGCCTTATCCTCTTGTGAGGTTTCATGTGGCACGATTACCCTCGCGCTGACTAGGCCTGATGGCTCTACGGATGGGCGGTTCACCATCCCATCCCTCATTAAGCCATCCACCTACCAGCCTGCGAGACATTAAATTCGGGGCCAGCGAGCCGTTTTTGGTTCTCTGGGCCAGTGGAGTCCAAATATGGTATTAATTTTCAGTGGAAGTTAATGCCACCTTTTCAGGTGCCTTCCACCACCATCGTGGTCTCTTTTCTGCACATCCCCTCTCAGCAGTCCTGCAATAAATTCAAAAATGTTATTCACATTCATTGACCTTTTCCTCAAGGTCCATCTACATCACATATTCACATTTATGAGTTTTCCATAGTTCTTGGCCAGTCCAGTTATATTTACAAGCTCGGGGAAACAGGGTGTTACATTACAATAGGGATTAGACCGTATCAATGGACCCAAAATTCCTAACATTTTCCAATGGTCTTCCTCCTTTTGTGTGCACTGGTCCCGAAAGTGTACCAACTATATTTATTTATTTTGCGCGTGCTACGCAGTTCCCAAAACTGGTCCCAAAATATTTTCCCAACACTATCCATTAAATCATTTTGCTAGATCCTCGGAAGCTTGTTTTCTTGTGCTAAATGAAAGAAAAATGGTATGTGATAATTGCATTGGAGAATTGTGTTGAAAATCTTTTCCAATAGATCACCAATTATCATAATCTGGTTTGTTCTCCATTTCAAATCAGAAACTTTGGGAATATTTTCATTGGGGTTGTTATTGAATGGTTAGCATCTATTTATTAGCTATTTCCCTTGGCTTGATTTCCAAGATTTCAGTGAAAACTCGTTCGTTGTTGTTGTACCATGTTTATTACTCATTGTTGTTTTCTTGTCTTGTCCTTCAACCTATTTTCGTTCTTTCTTGATGAGTATTTTTCTAGTTTTTTCATTTAGTTTAGTTATCTTTTTCATGAATTGAACTCAGTTTCAGTGCTTGGTTTCTTCTTGTACATATTGCTTCCATATTTTGATTTGAATGATGGTATGTTCCCAGAGCTAATTTGACTTCTCAATCTCCCTTGAAGATTACTCTTTAAATTTGAGTGAGGGATTGCTCCAATTCTGGTCACATACTGAAGAATTTTTTACAAGTCATAAGATGCATGGGATCCTCTATCTGAATGAACATTCATGAAGTTCTTAGTTGTAGGTATGGACTGATAGTTTTGGTGGAACACATGTTCCTACTGAGCATACCATGATAATCCATAAGTATAGGAAAGTTTCTATCTACCTTTTTTTTTTAAGTTCCATTCACTTCATATTAATGAAATGGCCAATACTATGATGGATTTTGGGGATAACTATGGGTTAAATGAAAATGCATAACATCAACTCTTCAAATAAAAGAAACTCATGTATCATCGTGCTTCCTTCACAACCTATGTGCATATGCATATCTATATCTAAAATAAAAAAAGGATGAGAACATTCTGAAATAACAAGTTAAAAGCATTATTAATAGTGTGGGAAGTACAAAAAAGGTCGTTGAGGCTATGGAGAGATATTGGTAGTTGGGTCATGCTTGTATGGTACCGAGGAAACTTCATCAGGGCTATGGATGCTCATTAGCAGTGAAGAAATGTCGGGAAAAGAGAGACGAGGAACACACTTATGTAGATGTTTTCTTGTTCTAAAAAGTAAAAACCCATGGTCAAACCAAAACCAATCTGAAGTGTGAAACTAATAAAAATAATTTACATCACTAATTGGGTCTTTGACAAGGGTGTGTTAGGTTACAAGTACTATAAATTTTGGATTATATATTTTAGAAATTTGGCGTTACTGTGGCACCCATGATTATTGGAAATTGTTTTGCAGTTTGTTGAGCTTATCTTCAAAATTCAGATATGAAGTAAAGGCCCTAGACTTCCATTGACAAAGATAATTGGTTCTTCCTGTGTGTTTCCATTTGTTGAGGCCACAACAACCCCCATTTACTTTATCTTTTACAAGTGAAAGGAAATCCCCCCCTCCTTATTTCCTAATCCTCTAATGCTTGAGCCTAATGTTATTATTTATCTGTCTTGAGGGATTTGGGGGTTTAATCTTGATTAATGATTATGTTTGATGGGTGTTGATTATTCCTTTTGATTTGATGATTTAAAATGTATTCATTATGCTTGTTTACCTATGATGTTTCTTTGACAGTTGTATGATGGAATTGAAACGTCATCTTGGGACCTTTTATTGATTCAGAAGTGCTTGATGATGGTATTTGGCTGTAGGGTTTGATGTTCTATTGCATGTCTCGAATAAGTTTGTTGTTGATGATTTTTCTAATTGACTAACTCAAACTATGCCTCTTCTTGTTTGCATGATTATACTTCATGTTTTCATCTTTATGCTTTCACATGCAGATTCTACTCACATGTTTCGAACTCTAATTCAGAATTGCAAAATAATTGATCCTTCTTCTGAGTTGAAACTTGGCACATACATTATCAAGACACTTATCTATAGCCACCCATGATTATTGTTGAAGAATCTAACTCTTATCTATAAGTTTTATTTAGTGTAGGGAATATGAGGTTTATGGTGTATTGGTAAGTCTCCTTTTGATTGCATGGTTGATATCATTCTTCTCTTTTTCAAGAGAGGGTTTGCAGGGCCACTTTATTCATGTGATCACTCCAACCTTCAGAGGCCTATGGGGGAATCTCTTGATCCTTATCCACAAAGTTGACCTTTATTCTTTCTAGGATTCTCCTTACCATGAAGTGGATTACCTTGGATTGCAGTTGTATTGAGGTCTGAACCCCCAAGGTTTTCACATCCACCTTTCCCACAAGCCTGTCCCTAAACCTCTTCAGATTGATCCATATGTTGAATGATCTTGTCATTGATTCCAAAGGATGATTGATTGATTGATTGATGTCAAATGAGAAATGTCTTGTCATAGTATATTTTTGAAGTATGTATTGTCCTTGATGTGAATGGATTGATGTCAAGTGGAATCATAGTCATATGATGTCATGCATAGATGAAGATGGATCAATGAGTTGTCATTGATACATGGACCCGAGTTGGATTGATGAAAATATGACTCATTATTGTATTATCATGGTTGATAAGGAGCACAAATGTATGAACTCTAAAATGGTCCCCTTATGGTAAAATATCTCACGGGAAGATGCTTTGTGGTTGAGTTATCCTAGAGGTATGGTTAGAGAACCCATGCTTAACTGTGGAATAATGACATGAAGATCAACAAATTTGTCATTGAAACTATCCTAGTTGGATAGTGCTTGTCATGCAATTTCCGGTGGTGTGTGGAACGCCACATAACTCCTCACGGTTTGAGAGTTATGGCCTTACGAAGTTGGAGGACCCTCATATGATGGCTTGAAACCCCAAAAGGTCAAATAAGTCAAGATGATTACAAAGAAGATATTATTTAAATAAAGTGAAGTGATTATTTAAATAATAATAAATTAAAGTGACAAAGTCAAGTAAATGGATAACTTTCTATTTATGGAAAGTAGTTATGAGAAGGTTAACCCTAAAATGAGGAAAGAGGGTTAAGTGGTCAAGTGGCTATTGGAAACATGGACAAGTGGAAAATTGGGCAAAGTTGAACATAAGTGGCTATGTGGACAAAGTGGCTATGTGGACAAAGTGACCTAGAAGATGCTTCTAAGGAAGCTAATTGGAGAGTATAAATAAGAGGCAAGGGTCTCTTGTAAAAAGTATCTCTTGAGCATGTATTGAAGATTTATTTTGGGAGAGAGAGAGTCTGGAGGATCTCATGGACACATCAAAGTTTCTGTAAGTCTGAGATCTTGATGGTGAAAGTTTCAGAAGTTCAAAAACCCTAGTTTATGAAGGAGTATGCGAGCAACAGTGGGCCAGAGAGCGTACATATGCGGGCTGCAGTGAGACAGAGCACACACATACGCGGGCTGAAGGAGGACTGAGCGTGTACAGTGAATAAGTCATGAATACCTGGATGTAAGATCATGATCATGTTTTTGAAGGATGAAGCAAGTTCCATATCTTCACTCTATGGGATCAGATCTGCCATAGAAACTCCGGTATGGTTACATAGTTTTCTTGATGGATACTCTTTCATATTGTATGATGAAAGCTTAAGGAATTCTTGGTATGGATGTTTTGATTTGATTTGTATTGGTTGATAGAGTGAGAAACACTCTTATGGTTCAGTAATGATATGATTTACATAGTATATCGGTTTCTTATACATGATTGAATATCATTCATATTTTATGGTTGAGGATCATGAGTAAGTTGTTGGAGAGCTTGTATGTGTTGTGATTGGTTATGGTTTAGATTGGATAGTGAAATAGAAAAGTGAATGTGATTGATGGTTGTAGAGGATATGAGTTTTTCTTGAAGAGAAAAACCCTAAGTAACTCAGAAGTGATACGCAGGCTATAGCACAGATAGGTCACGTACATACGCGAGTTGTACTAATGGTAGGGTGCGTACATACACATGCTGCACTACTGAAAGGTCACATAACTGTTGACATACTGCTATCTATTGAGGATTGATTCCTCTTCTCAGTTGGTGCTGATTTGTGTAAGTTGAGTCTTGCATTATAGATCTGGTGCTCTTGTAGAGTTGTACTCTATTCAGTTGTTGTTGATAACCCAAGGATTGTAGTCCATAATAAAAATAAAATTGTACATACATCTTGTGTTCCTTATGATAATGACTTATTGATGATATATGTTGTTGATGCATGTTCACATTTAACTAGTTTTAAATGACAACAATAAGTAATGAGTAAATGGTGATTGCTAACTAAGGAGTTTTGTTAAAGGGAAAAGTTCAAAAGAGCCCCACACTCATTCACCCCCCCCCCATCTAAGTGTGGTCGACGTGTCTAACAATTGGTATTAGATTGAGCCTTCACTATAAGCCTTAACAATCTTGGAGGAGATCCATGGACACACAAATGGATGATGAATTTCCAATCATTGATGAGGAAAAATATTCTACATGGAGAATAGAAATGAAAGTGCACTTGAAGGAAATAGGAGCGAGTATTTGGGAGGAAACTATTGGTGGATCGGTTCCTTTAAAGAACAAGTCAAAGTTTGCAGCTCAAAGGAAAGAAAAGAAGAATGATGCATTGGCTCTCAAGACCATTCTTAGTGGACTCTCAAGTTCCATCAAAGAGAGAATGGTACAATGCACTACCACCAAAGATCTATGGCTAAAGATAGAGGAGACATACCAAAGCAAGGGGGAATATCTTGAAGGCAACTCCATCAAGAACAATGACGGTAAAGAATCTCCAAAACCCTCTATTTGCAATGATTCTAAATGTGATGATGTTGGAAAAAAGGAATACCTTAAAGACAATTCCATGAAGATCAATGAAGGTAAATAATCTCCAAAAAACCCCGATTGAAATATTTCAAAATGTGATGATGTTGAATATTTATCTACAAGTGAAGAAGAAAATATAGAGATAGTTTGTATATAATCAAATGATAGTTATCCCATGGAAGAAGTAGAATAAGAACTATCATAGCTTAAAAATAAGGTTGAGTGGGGTCTATATGAATACAAATCTTACCATTACTATATAGACTATAGCTATCTTTTCAACAACACCAAAACTTTTCTTAAAAAGAATCAAAGGCATATCTTGAAATTGAAGGAAATGCTCAAGGAACAAGAAGATAGAAAAAAGACTCAATTAGAAGAAAAGGAAGAAGAGATCAAAAGACCAAAGAATGAAATAGAAGAAAATAAGATGGTAGATGATGAATTTAGCAAAATTTTTGAAATTATTGTCCATCTCAAGACCCAAATTGAAGAAGCCGAAAGGGTAGAGGAACTATTGAGGAATAAAATAAATGAAAAGGAAGAGTCATGTCATAAGTTGGAAGTTGAATTTGTTGATCTTAGAAAGAAAGTAGAGAAGTCAATCAAATTCTTGAATAGCTCAACCATCTTGAATGAGATCTTGGATAGTCAAAGATCACCAAATGATAAATCAAGTCTTGGATACAAGAAAGAAGCTACACATGTTGAAGCTAGCACCTCAAAGAAGCATGATGCAAGTCCCTTACTCTCAAAGTATGCAAATAATATTGCAAGTCAACCATCTACACAAGGCAAGGAAAGTTTCAAAAGAACAAAGCAAGAAAGACATTAAGAAGCCATATTTACACCTCAAATAAGAGAGACATCTTCAATATGGACACCAAATCAAGGGTATGAAAATGTTTTTCATGGTCAATGTTACTAATGTAATGAATACGGTCACAAAGCTTTGGAATGAATATTTTATGCAAGGAGAGACAATGGAAGATTTCATAACACCCTAAGGTGTTGGAGATGTAATCAAGTAGGACACATTGTTGTTCATTGTCACATCATGAGATACTATAGCTATAGTGGATTTGGTCACAAATCCCAGGATTGTTGGAACACGAGAAGAAAGTCCATGATGAGGAATTCATATAGCATGACTAGAATAAGGCATGACGTTAGGAAGGAAGACATTTTTGAAAAGATGGAAGCTCAGAGCTCAAGTTCTGAGAAGAAGGGACACCTTTAGAAGTGGGTGAATAAGACTGAACAACCAAAGGAGAATGGAAGCCTTAAGGGAAGCTTAAGTGTGTCATCTTTAGAAGCATACATTGGTTACAGTGGTAACAGACGCGTACATACGCAGACTGACCTATGAATAGGTTGCGTACATACACAAGTTGTATGTGCAACAGGCCGCGTATATGTGGTAAAAGTATTTGGAAAAGGGCTATGCACATGGGTTGCAGCTGGATGTGATGGTATAACTTATGTTGTAGGATCTAACATTGTGTGTTGCAGGTTCGGACATGGTTTGTTGTAGGTTTCAAGATTACATGTTGGCATACATAATTGATGTATGTATGATGATGACATATGGTTGAGTGTTAAAAGACTATCTTGGATGCATGGTACTAACCCTTGAGTATGGATTGAGGGTTTTTCTATTGAAGAACAATGTTGGTTGTGATAGTCTAGTTATGACACTTTGGTTATAATATATATCATGATAATACTAGCTATAGATGTCATTGATATATTGAGGCACACATATAGTACATATTGAATGCTTAATATTTGTTGTTGTGAATGAAAGTTGAGGCTTGTCTATTGGGGTACATGGCTGGTACATATTTGAGTTTCATTGATATATCTTATGATGTATTATTGAAATCATATTTTTTGGATATCCTTGTGCATACATTTGGAATATAGATGGGATACATATTGGGACATGTAGTTGGTGAGTCGATGAGGTAGGCATGCCATCATTGATGGGTCATATCTTGGTCTATAGTTTATGCATGATTGATACACTTCTAGTACATTGGTAGAGGAACCTACTAGCAGTATGATTGCACATATTTTATGGTAGATTTGGCATACATGTTGAGGACACATCTTGATTTTGGTTCATCTTGTTGTGGTATTGGTATATGGTTGATGTACTTGCTTGGTACAAGTGGTGATACATTATTAGTGCAATGTTAATGCACTCATAGATGGTATATGCATGTGGATGAAAGTACTTGGCTAACAATACACCATTTATATTACTTGTTTAGTATATACTTTGGTACATGAAATATGGGATGATATAGCTAAGACAATTGATTGATTGAGATACATGATTGTGGCACTTGGTTCATAGTGGAGGCATATCATCAGTGATATGACATTTGTTTGTGGCACACTATTGGCATGTTGATAGAGTCATATGGTTGATACACTCCATAGATGATCTCTTATGGCATATTCTATGGTATTTATGTACATGGATGTTGTGCATGGTGGGCACACAATTTGGTACATGATGTACTTGGTTGATGTTTTTTCATGATTATCCATTTTTTGACATATCTTTTGCTTCATGATGTATGGTATGGCATGAGTTTGATGCATGGACAGGTCCAAGGATAATCAAAGAAAGATCATTTGATCTATGATTCAGTTGAGCAGTAGCATTTGCAGCAGAAGCATATTGCAGTGGTAGCATTACAGAGAAGATAGGGGGATAGATAACCATAAGGGGAGTCATTCTTATTCCCATGATTCTAGGAGGATATATTTATCATATGCATACTTGGTAAAATATCCCTATACTTGGAGAAAGAGAACAAAGGCATAGTTCCAGGGGGAGCATTGGTCACAGGGGGAGCATGAGCGATATATCTTCAACATTACATCAGATTTATCTCCCTTGATCAAGGGGGAGATATTATTCATAGGAAGATCAAAGGCATTCTAACAGGGGGAGCATCCCCAAGGAGAGTTTAGGCAGGGGGAGCAGCCCCAAGGAGAGAACTACCCTTTTCCATTGATGTCAAAGGGGGAGAGATAGTCACATTGATGTGATTGAGATGACTATCTATGTAGATAAATTCCTTGTCTACATGTTGCCATCAATGATTAGTGTTGACATCAATGTTGGTATTGCCATCAATGCCAAAAGGGGGAGATTGTTGAATCATGTTTTCAATGATGCCAGAGGATGATTGTTTGATTGATGTCCAATGAACAATGTCTTGTCATAGTATATTGTTGAATTATGTATTTTCCTTGATGTGAATGGATTGATGTCAAGTGGAATAATAGTCATATGATGTCATGCATAGATGAAGATGGATCAATGAGTTGTCATTGATATATGGTCCCGAGTTGTATTGATGAAAATATGAGTCATTATTGTATTATCATGGTTGATAAGGAGTACAAATGGATGAACTCCAAAGTGGTCCCCTTATGGTGAAATCCCTCACAGGAAGACGCTTTGCAGTTGAGTTATCCTAGAAGTATGGTTATAGAACCTATGCTTAATTGTGGAATAATGATATGAAGATCAATGAATTTGTCAGTGAAACTATCCTAGTTGGATAGTGCTTGTCATGCCATTTCCAGTGGTGTGTGGAACACCACATAACTCCTCACTATTGGAGAGTTACGACCTTACGAAGTTGGGGGACCGTCATATGATGGCTTGAAACCCCAAAAAAACAAAGAAGTCAAGATGATTACAAAGAAGATATTATTTAAATAAAGTGAAGTGATTATTTAAATAATAATAAAGTAAAGTGACAAAGTCAAGGAGGATCATTTAAATAATCAAATAAATGGAGAACTTTCTATTTATGGAAAGTAGTTATGAGAAGGTTAACCTTAAAATGAGGAAAGAGGGTTAAGTGGTCAAGTGGCTATTGGATACATGGACAAGTGGAAAATTGGGCAAAGTTGAACATAAGTGACTATGTGGACAAAGTGGCTATGTGGACAAAGTGACCTAGAAGATACTTTTAAGGAAGCTAATTGGAGAGTATAAATAAGAGGCAAGGGTCTCTTGTAAAAAGTATCTCTTGAGCATGTATTGAAGATATATTCTGAGAGAGACAGAGAATCTGGAGGATCTCATGGACGCATCAATGTTTTCATAAGTTTGAGATCTTGATGGAGAAAGTTTTGGAAGTTCAGAAACCCTAGTTTCTAAAGGAGTACATGAGCAGCAGTGGGCTAGAGAGCGTACATACATGGGTTGCAGTGAGACAAGGTGCATACATATGCGAGCTAAAGAAGGACAGAGCGTGTACAATGAATAAGTCATGAAGACTTGGATGTAAGTTGATGATCAGGTTCTTGAAGGCTGAAGCAAGTTCCATATATGCACTCTATGGGCTCAGATTTTCCATAAAAACTCTGGTATGGTTACATAGTTGTCTTGATGGATACTCTTGCATATTGTATGATGAATGATTAAGGAATTATTGGTATGGTTGTTGTGATTTGATTTGTATTGGTTGATGGAGTGAGCAACACTCTTATGGTTCAGTACTGATATGATTTCCATAGTATATTGGTTTCTTATACATGATTGAATAGCATTCATATTGTATGGTTGAGGAGCATGAGTGAGTTGTTGGAGAGATTGGATGTGTTGTGATTGGTTATGGTTCATATTGGATAGTGAAAGATAGAAGTGAATGTGACTGAAGGCTACAGAGGATATGAGTTTGTATTGAAGAGAAAAACCTTAAGTAACTCAGAAGTGATACGCAGGCTTTAGTACAGACAGGTCATGTACATACGTGAGTTGTACTACTGGTAGGGTGTGTACAGACCCGTGCTGCACTACTGACATGTCACGTACATGTTGAAAGATTGGTATCTGTCGAGGATTGATTCCTCTTCTCAGTTGGTGTTGATTTTTGTAAGCCAAGTCTTGCATTATAGAGCTGGTGCCCTTGTAGATTTGTACTCTATTCAATTGTTGTTGATAACCCAAGGATTGTAGTCCGTAATAAAAACAAAATTGTACATACATCTTGTGTTCCTTGTGATAATGACTTATTGATGATATATGTTTCTGATATATGTTGTTGATGCATGTTCACATTTAACTAGTTTTAAATTACAGCAATAAGTAATGAGTAAATGGTGATTGCTAACTTAAGAGTTTTGTGAAAGGGAAAAGTTAAAAAGAGCCCCACACTCATTCACCCCCCCCCCCCTCTAAGTGTGGTCATTGTGTCTAACACCATACCGGGTCCTTTTTCGGTCTTGCCTCTCGACAAAACCTAAGACAAAATCCCATTCATATTTTTGGTTGTAAGTCCTTGTCGTGTCGTCACGTGATGCATGTTCACTATATGTCACATTTGTATCATGCATAGTGGTCTTACATAAGGACCTTTTCCTTGACCTAGATGTATTCCCACTCCTTGCAATCTTAGTATGTCTTCCCTTTAAGATGTGCTTCTTGATTGGGCTGACCTATGTCGTGTGCTTGGTTGGAGTCTATCTCCTTTTTCCACTCATCTCTACTTGTGACATTAAATCATCACACAAAGTGTTGTATTCTTCCCCTTCGTCACAGTTGAATCACATCACTATATGACCTAGATCCTCTCCCTATATTACCTTTCATAAGAAAAAATTACAACATAACAAAAATGTCCATGGTACGGAGGTTGAAAATAGAGGAAACCATATATTGTACCATGCCTCAAAATTTTATGAGATATTAGGATCAATGTAGAGTTTATCCAATGAACCTGAAACCAATATCCAATGTCTAAGGCCATTTCCAACCAAAATAGAGACACAGTAGTAGACACCTAGAACATCATATACTAAAAAAGACATAACCATAGACAATTGTGCTTTTATAAACTTGAAGTACCTTCTAACACACTTCTCTTGGATGAACCATACCATATATCTATCATGACTTCTTGAAGCATGCTTTCTTGATCCAATTCCTATTTTGATGGAGAAAAGTAGAATTCCATAAGCCAGTTAAATGTTTTCTCCATAATCTCTTGTCTAATTTTCATTTCATCATTCTCCCTCTGAAGCTCATTAATGATTTGAGGACGTTCATCCACTAAAATTCATGTGGGTAAGAGCTAGTGCCTTTTCCAGAGCTGCAGGGAGTGGGAATAATGGTTGGTTGAGGGAGAGAAGGGCTTGGTTTCTCTACTTCTGAAGCCAAAACAACATTATTATTTCATAGTGGAACCCCTTATAACTGCAAATCCTCCAATTGAACAATGACACTACATTAATTAACCAAGGGAGGAATGTATGGAAGGTTGAACCGAGAAAATATGAGTCAGAGGTCATAGAGGAGGAGGGTGGATGAGTAGAAAAATTGCTAGACAGGTGGACTATGGGGGAGAAGAATTGTCGTCACCTCTGCAGGTTGTAGATGACTCCACTTGCACTCTTAGTTTTTCCTCTCTCTCAAGGCATGGTTGTATAAGAGTGATGATAGAGGGTACCCCAGAGAATATGAGAAGAAAACATCAGGGGATACCTTATCTGGAGTGCGACGGGAGGGAAATGAACAATGGCTAACATAGTGAAAGAAAGTCTACAAAGAATGAGCCTAGAGGTGCAAGTCCCCATGGTGATGCTCCAAATAATTATGAAAGCCATTAATGGATTGTACTGCACCAACCTAGATAATATGCCATGTCATTGTAAGGAGGCCACCATCGTAACCTGTAGATGAAGAGGACAAAAGGACAACACATGCAACATTAAGAGAGTGAGTTCATCCCTCAATATCAGGAGAAGCATAAGGCTCCAACGAGAGGCAATTGTCACTGTGGTTATCATGGTTTCCATAGTCATTATAGAACCCCATATGGGGTATTCATTTATTTTTTTCATTCTAATTGTAATTTTGATTTTTCATTTTCCCCCTAAACCCTAACTTGTATATACCCATTCTATTTTTCTTCTTTTGATTTAGTTTTAAATTTAGTCATTTTTCTTCCTCGCCCACCAAAATCTAATGTATTATCCCAGGGCCATCCCCATTAGCCCACACATGTTCCTTATAATAATTCCCATGAGAAATTAATGATTAAGACATGCCTCCTTATTTTTATGAAGGTCTTCCTATTTTATAAGAATTCCCTCCTCCCCTCCTGAATGGCATGGGAATTATAATACCAACTAAAAAAACTATTCCCAAATTCCTAGAAACCTTAGCATGTTATATTATAATATTTTTCTTAGACCATAAGCCTAGCTCACGAGATATCTCACCAGGTATTCATTGGTGGAGAATTACCATAGAGAAATTTACACAAACTCACCTCCCTACCTCCCGACGATGACCATGCAACACATTGTGGATAATTTAATTTATGTATACAATGAAAAGTTTTCACACATGGGGGATTAATATATTATATTAACATTATACCCTTAGGAAGCCCATGTTGTCAGGAGTGTGAGATCAAATGGGAATCCTACGTCGTCGTCATAATATTTCAAGACTTATGCCCCTTTCCTTACCATAAAACACAGACGACGATGCACGACGATAATATTGTGGGGGGATTATTTTATTAAGGTTTATATCATGGGAAGCCCTCATCATCGGAAAAGCCCATCTGAATTTACCATTGGAATTTACCTCAAGACCTACCCTCACCTACCAACCCTCTCGACGATGACGACCATGCATTATATATACATGAAGCAATATTTTAATATTTTTCCTAAAGAACATGCACCCATTTGGATAATCATTATTTTAATAATATATATGGGGAAACACGCACATGAGGAATGATATTATTTAACAATTATTTTAAACGAGTGAAATTACTCATGTGAAGTCATCATCGTTAGAAGTTACCTTAGAAGATTTACCATGAATTAACCCAACCTTAAAATGACAACCCATCAACCATGCTTTATGTGATGGAGGATTAAATTAATATTATTATTGAAAAACGTGCACACATCCAAATCAAAATTATTTTAATATATGTTATTTGGAAGGTCATTTAATAATATATATATATATATATATGGGCCCCGGATGGGGTGACACATATCATATGGGAGGCCACACATCCCCCATGAAATCCAAGCCATAAATATGGCCGACTGCCACCCCACGCGTCATTCTCTGATGGAGGATGGCCATAAATGCACATAGATGATGGAGGGACAACTCCCCCACATAGGTTTAATGGTGCCCTCACTGAGTCATGGAAGGGGGGTGATGATAGGTACAGGAGGAGGCTGCATGTTCTTATCATCCCATCAGATATTACTTCAGGTTTTCCATGGCATTCATCATTATGTTTATTGGCTCTGTCGAGGCTCCGCTTTTCTCAACGATTCGAATCTGGGTCTCTCAGATTTCTCTGGCCTCATTCTCTGATTTTGCTGGCCTCCAGGCTCTGTCATGCCGCGTGAGAGAGGGAAACCCAGGAGGGGACCCTCCTAGTACTATTATGTTTCAAGGTAGAGATGCCTTCACGAATTGGAGAAGGCTTCCCTGATATCTCAAACACAGTAAATTAAGAAGTTGATGACACCTCCAATGGCCTACGTGAAGGAGGAAATCCCGGAGGAACCAATTTAGTTTCCACCAGAATCCCTCCTCTACATGGTCCCAGATTCCTAGGATAGACCCAACACCAATATTTTATCAATGGATACAAAAACATCCATGGAGGGATCCACTTTCATCGTCTAGGAGGAAATCCCCCTGAAGGACCGCCTAACAAGGCCCCCATTGCTCAACCCAGAGATAGAATGTGACCAAATGCCACCTAATCTCTTCACTCTGGAGCACTTGGAGCTCATCTTTGAGATGATGAGCTATATGATGGAGCAGCTCCATCGACACACCCTTATTAGCAGTAGAATCAATATGTTGTTCAATGCCTTCTCGAACGCGCTAGTCAAACAGATATGCCTGACTTGCACGCAAGCCTCTTCACTCACACCTAGCAACGACACTCCTCATGGTAGCTCTCCGGATGGAAGGTTCCACTGTTCAAACAAACCTCCTAATGTTTAAAGTTTCTTAGCTCTCTTTGCCTCACTTTCATGGAAATGGGGTTTTTTTCTTGTCTTCCTTCTTAGGATTTCTATTTAGTTTGAATTAACAGTTTTTGAATGCATGTCCAGAAAGAACTGTCAACACCATCAACTACCACTTTCTCTAGTTTCCAACTATATGGTGGAGCAAGTGGCGGTTGCTACTTTTGGCCAGAGGTATAAAAGTTTGCTACCTGTTTCAGTTTCCACTAGTTTGTTCGAACAAGTGGCAAGCCTGTGAAACAGTTAATTTTTGTACAGTGACAAAGGATTAATCAGGTAATA
>ML785984.1:555280-576659 GCA_009831015.1 Picea engelmannii | reverse complement strand
ATTAGAAACATGGTCTGCAACTTGGTTTTTATTTCTTGGAATGTGAGTGAATGTAATGGACTTAAAATTATGTGACATAAGTCTAATGTGCAGGTACTTTATAAAGAGGCAAGGATCATTTACATGATACACATTGTTTAACTATAGGATGACAAGATGAGAATCAAAGAACAAACTAAGGTGATGAATAACATCGGCCAAAAGACCAATCAAAACAACATATTATGCTTGGTTGTTGATAGTTGGTCCTAAGCATATACCACTTTTTTGAAGTAGTGTATGCAAATGGGTATAAATGACCCAAGCCATCGAAGTGATATTTTGAATCCATCAACATAGCCTATGTGTAATACTGGTGAATGGTTCATCTGATAAAGAAAGCAAGGCAAAAAGATCAGAAATAAAAGGAAGAGGAAGATGTAGAATAAAAAACACAACTAGTTATACAAAAGGTGACACATATATGTACATGGGAGAGCCCTGTGCTACGAGTGTAGATAAGGTTATGGGAAAAAATTATTCAAGTATAACCCATTGACATGGTCCTTTAGATAAGAGCCTTAAGGTGAGAAAGGATGTATGCTCCCTTGGCAAGGTAATGTTTGATGATGAAAGGACCATGCCAGAGAGATTCAAATTTTCCATGGTCTAGGGCATCATGTGCGATGTCATAGACTAGGATTAAGTCATGATAATTAAAGGAATGAAGGTTAACATGGTTATTGAAGGTGTATTTGGAGTGATTTTTGGAAGCCTCATTTTTTTGCATGGAGGACCTTCGATATTCGTCAAGGGTTTCTAAGGTTGTGAGCCAATGCTCGAGACTGGTAGTGTCGGGCAGTAGTTCAACTATCATAAGCAACATGGGGATTTCACTCTCGATCAATAATATTGCATTGATGCTAAGGATGAGGTGGAAGGGAGTAAATATGGTGGTGGTTTTTACCAACGTACGATATGCCTATAGGGCAGAGAATAACATGTGGTGCCAATTGGTTTTGTGTCTGTTCACTGTTTGTTACAACATAGTTTTGAGAACTTTGTTGATAGCTTCTACCTGACCATTGGAATGGCGATATTATGGTGAAAAAAACTCATGGGATAACCCTAAATGGGAGGATAACTCGGGGAAGAATTTGTTTTCAAAATTTTTTCCATGGTCGGAGACTAACTATAGGGGAATTCCAAAGCAAGAAATGACATGATTGAAAAAGAAGCGGGAAACAATGTCTGACGTAATTTTGGAGGTAGGCATGGCTTCAACTCATTTGGTGAAATAGTCAAATACCACGCCGATGTACTTGTGGCCATTTCTATAGGGAGCGTTTCATGTCATGAAGTCAATTCCCCATTTGCAAAATGGGTCAGCTAAAATGACTAGGTGTAAAGGTGTCAGTGGGGCAAGTGCTTTATGAATATAGATTTCTCACTTAGAACATCTTTTGACTACATGAATACAATCATAAAAGAGGTTGTTCCATAAGTAACTGACCCTAATGAACTTCTAGGATATGTACATACCAAAAAAGTGTCCTTCATAAGTGTCATTGTGGAAATCATTTAAGACTTGTTCAGCCTCATTGAGGGTGAGACAACAATGGATAAAGGTATCCAACCCTCATCGATACAGGACATCGCCAAGGAGGAGGTAATGTGGAGCTTGGTGGGGCATACGATGATGATCATCTCAGGAGAGATGTGTGATGAATGTTTTAATACATAGGTAGATGAGGATGTCACCATACCATGGGTCATCGAAGGAGATGATGGATAAATGTTCATTGGGGAAATTATCAGTAACTGGAGGATCAGTGGTGACAGATGGTAAATGAGTTATGAATTTTGCAATGGTGAGGGATTTATTTCTCTTGGGAGTAGTGAACTCTAAGTCATATTCTTGCAAAATAACGATCCACCGGGAAAATTTCCCATTGATATGATGTCGGTTAAGTAAGTATTGCATGGGGTTTGAGCTTGCAACAACTTTCATGGCTCATGGAAAAATATAGTGGAACATATTTTGGACTGCTAGGACCACCACTAGGGAAATTTTTTCCTCATGGTTGTACTTAAGAGGTGGCCCTGATAGGTTTTTACTAATGTAGTAAATGACATGTTCGTGCTCGTATTTTCCCTGCTAGACGAGGACTCCTGCAATTGAGACCTCATATGCAGAAAGTTATGTGAAATAGTATTTTTCAAAATCAGGGGGACTAATCAAAGGGGCTCGAGACAAATTTTATTTTAATGCCTCAAAATCTTTTTGCACTTGTTCATCCCATCGAAATGTGATATCTTGACGTAAGAGGTGTAAAAAACCATGTGCACAAGGTGTGTAATCAGGGACAAAGACACACAAGAAGTTATATTTTCCTTGAAGGATTTTCAGTTGGTGCAAGTTTTTGTGAGGAGGGATGACACTAATGGTCTGGACCTTGAGGGGGTCCAAAATGATGCCTTGTTGGGATACTATGAATCCAAGTAATGTTGGGCCCTTCGTTTTGATAAAATAAGTTATGCAAGTTATTAAAGAAAAAAACAACCAAGTAAAGAAGGCCAAGAAATGAAACACACAACAGAAAGATGTTGGAACATAACACAGTCTGAAGCCAGCGCAGAATCAATTTTGAGAAAATACAATTGCAACATAATCAAAAAGAGAAGAGTGCCTATGGGTTCTCAAGGAGGAAGAGGAACCAATTGTATGGAAATTCTTTGTATGGTACTGTATTGTAATGGGTGGGTGTGTGAAAGATAGGAGAAAGGAACAAGAGGCAAGAAATGGATCTGTACTCCAGATCTAGATTGTAATTAGTAAGGGAAGAACACAGACTTATTACTATCAACTGTAGTATTGTAGTGAGATGTACCTACTGATATTTCTATGCTGAGTAGGGTAGATAATTAATGTAAAGTTATGAATGCTCATTGTCCAAGAATTCTGATACAATATAAAGAGAATGGATATCAAATTTTGAAAATTCTCTTGGTTCATATTACTTCCTGTATCTCTGAACTACCATTATGTTGTTGTCTATTATGAATTACATGTCTTTATCACTTATGGATGTTATGTATAGTTTTGTTCTCATGTATTAGTGTATGATGTGTTAAGGATCTGAACTGAGTAATCCATCTTGTGTTTGAATGGTAACAATCTAGATGGGTTATAGATTTGTATAGCATTATTCTTACCATCCCCTTAGTTCTTTTGTCTCAGTTGCGCTTTGGGTGAGACTTCTTTCCTTTCAGAAACATGAAAATTCTAGCACACTAGACTACGTTGGTACCCTTTTGTTGGTAACCTAAAGAGGACCCTATTCTAACAACTTTGTGCCAACAAAATGGTTTTGTTGTCGGGACCCTATTTTTACGAGGGACCCTGTAGGGAGAATGATTCTGACATTCAACAATGGTGGGAATGTAAGTGTGATGCGTTCATACTGAAGAAAACATCAAGAAGCGATCACGCCCTAAGGAGAGATGCCATAGTTGAGAAATGGTGGTGGGGAAAGGTAAAGAGAGTAGGGAAGTAGTCTGAAGTGTTGTGGAAAGAAATCAGACCCAAAGGAATGGATGAAAGCAAGTTAGAGGAGTTTCAGAATTTATGAAGACAAGAAAGACTAGCTAGTCTAATATTGTAGGAAAGAGAAGTACAAAAAGAAATAAGTCCCATGGAGAGAGGACTAGATGAGGAATGTTTAGAAGTAAGAGAGGATGAAGGACATCCATATCTTGTGAAAGACAAAGAAGATTTGGCCCTGAACGAAGAAGGATTTGACCTAGAGGCAGATCAGGTTGCTCCAGTACAAGAAAAAGAGACCCCCCATATAAAACAAACCCACCCAGAAGTCAGTGGAACTAGCCCCAAGTCACCCATCCACCAGGTGCCTTCAATACCCTTGGTAAGCTCAGTACCTCATACTCATGCAAATTTTATTATTTAAAATTTGGTTAAGTCATCACAACCCACGACTGGAAGCAGTGGGAGGATAGTAGGGTCTCTTGGTAAATCACAACTAGGGCCATTAGGATTTATTTTGATAAGAACAAGAACATCGACAATGGTTGGAACCACAGGAGGATCGATTTCCCAATACCCGAAATTCTAGGGTAAAGGGGATTAGGATGTATAACATCATTGGTTTCTATGTGAGGCCATATGGAGGGCTAGAGGGACCTTGTATGTGAACAAGTTAGTAGAATTCCATACTACCTTGAAGTTTCATTCCCTCAAATGGTACATGAAGGCTATTGAGCCTGGGGTACAAGGACAGACCTTTACCCTTGACCAGGTGCATCAAAAATTCATTGTGGAATTTGAGATACCTTAGTCATAACATCAAGATCTCTTTGAGTTGTGTGAGACTCAATAGAGAGAGGGGGAGTCTGCATGGGAATACGGTCATAAGTTTAAGGACGATATTGAGAGATTGGCACACCTGATTCATGAATACCATCAAAGGGAATGGTACATCCAAGGGTTGCTACCCTTGACACGAATCCCCTTGACGCAATAGAGAATAGCCACACTGACAGAGGATTTGGAAAAATAAATGAGGATTGAAGCCGTGGCAGGATACCCAGGGAGCCTGAGGATAACCAAACTTCTGGTAGATTCACACATGTCAAATCTTTAAGGACAAATACTTGCGCTCATGAAGAATATCTAGGAATTAAATCTAATCAAGACAATGTGACCTCAAGTTTGGTGTATAGGATGCTACAAAGAGGGGCACTTGGAAATTGAGTGTCTGCGGATAAGGGGAATGGACCACCCCCCTACAGGACCAACGGGAGGAGTTGTGTAGGTATAAAAAACTCTTCCATTTCATGCAAAAATTCAATACAATGCTTTCCCAAGATCCCAACCCACTCAGACAGATGAATACTATGAAATATGTCGAACTCAAGGGCACACACCAAGACACTACCCCATCATGTAAAAGTACTCACCTGCACCTAATAAAATACATTATGAATTATGTGGGTCCATGATGCATGCTACAAACCAATGTAGGGTATTATATGCACTTGTTGACAAACTTGATCGGACTGCATTCGGGATAAACAAAACACCGCAAAGGTTGGGAAGAGGTCGGGGAAGTTGAGGTGAAAGCATATTTAGAGGAGGGAGGAATGGAGGACAAGGACCAGGTTGATGTTACAATTGTGATGAACAAGTACATATGGCCAGAGACTATCCTCATTTGATACAACCATGGTGTTCACACTGCAGAACTAACACCCATGCAAATGAAGAGTGCCCATGTGTGATCACAAAATGGGAGGATTGGGCTCATCAAAGAGGAGATAACTTCATAGGCTCAAAACTTAGGATAGAAGTAGAAGAGAGGTTACCTAAATTCAACATCACAACTCGTGGAGGAGAAAAAACTGGGGCAGATGCAAAATATCGACCCAAGATCCAGAAAGTAGCCCACAAGGATAACATGTATGATCCTTTGAAACAAAAACTATTTTTCAAAGATGTAGTAGAAATATTTAAAGGAGAAAAAGATCCATAAATAAGAGAAAACCATCCTAAATTAACCCTTCAACCCAAGATCTCTCAAGCTCCTACCTCACCTCCTACACCTCAAAACACTGTAAATTCAAGAAGACCCTGTGACCAGTCTCAAAATATAATCAACCTCTGGTTTCAATTATTCTCCAAGATCCTAGGATATGATCGACTTTATGAGAAGTTGTAGAACACTTTGTACCTAATCCTGAGGGATGAGGGAACCCCAGAGACCAATATAATCACCAACATCCCTGAGAAGAATACACAGAGAGTACAAAGAAGGAAGCTGAGAACTGGAAAATAATTTAGGTTGGAAGCCCAGTTAGACAACTTTGAAATTAAATATGTCATTGGGATCAGATGTCAACATCTTACCCAAAAAGACTTGGGAGGATATAGAGAAACCTTAGTTAGTCTATTCCCCCATCCAGTTGAGAATGGAAAATTAATACTGCATTTTTCCAGTGGGAAAGTTGGAACATGTGGAAGTAGATGTTGCAGGAGTTTAAATGATAGCTAATTTTGAAGTGATTGAAATCATGGGATATGAAGACCCCTACCCTGCCTTATTATGAATTGATTGGGCTTATGACAATTATGATTTCATTGAATTAAAGAGGGACATTATGAAGTTTGAAGAAGATGGAGTAAAAGTAGTCCAGCCCTTAGATCCATACATGGGACCTAGATATATTGAGCCAGTGGATAATAACATGGAATCAGAAGTTCTTGACTAGTTATAAACAATAAAAAAAAGGATGAGGCCATATTACATCAACCCCACTGCAGATGGATATGTAAGTTGGAGTATATAGTCAGGTGAGGAGGACTCAGAACTAGCTTTTGATAGTTGGTAGCAGGGTTCATACGAAATATTTTCAAGACATTGTGTAACTATCACGGAAACAAGATGGATTGGAACCAATATGAGGGATCAACTAACATACAAGGGTACTTCTAATTTTTATAGTTTTCTCATTTTTATAGATGAAAAAATTTGCGTCAGAGCAAAGGATCTCAGTTCTGGACATAGCTTTGAAGGATACAGCAGCCAAGTGGTGGGCCACTCACAGAGCTTCACTTCTAGGTTGGGAGGATTCAAAGAGAGCTATTCGATACAAATTTCTCATAATCGATCAAGTAACAACAAAGACAAACATGGATTTTCATGAAGGGAAACTATTTGATGGGCATTCTTCCCCAGAATGCATGTTGAGCATTGCATCAAGCAATGGAAAGTTGCATAATTACCATCTCAGTTATGGGTTCACTTATTTTTCCACTCATTAGGTGTGATTCCAAAAACCCGATACATCCATGAAGAGACCAAAAGACAAATGAACTAGTGACAGACACTAGAAGACCAATTTTGCAGAGACTTTTCTTTTATGGATAGGACTCTTGAGCCTCACCTAGTCCTTCAAAGAATTTAGAAGATACTATTTACTGATGATTATGAATTCATATCAAACCCAATAGTATGTTATGATCATTCCCATTTGTTTCATTCCAACCGAGACCACAACCCTGTTAGAATATTGGTAGTCTGCTGCAAAGTTCATAAAGACCTAGAAGAACCTAATGAAGTAGAATAACTACATAACCTCAATATTAAAGAAATTGTGGGAACTAGAGAAATACAAGGTACTACACCTAGTCATACAAGTATCACTGACACCCATCCTCTAAATTTGTGGAAAGTAAACATAGGGAGCAGAGAGCATCTTGATATAACTTCTATAGGGGATTACTGGGATGAGCAGACCATGAATGAAATACAGAGTCTATTGCAGGAATACAAATACCTATTCCCAAAAACCTTTTTAGAAATGAGAGGCATAAAAGGAACCATGGGAGAGATGAAGATCGAGCTAAAACCTGACTCGAAACCCATGAAGAATAGACCATACCGTCTTAATCCCAAGGTAAAAGAAAAGGTCAAAAGAGAAATAGACAAAATCCTTATGGCAGGACTAATCTTTCTGATCGAAGAAACATAATAGGTTAGCCCTAAAGTAATACAAATCAAAAAGGGTACTGAGGAAATTTGGGTCTGTGTTGACTATAGGAGTTTGAATGTCTCATGTGTACATGATACATTTATGACACCCTTCAGTGATGAGGTATTAGATCAGGTTGCGAGGAAAGAAGGATATTCATTTACAGATGGATTCTCAGGGTATCACCAAGTCATAATTTCAGAGGGTGACAAGAAGAAGGCCACTTTTATAATTGAGTGGGGGTCATTCACATATAATGTAATGTATTTTGGCCTAAATAATCCCCCTACAGTCTTCTCTAGGATTGTTATTGCAACATTATGTGATTTCATACAGGTTCCTAGAAGTCTACATGGATGACTAGACGGTATAGAGTTTGTTGAAGGAGCACGTGGGGATACTCCAGTTGATGTTTTATAGATGTCGGGAGTTACATATATCTCTAAACCTAAGGAAGTTTATTTTTTGTGTATTGCATGACAACCTTCTAGGCCACATTGTTTTCCAGGAAGGAGTCCTAGTAGACCCAGCTAAAGTTGTAGTTATCCTAAACATACCGCCACATACAAGTGTGAAATAGTTGCACAAGATGCTTGGGCATAGAGGATACTACCATATGTTCATCATAATATATGCTATCATTACAACAGCATTGGAGAAATAACTGAAGAATTATGAAGCATTTCGGTGGACGACTGAGTGTGATAAGGCATTTCATACACTCAAAGAAAAGCTTAGTACTGCACCAATTCTTATATACCTCAATTGGGAAATTGAATTCCATGTACACGTGGATGCATCGGGTGTTGTGCTAGGAGCCATATTAGCAAAAACGAGGGAAGGGAGTATTGATCACCCTATATACTTTTCCATCAGAAAATTGTCTCAAGCTAAGCACAACTACAAAGCAACCAAAAGGGAAGGTTTGGCTATGATTTATGCATTGCAAAAATTTCGACACTATTTACTAAGTTATCATTTTAAGTTTTTCATTGACCATTATACATTGAAATACCTTGTAAATAAGCCTATTATTGAAGGAAGGATTTGCAGGTGGCTCTTACTCTTTCAAGTGTTTTCCTTTGAGGTAATTGTCAAACCTGGAATATGTAATGTAGGATTGGATCACAGGTCAAGATTGGAATCAGGGGAAAGTGGAGGAGTATTGGACGACCAACTCCCATATGAAAACATGTTCTAGATTGAAGCCATTATAGAATATATTGAAGGGATTGTTGCTTTCCTTGGTACAAGGACTTTCCCAGAGAATTATTCTACAACCCAGAAGAGGCACCTGGTAGTCCCCGCAACATATTACCAACTTATTGCAGTCCAACTCTATAAGATGGTACTTGATAGAATTCTCAAATGGTGTGTCCTAAACCATGAGAGGAAATATATCCTATGGGAATTCTGGAGTGGAGTTGCAGGAGGGCACGTTGGAGGGAAATCTACAACACAGAAGGTTCACCAAGTTATATTATGGTGGGAAACATTATTCAAAGATTCTAAATTTTATGCTAGGTCTTGCGATGTTTTTCAATGAGTAGGGAATCCATCACGTAGATATAAATTACCTCTTTAGCCGGTTAGGGAACTGAAATCCTTTGCGAAGTGGGTTGTTGACTTTATTGGACCAATTAACCCACCCACAAGACATTCAAAGGGAAGATATATCATTACCACAATAGACTGTCTTACGTGGTGGGTTGAATAAGAAGCGATCAAGGATTGTTCAACAGATACATCGACTAGATTTGTATTTGAAAATATTATTGCTCTATTTGTATGTCCTTGGAACCTCATGAGTTATCAAGAGAGACACTTCATTAGCATCACAATCGCAACATTGAAGACACAAGTTATTATTCAACACCATAAGAGCAGTCCTTGTCATCCATAAGCTAATTGTACAATAGAGGCATTCAACAAGATTTTGGAGAGAGGGCTGAGGAAGGTGTGTTGCGCAAATAGGGAGGACTAGGATGACAGAGTTCTAGCATTTTTATGGGATTATAGCACTACCAAAAATAAGTTGCACAAGTACAACCTATTTTAGTTGGTCTACAGGAAGGAAGTTATGGTACCTACAAAGTTTATCACCCCTAGTCTTTATATAGTTCAGGCTACACACATGACAAATGACACATCAGTTGCACAAAGGATTGCAGACCTATAGGAATTGGAATAAGGAAGGTTCTTCGTTGATTTTCATCAGTTAGTGGAAAAATCTAGGAAAAATGCTTGGCACGATCAACACATTCAGACTAAGAGGTTTGCACAAGGCGACAAGGTACTCCTATATGACAGTCATTATCAGAAACATCCAGGAAAGTTGTGGATGCATTGGCTAGGGCCATTCCTAGTGGTTGAGATCAAACAACCTCGTGCAGTCAAGATAGCGCAACTGGATGGTGTCCTTCAACCAAGGTGGGTTAATGGCGCACTCCTAAAAACCTACATTACCCACACTTAATAGGAGACATGGTTGCTCCAATCCAAGGGAGCTTGTATAGTAGGTAGACTTTGATTTTCTGTTGAGTTTTGTAGCAATGTTGAATTTTGGTTTATGTAATAACGTTAGAGTGTTCTTAGGTGTGCCACTACATATCCATATAATTTTCATTGTTCAATTTTTTTGTAACAATCTACTCAGCCATACAAGTACAACTGTCGAAAAATCTTTGTGGTCGGGGGAGAATCGAATCCAAAATTTATTAACGGCTAAGTCATAGTTACATCATTTCCAGTTGTAGCATTTAGGGTAAGTGCCACAAAATGTTAGCATCACCCATCAAGTCTTAAAAGTGTTGTTCCACATAGATATTGTTGATAAGTTGGTCACAACTCTCAACCATTAAAATGGTAAGACCCTCACACCGACCACGTGTTGAGTAAGATGCCCATGACATTCAGTATCCGACTAGAATATCTTACCCCATTATCAATCTTGTCGCACATCCATGCCATATATTGTGTTGTTGTCCTATTTATTCATTCATTGATGATTCATTAATGGTATATCCCATTAACTTAGATATAATACTTCGTAATCTTGTTATGAACTCCATTATATTCACCTACTTGTCTTCTCATATTGAGTCCATGCATCCTAGTGCATTTTGAGAAGTTGATTGCCACCTCGTTCTCAAGACAGTGTCGCTACTAGAACTCCAGTTTCAAAATTCCAAGAATATCAGGAGGATGAGGCTCTGTATCGAAAGAAGAAGTTCCATATGAGCCCTATGATCCCAGGATTGAGGTCTTGGGCGATGTTAAAGGTAAATCCGAGCAGAAAAAACTCCTCGACTTGGATCTCATGGACATGACATTGCTCCCAAAAATTAACATCAACATGTTATGCAAGATGGAATATGAGCCAACATGGGAGGTGAAGTTCCTCCCAAAGGCTGAGTTTCTGAATCAGTTCCACTCGAAAATCATGAACCTTCGGGACCTCCCAGTGTTCAGAACCACTAGCAAAGTTGCGCGATGCACCAAGTTCATGATTAGCAGGGTGCATGCTATAATTTTATGGCATGAAATATGATATCCCATTCATGCCGAAGATATTCATCCACTGATAGGATTATCTTTATAGGGTGAAGAAATCTCCAAAGGATTTCAAGGACCGAGCAAGCATGGAAAGCAGAAGCGAGCGATTAGCATGTATGAGCGCTTCCATACACAGAGGGGAGGTTGCACAACAAATATTGAACCAATCCTCCTTGATACGGTTAGACTGGAACGCTACTTGATCACTAGCAAGGTCATGCACTCCTACTATAAGGGTTAATGTACACTAGATTCCCTCTTAACAAATGACTTCTATGCAAATGGTGCAGTGTTCAATTTGTGTAGTAACTTGTTGGAAGAACTCCTTGTTGCTTGCGAGGAATTTCAAGAGAAGGGAGGCACCTTTACATACAAATATATGCTTATGTATTTTGTAATGTTGAATTGGAGGTAACCCATGGGAACAAAGTTAGCACCTGCAGAAAGGCCGCCTCACCAATATTTTTTAGCCTTTGCATGCAAGGGATGACTCAGAAAACATGGAGTTAAACAATGCTGTGTTCCTAAAATGGTAGAATCCATTGATTGACGCCACCCAAAGGATGCATATAACACAAGAGATTCTGAATTTACATACAATGAACATCTCATTTTCTCTGAAAAGCCATTATACATTCATATGGCCAAGGCATGCAAAGCCTTCAGAATTTCATACATGACCCCTACAATTCTATTTGGATGAGGAGATACTGGACAATGAAATCATTTCTTGGTCAGGATTTAAATGCACCCTAAGAAATTTGGGTGTCCACTATTCATTGCCACCATAATTTTTAAAGAAGAAGAATCTAGCAGAAGAAGCAGGGTCGATCTCTAAAAAGGTAGAACATCCCCAGAATTCGCTAACAGCCTTAGAACCAAAGGAAGAGGAAGAACACCATTTGTAGAGGATAGATAGGCCTTTACTAGGATGTCCTAGGCTTCCAGACGAGGCCATATGCTTAGGTAAAACCATTAACAAAATTTTATCTACCGCATTCATATAGGAGGTTCTGACAAAGAATCCCAGAACCAGTGTGTCCCCAGTAGTCAACCCAACTAAAATCATCAACCCATAGCTTATATCGACCGTGCTATGTCGCACCCGAGAAACCAATCGAGAAGCCTAGAATATTATCCATATTATCAATGACCCTGAGTCTAACCCCAATATACCTTCCATCATAGTCACTAAGAAACAACTGTCGCCACCAATTACAGATACCATAGCCCCCCTACTACCCAATTCCCCATAACCTATGCAACTTGATATACCATAAAACGTTCAATTTCAGGAGAGCCAACCATCCAAAGAACTAGTACTCACAGAACTCCCATATTTTCCAATCCTGGATACATAATCTCCGAAAACAAAAAGTGACACAGAAGTCCTAAAGGGTCAGAGTGGAACCCCTTAAGTTCCACCCACAATGCAGGTAATTATGAAAAAGGAGGAAGAGTCTCTAGCACCACAGGAGACTCAGTTAGGACAAAGCATAGCCTCACTAAAATAACAGTAGGAACCTATATTGCAATATCTGCAACAATTCTCAGAGATGTTACAAGTCTACCTAGAACAGGTGGAAGATATCCCCTTACTTTTGTTATCCATGAAGAATAAACTAGCCCAATAGTTGCGAGGATCAATCCAGGGAGAAGAAGAAGTTGAGACACCATCAGAGCAATCTATGGCTAGTGGGATTCCACTTCATATCAAACTCCCGTTTGAGGCCACAATTACATCCAGAGATCTCGTTCAGTTGTCGACACCACAACTAGTAGGCTTGATGAGAGCCTCAACTAATCACCTAGAGAAACAGGTTCAGAAAGTTGAAACACAAGATGAGTATTGACGACATGAAGGAATGTTGGAATAGACCAAAAGAACACAGGAAGAATACTTGAAAATCCAAGTAGAAAAGAAAGTGGAGAAAATGAAGGGAAAGCTCACAGAGATCTAGCCAACTTTAAGAAAAGAAACCCTCGAGTCTCCAAAATATAGTGCCACTGGAGAACTAGATGAACAACTTGGATTGGTTTATAAAGCATGGGAAGTACTAATAGATCACATATAGGACCTTTAAACCCATTTGTATGGGATGAAGTTGAAGGCCGAGGCACAACCTAAGGAACTCCAATAGTAGCTAGAAAGAGTTGTCCTGGAAGGCAACGATGCCAAAGCCTTGCTAAAAGAAAATATGATTGAGTGCACCACCATATTCAAATAAGTCATCCAATGGATGGATGTTATAATCCACCGCAACCAAGCACTTGAATAATTTTGCACCAGAATCCAAACACTCAACGAAGAAGCAACTAAAAGACTTGATCCTTTGGAGCAGCAAGAAAAATTTGATGAAATGCAGCAAGCGGACAATTCTCTGAATTATTTGTTTGAAGATCAAACAATAGAAAATAAGGAACTAAGAGCCTTTTGGCCTGTCGTTCAAACTGCACCCAAGCCTAAGGAATTTAACCTCAATGTAACATGAAAATTCGTTGCAGAAGCTTCATTGCTTGCCAGAAAGTGAGAAGACAAACTTGAATATTTCCAGGAGGTCAAAGAAAAATATCTCGAGCTAGTGCCATGGTTTGGACCTTCATTTGAAGGAGCCAAGAAAGAATAAATAAAAAACCATGAAGGACAACAGGCCAAATCAAAGAACACAGAAGAACCAAAGACTTGACTCGGGACAAGTCAAGGATTATGGTCAGGGCATGTTGGGCCCTTCGATTTGATAAAATAAGTTTCACAATTTATTAAAGAAACAACCAACCAAGCAAATAAGGTTGGGAAATGAAACATGAAACATAAATACGTTGGAACAGAACACATTCTAAAGCCAACATAGAATCAGTTTTGAGATAATACAGTTACAACAAAATCAAGAAGAGAAGAGGGGCTACGGGTTCTCAAGGAGGGAGAGGAACTGATTGTATGGACACTCTTTGTATGGTACTATATTGTAATGTGTGGGTGTTTTAAATATAGGAGAGAGGAATAAGAGGCAAGAACTAGATCTGTACTCCATATATAGAATGTAATTAGTAAGGGAAGAGCATAGATTGATTACTATTAGTTGTACTATTGTAGTGAGATGTACCTACTGATATTTCTATGTTGATTATGGTAGATGATTAATGTAAAGCTATGAATGCTCATTTTCCAAGACTTCTAATATAATACAAAGAGAATGGAGATCAAATTTTGAAAATTCTCTTGGTTCATATTACTTCTTATATCTCTGAACTACCATTATGTTGTTTCCTGTTATGAATTACATGCCTTTATCACTTCTGGATGTTCTGTATAGTTTTGTTCTCATGTATCAATGTATGATGTGTTAAGGATATGAACTGAGTAATCTATCTTGTGTTAGAATGGTAAAAATATAGATGGGTTATATATCTGTATAGAATTCTTCTTACCCTTCCCTTATTTCTTTTGTCTCGGTTGTGCTTCAGGTGAGACTTCTTTCCTTTCAGAAAGATGAAAATGACAGCGCCCTAGACTACATCGATACCCTTTTGTTAGTAACCTGAATAGGACCCTGGTATGACAACTTTGTGCCAACAAGTAATCACTCGGAGGTGACAAAAAAAATGCACTTGAGGGGATTAAGAAGAATGTTGTATTGGAAACATATTTGGAACATGACTCGTAGATATGCAAGGTGTTGGGAATGTTTCTTGTAGCTATTTGTGAGATCATCCAAGTATATGAGAACAAGGTGGGCCAGGTCATGGAAGACATAAATCATGGCACGCTAAAAGGTGGCTCCAACATTTTTTAGCTCAAAAGGCATGACTTGATATGTTGAGGTGCCCCAAGGGGTAGTGAAGGTTGTCTTATACTGATCAGCATGGCAGATATGAATCTTGTTGTGTGCAGAAAACCTGTCCATAAAGGACAAGGCTTCATGGTAACACAGGCATCGATGACTTGATCAATGAAAGATGTGGGGAAGCTGTCTTTTGGACAATCTTGGTTAAGTTATCTGAAGTCAGTGCAGACTCGTATGGTGCCTTGTTTTTTTGTTAATGGAGACAGGGTTGGAGACCCATGAGGTGTACGCAATGGGGTAAATGAAAAGTACGTAACTTGTCAATTCTAGTTTTGATAGCCAAGGATTTGGAACGATGCAAGGATTGTTGTTTTTGGTGAATGGGCACAATATACGGCCATGTATTGATTCTTTGTTCGAAAATGAAAGGATCTAGGCCAGGAATTGCCATGTATGACAAGAAAAAAATTTCATGATATTCCTGAAAGAGATTTTTATAAGCAAGGACTTGTTCAATGGAACATGTGGCACCAAGGGTGAGTTCCTTGACTATGTCGGGTTTAATAGAAATTTCCACTTTGATAGTGGGAGAAATGTTGGCCATTCTTCCTTCTTCAAAATCATCGGGGTAGGAATGGGGTGTTTGAACCAATCAGTATGACTGAAGGGAATGAAGTCTTTGGTTTCCACTGCACAAATTATGGGATTGTCAGTGGGAAGGAAAGTATCTAGTTGGAGGAAAAATGAATGATGGTGCATATAATCCCATGTGTAATCTGGTGTTGTCATGGATTCGAGGATGTGTTCATCAGAATTAAATATAATATCCTCTAAGGGATCCTATGTGTTTGGACCATTTGAGCCTAGTGTGATATGTATAGATGGGGTGGAAGAATATGACATTGTTGAGAGAGTGCAAGCAACGATGGCTTGTTGGATAGTGATATGATCCTCAACAAAGATTTTATTTTATGCCACAGGGAATGGTTCTTCATGGGAAAAAAGGTAATAAATATGCACCATGTGTGTATCAAGGTCACTTGGAGGGGGAAGGATCTCGAGTTCAAGGTTGATTGGTGAATTGGGTGGGGATGGAAGGGAGGTCTTGGTGATAATGGGATTGGAAATCCTGGGGTGAATAGGTATGACATATTTCTCTAAAATGGGTGGGTGTGTTATGTCCTAGGGTTGGGCGTCCCTAGAATTGTTGACAGAAGTCATTCGGTCAGTGAGTTGTGTTATGATTGATGGACACCGATATGTGAAATGGTCCATCTAGTTGTAGATTCTACAAGGGAAATTCTGACCTTCATTGATCATGGTGGACACATAGCATGTGTTAGAAGAATTGTTCTGGTTCAGTATGGCTAGGGGCGGTACTACTGGGGTAGGTTCAAGAAAATATGTTTTTCAAACTACAGCCAATGTTTTCTGGAAATGTGGAAGAGCGAGACAATGGTGTATCTAATGGTAATATTGTGAGCATATGGCACATGCAAAGTTGGTATGCAAGGTTTTATTTCACATGGAGGTCAACTCTGTAGCAGGTGTGGTGGATGGGTCTATTGGGGTTGGCAATAACAATGTTTCCTGGGGGAGTGGGGTAAGGTTCCTGAGATCTGGAAGAGTGGGACATAAATGAGTACAATGACTTGGTGCTCCATAGAGTGCACATGGTGGTTTTACTCAAGAAGTGGGTGGAGTGTTTACCTCAACTTTCTTCTTCTTATCCCCGGTAGTGAAATCTGGGTCCCAAGATTTTGGAGGTACGGGATGTTGAACCACAGTCTATGTGGGGAACCCTATTGATTGGGTAGGAAGATATGGGGTGGATATTGGAACCATTGTAGGTGGGTCTAGATTCCATAAAGGGATTGTGATTACAATATTAGGAATATTAAGGGTGGAAACTGCCTAATATGTCGTTACTCCTCATGTGGGGTAAAAGAATGGTATTTGAGTAAGGGTCAGAGGGAGAGTGTGCCACTATGGTGGGGTGGAATTCATGGTGGGAGCCTCAGAAGAATAATTAGGAGTGGGTATCTCAGGGAAAAGTTGAGAGGTAGGGTGGTGGGAGTGACTGATCATTTGTTTCTACCATAACAAAAGTTATGACACATACCTGAGCTTAATCAGAGGGTGAAAAAAGAGGTGGATCACCCTGATAAGTTCCCAAGAGTGATGGATCCTGGAAAATACATGGGCCTATCTCTATTACTAGTGAGATTTCTGAATGCACCATGATGAGGGGAAGGATATTGTCTAGGTCTGTTATTGGATGAGGTTCGTAGTGTGTAAGTTGATCCATTGTGATGATCTTCCCATTGTGGGGGGAATCAAGGTGCCAAAAATCGATGAAGAAATTTCCTTCATGGCATACATGTAACTACGACCGAGCAGGACATTATAGTCTAAAGAGGCATTGATGACTTCAATGTCGATTAAGACTATTTTACCTATGATTTCAATGGGAAAGTTTTGAAGTAGACCTTTAGGTTGCGATGGACAACCATCATAAGCCAAAAGAGTGATGGAAGAAGGGGTAGATGCACCTTTGTCTAAAATACACCAATGAACAGTGATATTCTGAATTATGATAGGTATTTGGAAGGCCACCAATGAAGGTAGTTAGGGATTTTATTTTTCCAAGTTGAAAGTGATGAGGTGTGAGTCAGAACGGACGACTGCCCCTAATGTAGATAACGAAACTTTCTATTGTGAAGGACAAATTTGTAAAACCTTCAAGACTAACATGGCCGTAGGTGATTGGGTCAAGTCATCGATGAGGCTATAACTATGGGATGCTATAGCATATGGGTTATGAGCAGTGTATCGTAGAGGTGTGTGTGTTTATACCATGGGGGTGGGTTCACTACTAGGGTGAAAAATCATCAACAAGGGACTTGTTGATACTGGAGGTGCATATGATATGGTTTGGGTGGAGGTGGAAGGAAAGAGGTATTGATGGATATGAGTTTGGATAAGGATCTCCTCCTCTGATGTGAGAATAATATTGCAGGTTGTAGTATTGCATGTTTTTCCTTATATTATGTTAGGGTACTGACTTGGCTTCTATGGAGGGGGACCAATCTCTTGTTGTGTTGTTACCACTCCTTGATGAGTGAATGGGTTATGAAAGACTGCATACTATGGGGGCTAAGGGAATTTTTTAGGAACCAATGGAACACACTATGGGGCAAGGGGTCTGGGGGTCGAAGGCTCCTTCTTCTCTTTGTAATCAGAAATTTGTGGACAATGGTGAGTATAATGACCATACTCTATGCACAATGCGCATGGGAAATTGGTGCGAAGGTTATTTTTCCTTCCTTGTCATGGATGGCCATTGGCGGTACCAAGATTTGGGTTGTGATTCTCCATGTTGGGATTTCCCCCTACCGGGGGACATGATTGTTGAGGTTTTACCCCTATCCTTGGTTTAGGTTGGCTTTGTTTTTTCCTTTCTTCTTGTTATTTTTCTATGGTGTAGCAAGGTTAATCATGTTCAATTGTTCTAAATATTGAACCTGCTAGATGGGTGAAGGTTGGACAAATTTTACCCCAACCTATGATTGTCCCTATGGTGGAATCACATTAGGCGAGGGGGGACCAGTGAAGGGATAGTATGAATTCCTATGTTGTGGAGGTCCATACATGGTGTATGATGTAGAAGTTCCTTCATTATAACGTGGGTTATATGAAGGGCTTGTACATACCTAGGAATCGACATACTTTGTTGGGGTATAGGATTCATAAATTGCAAGGGGATGAGTCCTCTAGCATGTGGAGGGGGGGTGCTAAAAATGTTGGAGTAGTCAGGTAAGTGTACCCAAAGGAGGAGAATAATATGGAATGCCTCCATATTCATGGGTCCCATATGAATGGGTAGGGGTACCATAATATTTCATATGATTCGTGGCACCTATGATGCCATCTACATCGTGGGATGCTCCCAATATTTCTTGACCAAATGGAAGAGGTCAAGGAGCATCTAGGAGCACTCTGTAGAGATATCATGACTTGGAGTAAATAAATTAGAAGTGTTGGGCCTTGGTGATGGTTTCTTCTTCAGTTTGTCGCATTGTGGTGGCCACATCTTTAGAAATGAGTGGAACCAAAGATTCTAGGAACCAATCGAGGTGTAACTCTGAGGTGCTAGTAATTTTGCACAGGACCCAGCATCGATGCCACTTGTGGATAAGATCCGAAATATGGGTAGAAGTGGTCTGATGGAAATATGAGAGGATTTTTAAGCCAGTGTCATGACATGCAAGAATCTGGAAAAATGCTAAAAAACATTTGGGTAAAGATGTGAAATTCATATGAGATCGTAAAGTTTTGTCCATGTACCATTCTGCAGATTGACTGATTAAGGTTCTTTGAAATAGATGTAGGTGAATAGAATCATTGGTGATGTTATTGGATGAGCACCAAAGGTGAAAATTCATGACATGGTTAACGAGGTCTTCAGCTAATTTTCCCTCAAAGTTAGGTATGTATGATGGAAGTTTGGCGGGCATGGCGGGCCAAGCAAGATTATGCAAAATTGGATCATTGGTAAGTTTCATTAAATACGGTATATTGGATGAAGATAAGTATGGAAATTATTGTGGTGTTTTCATAGTGTGTGATGGTCCAGAACCAACTTTTAAGGAGGAAGAATTACCACATGGGGGGATGTGACAAGAAATGCCAAGAAATGTGGGACCGAGTAAGGAAGATCTGATAATCAATGCTCTCACTAGTGAGTGAGGTGGTATCATGGATCTGAGAAAACCAGGAATACCTCCCAACAATAGGGGGAGGCCTTGCAGTTGTCTAGAATGTCGGAGATTTAGTGGATCCCCTATGATTCCAAACTAGCAATTGAGTGTGTGACTATGGTAAATCTAAGAGAAATAAATAACAAGTGTTTTTTATAACAATAGGTATGGCCTACTTTAACCCAAATTCAACAAATATATATGTTTTTGAAAGTAAATGAACAATGATACATCTATATATCAATTGCAAAGTAAAATGTTTGGTTAGGTAGGTTGGGATAATATCTACGTGGAGGAAATAGTAAACAAAAATGCATGTTTCTTATCGACGTGTTGTCCTTCCTCTCAAATGTCACTGGGATTTCAAAGAGAACTCAATGGTGGGGTATGAATCCATCGATCAATATATAGTGAAGGTATGAAAAATCAGTTATAAAGAGGGGTAAAGGGGGTGTTAGTACTATATTTGTTCCTAGCAGAGATTTGAAGGTTTGTTGAACTGTCCAGGCCATGATTGGATGTGTTAGTGGCAGAATATGAGCTCCCAAAGCCTCCTAGTAGTCAAGAGTCATATTATTTCAAAAACGATTGAAGAAATGGCAAGAAATCCATGCCCTCGTGAGCATAAGGTAAACTATAAGTGCTTGGGTGCTTATCGCAAGTCAAAAAGGGGCCTAACGCATTTTTGAAAGGATCTAAGTTTGTTATCCAAGGAATCTATCATGAGATTGTGGCCCAGGAACCAAGTGCTAGAAATAATTTGAAACCCAACCAGATTGGATGATTATAAATGATAGGGCACAAGATCAACGGTTCCAATTTGCAACAGAGTCTTCTTCATTGAAGCTTCATGTTGGTCCTAAAAGCTGCAGCTGACTACTAAAGGGAAAATTTAGGCCACCTCAAGTTTGGAATGGTTGGTTTCTTTTTTTTTAATTTTGTTGGTCAATTAGAGGGTTGGTTCTACCAAGACAAGAGCATGGTTGGGGTTCGAAAAATTATATGGATGAGTGTCCTCCTTGATTGGTGGTACACAAATGACAGAAAAGTGAAATAATAAAAACAAAGGGAAACAACAAAGCACTCAATGAATAATCTGTTGCAAGAAGTTTAATACTTAAAATATCATTTCAATACATTAAACATGTATCAAAAACACAATTACTACCTCAGGTTACGATAAAAACAAGTCTTCACCAAGAATTAGTTGTTTTCACAGGTTGCATATCAATAAAGACAAGTTATACAATAGCCGAAAGAAATGAAATGTACTTTACACAAATCAAAAACTTTATTCAAGATAAGATAAAAAAACACATGAAGATTTGAATGAAACATTGTCATCAATAGTATATTCAACAGGTAGAGAGATTTAATCCATGCATCGAATGGGTCCGACTTGTTGATATTGAGAGGGGGGTGAATCAGTATCAAGTACAATTTAAAACATTTTTCAACGTATACTTAAACCATTCAACTATATACAATGAGCAATGAACAATAGTATAAGAGTTACACCAATACACCACAATACACCATGCACAATATATGAGAAATAATCAATAGTTATTGTTCAAGGGAAGTAATGACTTCCAAAAGTAGCTACAGCTTCCAAGAGGAAGATACAATCCTCCAATATCAAGAGAGATTTGAACTCTCCATCCTTGCCCCTTCCTTCCACCCAAGAATATATGAGAGATAATAAAACTTTACATTAAATCATCACCATCAACCAATCATCACATAGAACCT
>ML785984.1:502396-555230 GCA_009831015.1 Picea engelmannii | reverse complement strand
CTGATCCTGTAGATAATATTACTCAATGTATTCTCTGAAACTCCTCCAATTTTCACTCCTTGAATCCTCCCCAAAAAGAGGTTATAGAAAGAATGGTAGACTTTATTCAATTCTGGTCTATTCAGGAGAGTGAACTTTCACAGCATTCCCCATGCTCAATAATTAACATCTGATTCTGAAACTCACAGAAAAGAAGTTACAGTCTGTACTCTTTCCAATGAAATTTGTCCCACTTCATTTGGATTCTCAATGAATAAGTTATGATTGTTTTACCGGGAGCACTTGTTTATTGACTAGCTTCAGGACTGGTCACAAACCCTATCTTCCACAGAGTGTATCTCCATAATTATAGTTTATCAAGAGATAAAAATTTTACCAGAGGTACACTGATATGTCTTCTCAATACCATAGTGATTTCACCATTTGAATCATTCTAGAAAAAAAGTTATAGAAAAAATGGTAAGATGACCTGAAAATAACATACCTTAGAACACATCACCAAAAGACTTCATCCTCCCTTGAAATCTAGCCTTCTTTTCTTCTTATTACCTCTGGAATTCGACTTTGTATAAAATGAATGTATAATGATGTTTATTTATACCATTTATGCCACTTCCGTTTAACATTAGGGTCGACCTGACACTTTCTTATTTTGTAATTATTTTCTTTAATTATCTCCAGGGCCTACATGTATTTCCTTCTTCAATTCACTTTGTCATCTTCAAAAATTATTTTCTCCTCAAACATGAGGATCCACGTGACATGCCACATACCACCGAAAACAACATGATGTATACTATCCATCCATGGTTGTTGTATCTTCATGTGCATTTTCCTTCATGTCCAAATACGTTCATCAATCTTGCGGTCCAAAACCCATGAATGACAACAACCAATCTTCCAACAATCTCCCCCTTTGTCATTAATGGAAACACTCATGCTCCCCCTATCATCATGATCCCAATTTCTCTCCCCCTTTGACATCAATGGAAAAGGGTATGGCTTCTCCCCCTGAGTTTAATGGCAAAAGGTAACCTTCTTCTTTGGGGTTGCTCCCCCTAAACATGTGGCACTCAATAATACTTCATCCTTATTTTTGGTCTTTGGGACTTTTTCTTCCTTGGAATCCTTTTGTCTGGCTTTTGTTTTCTCTCTCTTCTTCATTTCTAGAATGTATATGTTGTTCGGTCTTCTTTTTGCAGTTGCAACCAATCTTCCTGGGTTATTTTCTCTGATTTTACATTTTTGGGAGTCAAACGGAAGAGTGTATCCTTGATCACATATTTTGCTGACACTGAGGAGATTATGCTTCAAGTATTCAACCAATAGGACTTTTCCTGCTTTTACATTTTCACTTCCAATCTTTACAGTTATTTTTCCAAGTGTTTTGGTGGATGATTCATCTCCAAATGCAACATTTCCACCCTTTTTCTTCACGCTGACAAATTTGCTTTGATCTCCGGTCATATGAGATGAGCACCCATTGTCTATGAACCATTCATATTCTTCTTTGCATTCTTTAGCAACTAAATCTATTCAACAATTTTCATTGTGTGGAATTTCTTTCCTTTTCCATGCTGTAGTTGGTATGAAAACATTTGGCATATGATTATCTTCCTTCATCTCTCTGCAATCTCGTGCTTTGTGACCAGATTATTGCACTTGTAACATACAATATTTTGATCCATTAATGGGTCAAATGGATTATAATTTATGTTGAAAGGTCTACGAACATTTTTATATCTACTATTTTCACCATTCATGTAGCTTGCATAGTTATTCCTTTCATTGATTCTACAATTGATTGCCTTGTGTCCAAAATTTCCACAAGTATAACAATGTCCAAGAAAGAAATTTTTATACCTGGGCATAAGTGATCTTCTTTTTGGTGTGGTCCATCTAGGTTCACGATCTATTCTTCTGTAGTTTCCTTCATAACGATTTCTTTCATACCTAATGGGAGAGGATCTTCTTGATGTCTCATTCCTTCTGAATTCTAGTTTTATATCTTGTTGTTCAACTTGTTCTGCAGTGTTGGTTTCATCATTTTCAACTTCCTTCTCTTGTTTTGTTGTCTTCAAACTGTCGTTGTATCCTAGTCCTGTCTTTTCGTTTGGAGATTTTTGACTGCTAAGGATCTCATCTAAATTTTCAGTGCTTTTTTCGAACTTCTTCAACTTTTTTGTTGTCAATAGTAGCTCCCCTTTTGTGTGATCCAATTCTGCTTTCAATTTCTCATAATCTTCTAATTGTTCCTTCAAGCTATTAATGGTCTTTTCAAGCTTGTAATTCTCTTCTTCACAACTACTCAATTCACCTTTTAGTATTATGTTTGTGTTTCTAAGCTTGCTATTTTCAGTTTCAACATGCTTCAACTTTTCAAGATTCTCATCTTCTTGTTCACTCTTTGCATTATCTTTGTATCCCCAAAAGGAATCAAGGTTGGTTTCTTCATCTGAATCTTCTTCACAAATGATTTCTTCTTCTTTATAATTCTCATGATCATCATCCTGGGTTTCTTTAGTTATGAAGAGGACTTCTCCTCTGTCATTATCTTCTTCATCACTCTCATCTGAGGAGATGTGATCATCCTTGGAGTAGAAGTTCTTTTTATTGTTGAGACTTCTCTTTTTATAGTAACAGTTTTCAACAATATGTCCTATTCTACCACAATTAAAGCATTTGAGAGGAGACTTACCTTTGTATCTTCCACTTCCTTTCTGGAACCTTATTACGAAATTTGTTATTTCTTCATCAAGGTCGTTATCCTTGTCTTTTGTCTTAATTATGGCTTTGAAGGCTGCTTCATTGTTTGTCTGGTCACTTTCTGTACCTGTTCTCATTTCATATGCCATAAGAGTCCCATTTAATTCATCCATTGTCATTTTGGTCAAGTCCCTAGTTTCTTCAATGGCGTAGACCTTAGCATCATACTTCAAGAGAAGTGATCTCAACACTTTTTGTACAATCAACAATTCATCAAGATCTTCACCTAATCCTCTGATAGCATTAACAACTTCATCAACTCTAAGAAGATAGTTTGCAATATCTTCCTTTTCATTCATCTTCAAATTTTCAAATTCTACTCTATGTCGTTGAAGCTTGACCTGCTTAACTTTTGGATCACCTTCGTAGATATTCTTGAGTTTGTCTCATACCTCTTTAGCATTGTTGCATCCCATCACTTTGCTAGCAATGGTTGGTACCAATGTTGGTAGAATAACATGTCTGGCTTTTGAATTACAACTCATAAGCTTCTTTTCATTTGGATCGGTTGGAGCATTATTTGGGATTACATAGCCATTTACAACTCAGTACCAAATGTCTAATCCCAACGCCGTTAGGTAATTTTTCACTCTATCACTCCAGTATGCATAATTTCATCCATCAAATTTTGAATCCCATTTGAAATGTGCTCATGGTCATCCATCTCTGCTCAGGATTTTCATTCCAGTGGTTAAACTGTTCTGAAGGCAACCTGCTCTGAAACCAATTGTTGATACTGAGAGGGGGGTGAATCAGTATCAAGTACAATTTAAAATCTTTTTCAACTTATACTTAAACCATTCAACTATATCCAATGAGAAATGAACAATAGTATAAGAGTTACACCAATACACCACAATACACCATGCACAATATATGAGAAATAATCAATAGTTATTGTTCAAGGGAAGTAATGACTTCCAAAGGTAGCTACAGCTTCCAAATGTAAAGGGAGGATTAAAACTCCAAGAGGAAGATACAATCCTCCAATATCAAGAGAGATTTGAACTCTCCATCCTTTCCCCTTCCTTCCACCCAAGAATATATGAGAGATAATAAAACTTTACATTAAATCATCACCATCAACCAATCATAACATAGAACCTGATAATGCTTCCTGAGACTTCTTCAATTTATGCAATTCTTCAATTCTTGGAGTACTCTAATCTTGTAGATAATATTACTCAATGTATTCTCTAAAACTCCTCCAATTTTCACTCCTTGAATCCTCCCCAAAAAGAGGTTATAGAAAGAATGGTAGACTTTATTCAATTATGGTCTATTCAGGAGGGTGAACTTTCACAGAATGCCCTGCGCTCAATAATTAACATACGATTATGAAACTCACACAAAATAAACTACAGTCTGTAATATTTCCAATGAAATTTGTCCCACTTCATTTGGATTCTCGATGAAGAAGTTATGACTATTTTACCCGGAACACATGTTTATTGACTAGCTTCAGGACTGGTCACAAACCCTATCTTCCACAGAGTGTATCTCTATAATTATAGTGGATCAAGAGCTGAACCTTTTACCAGAGGTACCTTGATATGTCTTCTCAATACCATAGCGATGTCACCATCTGAATCGTTCTATAAAAAATGTTATAGAAAAAATGGCAAGATGACCTGAAAATAACATACCTTAGAACACATCACCAAAAGACTTCATCCTCCCTTGAAATCCAACCTTATTTTCTTCTTATTACCTCTAAAATTTGACTTTGTATAAAATGAATGTATAATGATGTTTATTTATACCATTTATGTCACTTCCTTTTAACATTAGGGCCGACCTGACACTTTCTTATTTTGTAATTCTTTTCTTTAATTATCTTCAGGGCCTACATGTACTTACTTCTTTAATTCACTTTGTCATCTTCAAAAATTCATTTATCCTCAACCATGAGGATCCATGTGACGTGCCACATACCATCGCAAACAACATGATTTATACTATCCATCCATGGGTATTTTATCTGCATGTGCATTTTCCTTCATGTCCAAATACCTTCATCAATCTTGCGGTCCAAAACCCATGACTAGGGTTGATATCAATGATAACAACCAATATTCCAACACGACTAGTGTTGTATTGCTATCATTTCTCAAAAAATGGAACCTCTCTAAACATACAAAAACTGCATATTTACCATGTTTGTAGAGGCTCTCATCCATCTCGGACTGAGACTTATCTCTACATTAATAATTGTAGAACAAATTATCAACTTGAATAAACATTGTTGGAGTAAAACAATGTATACTTCACACTTGAATTAATAAAAAGAGTCATTCTTATGACACACAAAAGACCACTTATTGTGCTTTAAACTAAAAAGAGTCTTGAACTAAATAATTAAAAACTGCCACTAGTGATGAAACTGGATTGATGCATGCATTGGAATGAACTGAGACTTTGGAAGAAACTGATTCAGAGTGATAGAGTTGAGTTATGCATTGATCATGGCATGCATGCACATTGTTGGAGTCCATTGGAGATGACTAGATGTGCAGCGTGAAAATATTCCATAGTGATGTGGTGACTTGACGTCATCTAAGCACGTGATTACGGAAGTTGTCGAGGGTGGTTTGGATCCACACCACTTATACTCCCGCAATAGACCACTAACTGCCACATACCTCTCAATATATACCATGGTTTCAATTGCGGGACTGCTCTAGGATGTTAATGTTCGAGAATTTTCCATCCCCGCAATGAATCTGAGTCATCGATCTTGTTGCAATCTACGATCTGGGAATGCCCAGTTTTGTTGCCACGTGCTGCTCTCAGATTGGACCCTAGATGTGATATAGCACATGATTGTGGAAGTTGTTAAGGGTGGTTTGGGTCCACACCACTTTGACCCCCGAAATCCACCACCAGCTGCCACGTACCTCTCTAGAAATACCATGGTTTCAATTGCGGGACCGCTCTAGGATGTTAACATTTGAGAACTTTCTATCCCCGCAATGAAGTGTGGTCTTCGATTGTGTTGCAAACTGTGATCTAGGTAACCCTGCTAATTTAGTGCCCCTGCTAAAGTTATACATGTCTTCCATATTAGAAATCCCCTGTATGATTTAGAGTTTAGTGCCCCTACTAAAGTTATACATGTCTGCCATATTAGAAATCCCCTATATGATTTAGAGTTGGCACAAATTTCTTGGAGCTCAGGAGTTTTTGAACAGGGAGCATGAATATATCCCGAAGTGACTTTCTCTCAGAGTGATGTGGTAGTCTCTCGTCACTTTGGCGCTTCGGATTTTGAGATATTTTGAACACAAAGTGTATATAACTCCCGGAGTGTCAAACTCACAAAGTGATTAGTGTGTGCTTATCAATAATCAAACCTGGATTAAGTCATTTTTATCATTTAAATATTTAGGGACTTCAGGGCTCTGAGTTTCGGAGAATTGTGTTTTCTCTAAATGGAAAACTCCTGGAGTGACAATGCTTCGAAGTGACGTGGTGGTCTAATGTCATATGATGTCATGGTTGTTTTTGTGTCACATAAGGTGAGTGACATGTGTCACTCAAAAATGAGTGGATGATGGGACCCAAATGACCAGAAATGAGTGCCACATGTCAAGGCCAAAGGGAAGCCATGTGTCTCCACAGATGAGCACCACAAGTCCTAACAGATGAGTGTCGAGTGTCTCTGGCACTTCGTGCTTCAGGATTTTCTGCATGCAGAGTTTGTATAACTCTCGGAGTAGTATGGGCCCGAAGTGATGTGGTTTCCTGAAATGATATCCATGTGTCCTCGTCAGATAAGTGCCAAATGTCCTCGGTAGATGAATTCCACGTGCCTTTGGGGGATGAATGCCACGTGCCTCCGATAGATGAATGCCATGTTCCTCTGTCACTTCGAGGTTTGGGACTTCGATGTTCCGGTACTTCGTGGGTCTGTCTTTTATGTTAAACCACATGTTATTTCTACACTCTGAATGCACAAAGACCGTCGATCTGAGTGGCCTGTTGGATCATCATTTTCAATTTTAAAAGAATGTTGAAAGTTTTCATGCTATATAACAGAATTGGGAGAAGATACAACGGATAATGAATCTTCCTTATGTTCCTCAACATTATCGTTCCCTTCATCTATACTGCTAAAAGAACTAATAATGGACTATTGAATATAAGATTCAAATTATTCACAAAATTTTTCACAAAGTAAATCAGCTGGAAAAAACCTTTTACAATGATCACTAAATGATGCATGGAACTATTTCAGGGAAGATATGCTAGCAAGAGGCAAGGATTGGTACCATTCATGAGAATATCTCTCTAATGAGTACATGAAAATATTAATTAATACATCGTCATGATGTATACCCAACTGATGCATGACTTCATGGAAATCAAGCAAATGATCTGCAGGGTTATCATTTTTATTTTCTCTAAATCTGGGCAAGTAATCTCCCCATTCCTCTATAGTAGGAATAGTATTTGGAAAACCAGGAACAACAGAGAAATTAAAATGAGAAAACCTTCGAGCCAAGATGGATTCCATCTGAAAATATGACTTCTTAAAGATGTGGAGTCGCCACTAGATTATTTAACCATGGAGTCGACATGTGAATGATCTCCAGTCTGAATGTGTATGGATTTTTTTCACCATCAAAAACTAGATCTAATCGTTGTTGTTCTCCCATGGAAATATTGTTTTGTTATTCTGTTCCCTGGCAATGGTGCTAGAAGATGTTGGTCCTAAAGTCTGCACCTGACTGCTAAAGGGAAAAGCTAGGCCACCTCAAGTTTGGAATGGTTGGTTTCTTTTTTTTTCAATTTGTTGGTCAATTAGAGGGTTGGTTCTACCAAGACAAGAGCATGGTTGGGGTTGGGAAAATGTTATGGATGAGGGTCCTCCTTGGCTGGTGGTACACAAATGACAGACAAGTGAAATAATAAAAACAAAGGGAAACAACAAACCATTCAATTAATAATTTGTTGCAAGAAGTTTAATGCTTAAAATATCATTTCAAGACATTAAACATGTATCAAAAACACAATTACTCCCTTAGGTTGTGATAAAAACAATTCTTCACCAAGGATTAGCTATTTTCAAAGGTTTCATATCAATAAAGACAAGTTATACAATAGCTGAAAGGAATGAAATGTACTTTGCACAAATCAAAAATTGTATTCAAGATAAGATAAAAAAAAAACATGAAGATTTGAACGAAACACTGTGATAAAGAGTATATTCACCAGGTAGAGAAATTTAATCCATGCATCGAATGGGTTCAACAAGTGTTCTATTGCTATTCTTTCCCCAAAAACTGAACCTCTCTAAACATACAGAAACTGCATATTTATCATATTTGTAGAGGCTCTCGTCCATCTGGGACTGAGACTTAACTCTACATTAATAATTGTAGAACAACTTATTAACTTGAATAAAACATTGTTGGAGTACAACATTGTATACTTCACACTTGAATTAATCAAAAGAGTGGTTCTTATCACACACAAAAGACCACTTATTGTTCTTTAAACTAAAAAGAGTCTTGAACTAAATAATTAAAAACTTCCACTAGTGATGAAACTAGACTGATGCATGCGCTGGAATGAACTGAGACTTTGGTAGAAAATGATTTGAAGTGACAGAGTCGAGTTCTGCATTGATCATGGCATGCACACATTCTATTGGAGGCCACTGGAGATGACTGGACGTGCAACATGAAAATCTTCTGGGGTGACGTGGTGACCTGACGTCATCTAAGAACGTGATTGTGGAAGTTGTTGAGGGTGGTTTGGATCCACACCACTCATACTCCTACAATTGACCACCAACTGCCACGTACCTCTCAAGCTATACCATGGTTTCGATTGCAGGACCTCTCTAGGATGTTAACATTCGAGCATTTTCCATTCCTGCAATGAATGTGAGTCGTTGATCTTATTGCAATCTATGATCTGGGAAGGCCTAGTTTTGTTTCCACGCACTGCTCTCGGATTGGACCCTAGACATGATATAGCACATGATTGCGGAAGTTGTGAAGGGTGGTTTGGTTCCACACCACTCCGACCCTCGCAATCCACCACCAGTTTCCACATACATCTCTAGCAATACCATAGTTTTGATTACGAGACCTCTCTAGTATGTTAACGTTCGAGCACTTTTTGTCCCCTCAATGAAGTGTGGTCATCGATCGTGTTTCAATCTGTGACATGGGTAACCCTGCTACTTTAGGGCCCCTGCTAAAGTTATATTTGTTTTCCATATTAGAACTCCCCTATCTGATTTAGTGATGGCACAAATTTCTTAGAGCTTGGGAGTTTTTGAATGGGGAGCATGAATATCTCTCGAAGTAACTTTTTCCCAGAGTGAGGTAGCAGTCTCTCATCACTTCGGCACTTCAGAGTTTGGAATCTTTTGAATGCAAAGTGTATATAACTTCTAGAGTGTTGAACTCACAAAGTGATTAGCACGTGATTATCACTAATCAAACCTGGATTAAGTCATTTTTATCATTTAAATATTTTGGGACTTTAGGGCTCTGGGTTTCGGGGAACCGTGCTTGCTCTGAATGGAAAAATCCTGGAGTGGCAATGTTGTGAAGTGACATGGTGGCATTATGTGATATGATGTCATGGTTTTTGATGTGTCACACAAGGCAAGTGACATGTGTCACTAAAAAATGAGTGGATGATGGGACTCAAATGACCATAAATGAGTGCCACATGTCAGGGCCATATGGAAACCACGTGTCTCCATGGATGAGCACCACAAGTCCTGACGAATGAGTGCCAAGTGTCTCTAGCATTTCAGGCTTCAAGATTTTATACATGCAAAGTTTGTATAACTCCCAGAGTATTACGGGTCCGAAATGATGTGTTGGCTTGAAATGAAAGCCATGTGTCCTCGTCAAATAAGTGCCAAATGTCCTCAGTGGATGAATTTCATGTTCCTCTGGTGGATGAATGCCACGCGCCTCTTGTGTATGAATGTCACGTGCCTCCGACGCTTTGGGGTTCAGGACTTCGGCGTTTTGGTACTTCATGGGTCCTCTCTTGATGTTAAACCCCGTGTGATTTCAAAACTTTGAATGCACAAAGACCGTCGATCTGAGTGGCCTATTGGATCTCCACCATTGCAATTGAACTTGTATGTTCCTACAATTTGAGCCCGAAATTGACTGCCTTTAATGTTGTGTTCTTCTTTTGGATGTTTTCTGTGAAAAAAAGGGACTTGGTCGTCTTGCTGTAAGCTCAATTAATGGAAAACAAGATGACAAGTAATTCAAATTCAAACCAGACATGCATTTACCCTTCAAGAAAACAAAAAAACTATGTGAAAAGAATTAGTCAAGAAAGACAATAAGGAAAACCAAGTCATTGAACAAACGGGAAACTGACTTGACCAACTTTAAGAGGAAATATTTCATGAAGGCATAGGGAAATGAGAGAGGAGAGGCAGGGGTGCAAACCTAGATTAAAACACTTTCGTCATCAAAGTATCCCTCATTGGATTTCCCTTGTCAAATTTCTTTTGGGACCCAAACCTTGATCGCTCTGATGGATTCACCTCCGATCGATGACCCAGATGTGATATTGACAATAAGCTTGCATAAGGGAGGTTTCCTGCAAATTAGTGGTCCATATCTGGTGGGGGATGATATCAATGACCTAGAATTTATCAAGGTCCCCCCCAAAAAAAATTAATGATAAATGAATGTGGGCATTGAGTGATGTAAGTGAGAATTCATTGTCAGCAAGGAACCTGTTCGCCCAATCCAAAGTTGACACATGGATATGTGGAACCCACTGGATACATAATTCAATATCTCAAAAATGGGTGACACATGTCACGTCTACCTGCCACACAAAAACTATCGTGGGCCAATAGAAATGTGTCATGTGTCCATGATGACATCAGTGTGGCAATATTTACCTTAGCCAAAATTTTCTTTCGGTCACGGCTAGATCAACGGCTCTCGGATTATCTCCAGTTCCTTTGATCAATGGTAGAGATGTAAGATTGGAGTCTCCCCCTTCAAATTATCCCTCATGAGAGTCCTATTGGGACCATATCCCTTAATGTCTCCAATGGAGCACCACTAATAAACGATTCATATATGATCATCTATCTCGAAGCCTCGCGACCAAGTGTCACATTAGGTCGCTAGAAAAGAACTATCAAGGCCAACTAGTGGTTGTTGCAAATCCATGTGGAACCTGCCAAATACACATGCCAACATATAAAAAGTGGGTGACATGTGTCAATCCTTCTTGCCATATCAGCGCCACCATGGGCCAATGGAAATTCGTTATGTCTACAAGATGATTTCAGCATGACATTTTCATATTCTCCCTGGTAGGAGTCCTGCTAAGACTCAACCCTTGATCACTCAAATGGGTGCACCCTTAAATTGATGGTCCATATCCATTTCCATATCCTAAGGCACTCCAAGTACCAGGACAATCAGAAGTTTCCACATAGACACGTGAAATTTGCCAAAGACATGGGAAAACACATAAAAAAATGGGTGACATGTGTCATGCACCTTTTCCACATCAGCACCAACAAGGACCAATGGAAATTCACCATGTGTCCAAGATGACGTTAGCATTACATTGTCTAAGCCTTAGATGATTTTTACTCTTGGTCAAGCCAGATCAATGGTTCTCAATCGCTTTCAATTTCACCCAAATGGATCAACAACTCTTAGTTTCCTCGGAGTTCCCCTCATCAGAGTTCCCCTTGTCATAGTTGTATTGAGACCTAACACAACACCTCCAACAAGGCTCACTCCGACAGATTAATAACAAAGTTTAAATTCAGTCCGATGAAGCGAGTCCATGTTCAAAATATCAATGGTCGAGATGTGTTGTTGAGATCGATCTGACGGTTGTTGAGTCACGTGATCTCTGCAATTATGATTTTGAGTATGTTGCAGCATAATAAATGATTGCATGGACCTTTAAGAAGTAGGGTGTGATGGATATTTTGGCTGGCGAATATCTAGCTACACCACGATCTCATCATAACATAAATCCAGTAAGTAAAACTAATTTTTATAGTTTTAACAAGGGGGAAACCATTCAAGAAGCAAGAAGCAATAAACAGTTTCAAGAAGCTGGAAATGGTTTCAAGAAGTAGTTTATGGCATGAGAAAGAGGAATAAAATACAATGAAGGCTCTTATTGATAAGGTCGACATTTTGGGGAATTTAATAGTTTCTTACAACCATAGTTATTTGATCAGAATCCTTGAGCACATACAGATGGTAAATGCAACAAACAACCAAAGATTCATCCCCTACGTTATGTTTCAGTTTGTAATTCCTTTTCTTATAGTGTTTGTATTCTTCTAAAGCATATTATCCCATTTTTTCTTTTCTTGTATCAAATCTGATTTATAAAAGCTCAGACAATAGACTATTCACCATATTCAGTGTTACTGTATGATGTCAAGTTATGAAATAGAAGTGACTTCCTCTGAATGTATGACCATTTCTTATCATTTACTTATGAATTTAAATGATATGTAGAGGGTACCTTCATGTATTTGGATGTATGAAGATGTTAACTATGTGAAGCATGTTTTTATTGATCTGTATGCACATGTTAGAGCTGTTGAATTCTTAATTTCTCAACACGTTGTTATTTTCCCATAAGCTACATGATTCATTCTCCTTTAAAACTTGATTGTATGAAACACTCGTAGACATATGCCTTTGAGAGTTGAGAGAATTTTTCGTCTAATATGAGATTGTTTGAGGTCCTATAATTTCAAGAAAGAGAGAGGGAAAAACTTCCCAAATATTTCACAATTACCTTAATGCAAAAGTATCTTTAAGACTCATCCTAAGTCTTATCTCCTGAGGTGCCTCAGCATCGTTCCAACAACATTCATGAACATATCAAGGGATAACATCCAAAATGGAACCATTTTGGGGGATGTGAGTTGAATAAATATTCCCTAGGGATATGACATTGTAATTTCTATGTCTTGATGGTGAACATGCCTCATAAACTTGGTTGTTAATATTTCACCTGGCGACTCCACAGAAGGAAAACTTGGCCTACATGAGAAGATATACCAGAAACCACCCTGATCCTGATCAGATTCCAATATATTTAGATCCAGAAAATTTTGTGACCTGGAGAAATATCAAAGAATGTCATATTTCCTCTTTTTAGGTAATCCTAGTACATAAATATCCCCTTCTATTGTTCATCAAAGTGATGAATTTGTATATCTAATTGATGTACCTGAAGCTTCACTCTCTTCTTCAAAATTTCCTCTAGATCCATTGATATACCTCCATAATTTTCTTTTAGAATTTAACCAAGAAGCAAACCATCCATTCTACCTTTCTTGAAAATCCTATTACTCCTCTACCCACTATGATCCCACTGGCCACTCCACTATGTTTTAATGGAAATATCAAGTAATGCTATAGTAGTTGCAAGGTTTTCTCCACTCTATTTTTCAAATATAACTGTATTTCCTAATCATGTACCTAGTATAGGGGTCTAGGAAGACTATCGTCCTAGATTCAGAGAAGATGATGAGAATAATTTGGCTAGGAATTTGATAGATTTCCACTTATGTATGCATCCACTGAGTATTTCATGAAGATGTCCTCATGAAAATGTTCATGATTTCTTTAGCTGGAGAGGCTTGACAATGGTACATATCTTTACATGTTGCTTCTATATATTCACTAAAATATTTTCATATGATGTTCCATTCTCATTACAAAAGGAGATATTCCATGGAACTCCTTTTCAAAAGTTGATCCAATGAAAGATTTAAATCAGTTTCAGAGGATATATAATATTCATCCTATAATAGGGAAGAGCAAGGGGAAATCACTGATGATTAAGCTGAAGAATATTTTGAAAGGGAAGCTTAATATAACATTGAGAATGAAGAAGATAGCTATGAAAATTCAAATGAAGATGTATCACTAGAGGGTGATTACACAAAAACTTCAAAGAATCTACAGGAGGATACAATGTTTATTTCCATATTGAAATATACAAATCAATACCTTATTCAAACATATATTTATCCTTTTGAAGATGGTCATGGGTTGCAAATACCTGTTTCTTTTTCAAGAAATTCGGTATGTGTTGATGTTTTTACATTTTCGAGAAGATCCAGAGTGGATTTCTAAATTTCCATATTTTTATTTACCTTTTGAATATTGTTGTAATAAAGAACTTGAGTTAGGTATAGAACATAGAAAATATTGTTTCTACAGTAGTGAAGAAAAGAAATAATTTTCTCAAATTTATTTTGAAAGGGATGTCAGTTATGGATATATTCATGAATATTTTCAAGATGAGACAAATTTTTCTTTCACACCTACTAATCAAAATCAGGATTGTGTTGTTGAAGATTCCCTAAATCTATTTCAAGGTAACACTATTGATGATTTGTTTCCCCTTGTTTTTTATGAGCCATCTTCTACTCAATGGTTGGTTCATGAGAATTTGCTCATACTAGATTTTACAACAGAGATCCTATTTTTGATGAATATAAAGTTGAAGAAGATGTGTAGAGTTTTGTATCATCATTCACAAAACTTTCAAAAAGAAATACGTTCATGTATTACCATTATGACAGAGAATCGGAGCTTGGTATTGAGGAACAAATATTTAAAGTGACATCTTCAGAAAGTGTTATTAGTGCACCAATGTATGATAACTATGAGATCTCTGATGAAGAATTTCAGACATGGGAATTATTTTCATTTGTTCTTAAAGATATAGATCTTGACAATTGTGAACAAGAACCAGTCGAAATATTAAAATGTGTTGAAGTTACTCTGCTCCATCCTTTTTCTTCATCAGAATCATAAGTAGAGAGACAAAAGAGTATTCAGGAGTGTTTCAGTCAACTCAATCATGAAGAAGGAACCTCATTTTTTGTTGAGAAACCTATCATCCTTCATATCCTTTATCATCTAGTTGCATTTTCGTTGGAGTCTACATTATCCAGGGTCCTAGATGATTTGGTTTATATGAAGATAATATTCCCAGATCATAAGCATGAACCTCAAAATCATATGAGGTGCATACAAGGAGTTCATCCAAGCAGTAAAGATATTTCCCGGTATCACTGGAAGTGTCATTTCACTTGATCAATCTAGCTAGATTGATCAAAGTAGGAGGTTTATGTACATAAATAATCTTGTAGTCAAGCATTTTTTTTTTTAGTTTGTAGAGTTTGTTTTAATGTTAATCCATTCATCATTTGTTACTTGAGAAAATAGGTAGGTTTCTAACGCTATAAGATGTTGAGAATTTTCGTGTCCCATATAAAATCAGTTTCCAGGTCTGAAGGAGATGTATCATTTCATGAAGACTCCATAACCCAACAAAAGAAGGAAATTGATCTACAATTCTCAACAAACCACAGGGGTATGCTTCCCCCACTGGAGCCAATGTTAGTACCATTTTTTTCCTAGAAGAGATTTGAAGGTTTGTTGAACTGGCCAAACCACAATTGGATGAGTTAGTGGAAGAATATGAGCTCCCAAATCCTTTGAGTATTAAAGAGTCATATTATTTTGAAACAAATCGAAGAAATGGTAAGAAATCCATGCCCTTGCACGCATAAGGAAAAATCAAGTGCCCAGGTGCTTATTACAAATCAAAAAGGGGCATAGCGCATCTCCAAAAGGACCTAAGTTTGTTAGCCAAGGAGTCTATCATGAGACCACGGCCCAAGAACCAATCGCTAGCAAGAATTTAGAACCCGACCAGATCGAACAGTTATAAGTGAGAAGGTGCAAGATCAATGGTTCCAATTTGTGTCAGAGTGTTCTTCGTCGGAGCTTCCTTCATTCGAGTCTCCCCTTTTGGATTATCTTCATTAAATTTCTATTAGGACCCAATCCTTGATCGCTCTAATGGATGCACCTTCGATCGACGAACTAGATGTAATATTGATGATAACATTGCATAAGGGAGGCTTCCTGCATATTAGCAGTCCATATCTGGTGGAGGATGAGATCAATGACCCAAAATATATCACGGTTCCCCCCCCACCTCGAAATTAATGATAAATGAATGTGGGTCCCGAGTGACATAGGTGAGAATTCACTGCCTATAGGGCACTTGTCCGTCCAATCCAAAGTTTCCATGTGTACATGTGGAACCCACCAGATACATAAGTCAATATCTCTAAAATGGATGACACGTGTCACTTCTTCCCACCACATCAAAACTATCATGGGCCAATAGAAAGGCACCACATGTCCAGGATGACATCGGCGTGACAATATTTTCCTTAGCCAATTTTTTCTTTCGACCACAACTAGATCAACGAATCTCATATTATCTCTAGTTCCTCCAATCAATGGTCAAGATGCAAGATTGAAGTCTGCCTATTTGAATTCTCCCTAGTCGGAGTCTTATTGGGACCATATCCCTTAATCACTCTGACGGGGCACCACCGATCAACGGTCCATATCGGATTTCCATCTCAAAGTCTCTCGACTAGGTGTAAGGTCATCCCTCCAACAGAGCACAGTCAGGGCCAACCAACGGCTGCCACATGGCCATATGGGACTTGCCAGATACACATGTAAACCTATCAAAATATGGCGACATGTGTCACACCTACTTGCCATATCAACGCCATCATGGCCCAATGGAAGGTCACCACATGTATAAGATGATGTCAACATGATGTTGTGAAGTCTCCCTAATTAAATTCCTATTGAGTCCCAACCCTCGATCACTCTAATGGGTGCACCCTCTGATTAACGATATAGATATGTTTCCATATCTGAAGGAACTCTAGGCACCAGGCCAATCAAAAGATGCCACATAGACACATGAAATCCACCAAACACATAAGACAACACATCAAAAACAGGTGACATGTGTCACGCACCTCTTCCACTCAGTTCCAACACGAACCAATATAAAGTCGACACGTGTCCAAGATGACATTAGTATGACATTGTCTAAGCCTTATATGGTTTTTACTCTTGGTCGATCCAAATCAATGACTCTCGGCCACTTTCAGTTTCACCCTGATGGATCAATAACTCTCAGTTGCCTCAGATTTCCCCTTGTTGGATTTCCACTTGTTAGAGTCCTATTGAGACCTAACACAATGCCTTCGACAAGGATCACTCTGATGGATTACCAGTAGAGTTTAAATTCGGTACGATGAAGCGATTATGTGTTTAAATTATCAACGGTCAAAATGTATCATTAAGATCGATCCAATGGTTGTTGAGTCACGTGATCTCTACAGTTATTATTTCGAGTATGTTAAAGTAGAAGAAATGATTGTAGGGACCTTTAAGGAGTGAAAAATTATGGATATTTTGGCTTGTGAATATCTAGCTACTCCACAATCTCAAATTAACAGAAATCCAGCAGGTAAAAGTAATTTTTACAATTTTAACAAGGGGGAAACCATTCAAGAATAAAGAAGAAGTAAATAGTTTCAAGAATCTCGAAATGGTTTCAAAAAGTAGTTAGGGCATGCATGAGAGGAATAAAATACAATGAATGTGCTCATTGTGAGGGTTGGCACTTTGGTGAATTTAAGAGTTTCTTACAACCATAGTTGTTTGATAAAAAACCTTGAGCACATATAGGTGGTAAATGAAACAAACAAACAAATATTCATATGCTACATTATGTTTCAGTCTATAATTCATTTTCTTATAGTGTTTGTGTTCTTGTAAAGCATATTCTCCCATTTTTTCTCTTATTGCATCAGATCTGATTTATAAAAGCTCAGACAACAGATTGTTCACATAGAAGTGATTTCCTCTTAATGTATGATCATTTCTTGTCATTTATTTGTGCATTTACATGATATGAAAAGGGCACCTCCATGTATTTGGATGTATGAATATGTTAACTATGTGAAGCATGTTTTTATAGATCTATATGCACCTATTAGAGTTGTTGATTTCTTAATTGCTCAGCACACTATTCTTTTCCCATAAGCTACATGATTCATTCTTAGTAGTTCCTTGTACATTTATCTTGTTTTTATTCTAATTTACCACTTCATTCTCCTCTAAAAATTGATTGTCTGAAACACTCATAGACATATTCCTTTGAGATGAGATTGTTTGAGGTCCTATAATTTCAAGAAAGAAAGAGGGAAAAACTTCTGAAATATTTCACAATTACCTTACTGCAAAAGTAGCTTTAAGACTCATCCTGAATCTTAGCTCTTAGGGTGCCTAGACATCATTCCAAAAACATCTTGGAACATCTTGAGGGATAACAGGGGGAACATATTGAAAGAGCTGGTGATATTTCCCAATACCAACACAAAATCTAATTTAGGTATAGTTACAGCCCACAACTTCCACCTTTGTAGATAATCCTATTTTTTGGCTGATAAGTTACCTCGTTCAAGTGAAACAAGGGAATCTCAACTTAAGAAATCAGTCGTGGACCCAGTAACCTCACAAGAGATGGGTGGCTCAAGAAGGCATGCACAGAACAACTGGACCTCGGTACTCACCCCTGCACGGGTATGTCCCTATCTTATGACATAAGAACGCTTGAATTGGAGGATTTTAAGTACCCTAAATAGTCAACCACTAAATTTTCAAAGAATGATAAAGTGATAACGGGAGGTTGTTTGGATAACTACCCCTGAAATCCTAACTTAGACTAAAAGATTAATTTTTTCCCCTCCTATGGAGAGTTTTAGTGAGTTCTTAGGGTTTTTTTTTAGAAATTTTGTTGATATTGGGCTCAAGAACCAACCTTGTTTCCTAAGGATGTGAAATAGGGTCTAGAACGTTTAATTTCCTTATGATTCTTTGAGATCTCTTATGGGCGCAGGGAGAAGAGCATACAAAGATTCAAATGAACTTGTGAACACATGTGAATGTGTGAAGTTTGTTGTGCACAAGAAGTGTATGTGAACAAAAAACAAGTTTTTATAATTGCATCATGTGGATGTTGTGGGGTCCTTTACTATTTATAGAAAACAAGAAATTTGTACAATCCTTACAAAATTGGAAAAATGATCCCTAGGTTGTAAAAGATGTGGACATGTGGGGTCCTTACAAATCCTTTAAACTTCCTAAGCATTTTCCTACAAAAATGAACTATCCTAGATTGCATGATGATGTGGACATTTGGGGTCCCTTCAATAGTTTATCTCCTATATTGTAAATCAAACTATGAGGTTTCGATATGGCTATGTCCTCATCTAATGATTAATGTGATTTTCAAAACAAACAAAAAGGGAAACCAAAAGACAAGATGTGAACATGTATGGGTGCTTATTTCGTATTCTAATTTATGTCCTATGTTTGTTTAGATGCAAGGGAGATGAAAAATGAATTATACAACATGTTCTAACTCACCAAGATCACTCAAAGGAGTGAGAGGTGAAGAGAATAATAGGAGATGATTAAGATATTTTCTTGGTCCCGAAATAAAATAAACAAAAACTATTTGTTGAAATAACTCTAACTAAGAATTCAAATTCCTAACTAGCCATTCATGTGGTACGATAATCGAAATGTTGGTTTGTTTTATCCACCCTAATTAATCTAAATGAGATAATTAACCTGGCAAGAATGAAACTTGAAAGAAGAGGCTTTTTATCTTTTTAAAGTGCAAAAAATGAAAACCTAAATCCCAACAAGGGAAGGGGGATGTGGGCCACCCTTAACCTAGGATAAAGTTTAAACAACATAGGTTAATGAACAATATATTGATACAGATTTAGGAGTGGAACGAACTAATTAACACATTGAATACCATAAACAAAGAGATATGTAGAACAACACAGATATCCAGTAAACAATATCTTCTATTGGATAAATGAAATAGGTTGAAACAGTAAAATTACAGAACTGAAACACTTGGTCAAATGGTGGTAGCTATCTCTGAGAAGAGATGTGGTTTTTACATGCATCTGTCTAAGAAGAATGATTACAATGAGGCTCCAGAGGCCTTTTTGATATTACTCATGAATGCCAAAACCATAGACATCCAAAAACCTAACCCTAGGAGATGAAACTAATGTGTCTTGTAAGGCCCATAGCGAAGTGGGCAGAGCTTCCGATGGGGCCTTATAAGACGCTCCTTCTAAAAATGTAACCAGACTTTGTTTCCAAACTGAAACTAGTGTGGTACCCTATGTTTATCATGGCATTGCTTGTACTTAGCATTGGCTTTCTGCAAAATCTCATGCACTTGTTGGTGGATGTGAGGAATCCACTCAATGAATCTGATGGCTTTGTCAGTATCAGACTAAACATGGGAAGTGTTTGTTTGTGTGGTGGAAAGAGGTAGTGAAACATCAATGGGACCCAAGGGTTGGAATCCCATCCCCACCTGAAATGGGCTATGGTCAGTGGAGCTATGGAGAGCCCTGTTGTAACTATGTTGAACATAGGGGAGACTCTCATCCCATGTACATAGATTCTTAGAGTTGTACATGCGTAGGATGTGAATAGTCATCCGATTGACGACCTATATTTGGTCGTATGTTTGGGGATGGAAAGTAGTGGATTTAGTGAGATTGGTGTTCAACATTGACTAGAGACTTGACCAAAATGTGTTGAGGAACCTGTTTTCCGGCTGGTCGGATATGATGGTCTGTGGTATCCCAAAATGGACCCACAATCATTCGAAGAAGATCTTAGTAGTATCTACTATTGTGATATTCTTCTTGCAGGTTGTGAGAATGACCATCTTCGAAAACCGATCAACGACCACAAATACAAAATCATTGCCTTACTTGGTGGATGAAAGGCCAGACATGTAATCCATGGAGATCGATTCCCAAGGCTTCTCAGGAGTAGGAAGAGGGGTGTATAATCCTTGCTTCTTGATGGTTGGATTGGAAATGGCATAGGAAGTGCAAGATATGATATACTTGATGACGTCCTGTCGAATTTTTTGCTAATAGAAATGTTTATGTAGAATGACCACAGTTTTCTCCACGCAAAAATGTCCTGCCATTCGACTGTAGTGAGCTTCCCAAATCAACTTTGCACACTCACTTGAAGGAACACAGAGATGGACCAGATGGCATAACAGTCCATATTGAATGTGAAAATTGGTGGCAGTCATGCCTATACCCAAGAGATGATAGGTGGTGGCAAAGTATGGATCTTGCTGATAAAGTTGGGGCCACTCAGATGCCTCATGTCCATAGGAATGGAGCACAGTGGTGAGTGCAGTCTCAGGAGGTCAATTGAGGCAGCTAATGACATGATTTGAGCTCCCTATCTTATACTTGATATTGAGATGGAGCTACTACAAGTAGGTGGACCACTTCTAATGGTGGTCATTCTGTAATTTCCCATGTGTCTGTTTGAACTGCAGAGGCTTATGATCAATGTGAATGATCGTCTCCTTTCCTAGAATGTAATGTTTCCATTGATGACATGCTTGTACAATGGAATACATTTCCTTGTCATAGGTGGGGTATTTACGGACAATATCTTGGAGTGTCTCGCTATGGTATGCCACCGAATGACCGTGTTGAGTGAGAAATGCACCTACAGCATAGTCAAATGCGTCATTCTCAATATCGTATGGTTCTTGCATATCAGGAAAGGAGAGTACTGGAGTTGAACACTAGCAATGCTTCATATCATAAAATGATTGTTTTTGTTCCTTCCCCCATAAGAAATTTTCCCTGCCACCACCCTTGGTCACTTTGTTGAGGGACCATGCAATATGGGAGAATCCCAACACGAATCGTCAGTAGAAGTTGGACAGCCCCAAGAATATATGAAGCTCAGTTAGTGTGGTCGGGGCTAGCTAGTCATGGATGATTTGGATATTAGTTGGATCAACATGTATCCCATGCTCATCAACAATTTAGCCCAAGTATTGGACCATGTTCATGCAAAAGGAGAATTTTTCCAAGTTGGCATATAGCTTGTGTTTCCATAGAGTGCTCAAAATCTGTTGAATATGTTGCATGTGCTCCTCCCAAGTTCTTTTGAAGATTAGGATGTCATCCAAATATACCACCACAAAAGAGTTGGTCAAGGGTCTCAATACATCATCTATCAACCTCATGAAAGTGGTTGGTGCATTTATTAAGCCAAAGGGCATGACTAGTCGTTCGAAGAGACCTTCTTTAGATTTGAAATTTGTCTTCCATACACAAATTGGTTTGATTGGAACCTAGTGGTAGCTATACTTTAGTCCAATCTTGTTGAAGAAATTTACCCCCCTTGAGTTGGTTAAGAAGGTCATGAATCCTTGGAATTGGGTATCAGTTCCTAACAGTGATTTTTTTTAATTCTCTGTAATCAATGTAGAGTCACCAGGTCCTGTCCTTATTCTACACCAGTACAATCAGGCTTCTACAAGGGGAGGAGTTGGGTTTGATGTGCCCATTTTGAAGAATCTCTTGGATCCGATGCTTTATTTCATCATTTTCCATCAGCGAGCGATGATAGAATAGTCCATTAGGAAGAGGTGCACCGGGGTCAGATCAATTGGATGCTTGACTTGGCAGTGTGTCGGTACCCTGGTGGGTGAGGAGAAGATGTCTCTGAACTCTTCCACAATTCTGTCCAGTTGCTTTTGTTGCAAAGAGAGGCTCTGTGTAGAGGCAACGGATGTGGCGGTGACCTTCTATTTACTGTGAGCACGGATCCCAAAGAACATGAACTTATTGGTCTATGAAATGACCTTATTACATTGCTTAGTAGAGATTAAAGAAATATCGGTAGGCAGTGCTACCTCTAGTATTCTGTACAATCATCTACCCAAAGTAATAATAACCCTTTGGGGTCTAGACTCATACACAGCATGAAGGTTCCACAAATATGGTTGTCCTAAAATAACATCACAAACTTCAAGGGGAGAAATATCACACAATACCTCATCTTTGAACGGTTTGAGGCCGTAGGGCTGATGAAATTGTTGGTTGAAACAAAGATCTCTTCCTTGGTGAAGAAAACTGATGGTGTAGGGCTCAGAGTGTGGTGTCGTCGATAGGTCCAATCGCTTGATGACCTCTACTGAGATCATTTTCTTTTAACTTCCACTATCGACAATGAAATTAATAGGATCCCCCTTTACCCACATCTATGAGTGAAAAAGGTGTTCCCCTTCCTCTGGTTCTTCTGCTTCACCTCATTGGACTTTGGTGGTAGAGATAGCAGCATTGGGTTCAAGATCAATAATCTTCTTCCCTCCTTCTAGATTTTATTCAGAGTCAGAATCAGCCTCGAACTGCAACGCCTTCATCTCGGCCACAAGTGACTTCTTGGAGCGAAATTCTTTGGTGTTGTGCCAAGGGATTTTATGGTATTCACACCATTTTCTCGTGTCCTTCTTCATCTTTTCATTTCCCTTCTTTGGTTGCGGCTTTGACTGATTGTCCTGAGAATGGCCATGTTTTCTCTATCCCTTTCCATGTGGGTTGGGGTCACCTTTTCCGTACTTAAACTGTGAGGGATTTGCATATCCAAACTCTCACCTCTTCTGCTTAAATTTCTTCTCAATCTTGACAACATATCTATAAGCCATACCCAATGAGGTGATGTCCAAAAAATCCATTTCTATTTAAATGTATCTATGCAAATAGCCATAGTATTTGAGCACCAGATGTCGCTCAGAGTCTTTGATACCCAATTTGATGCGCAGGGTATGGAAAATATTGGTGAAATCTGGTACTGTCTGGTTCCTTTCTTGATGCAGGGTGGTCCATCAGGTGTACTAGTCCTCGTAGCTTCCAACAAGGTAGTATTGTTCTTTAATGGAATCTTGGAAGGAATCCCATGTAGGGGAAACCAAAAATATTACAGATTCCTTTATTTCCCTTTGCTCAAAGTAAGTATCCCACCTGTCCTTAACATGGGGGATGACCTTAAGGAGTGCAAAAGTAATCTTTTTCCTATTAGAAAAATTGTGGACCGAAAAATACCCTTCGAGAAAATTCAACCATTTATCTACATCATCCGCATCTATCAGTCCTTCAAATAATGGAATATCAAAATTTACCTGTACCTTGAAGGGGGTTGCATGGTCGCTTGATGAATATGCTTCTCTTGTGGATATTCGTCGAAGGATCAACACAAAGTTGTCCATCATTTTGTTCCTTTGTCATGTGAGGGATTCCTTGAGAAACATTTTAAAAGGATCTCCTACTCCATCATCTTTATTTTCATCCCCCATGGGTTGTTTTTGGGCTTGGCGCGACCGATCTTGCAACAAATCGATGGGTTTGAGTCCCAAATTCTTGTACCCAAATCTTTTCGGGGACATGCACGAAGGAAAATAAATGAAGAGAAGATCATTATGATACCCCTGATCCATATTTAGGAGTGTAATGAATTGATTAACAAATTGAATACCATAAACACAGAGATATGAAGAACAACATAGATATCCAGTGAACAATATCTTCTATTGAATAAATGAAATAGGATGAAACTGTAAAACTACAGAACTGAAACACTTGCTCGAATGGTGGTATCTATCTCTGAGAAGAGATGTGGTTTTTACATGCATTTGTCTAAGAAGAATGATTACAATGAGGCTCCAGAGGCCTTTTTGATATTACTCATGAATCCCAAAACCATAGACATCCAAAAACCTAACCCTAGGAAATGAAACGCCAAAAGTTATGTGGGCCCCTATGGGTAAGTTGGTGCCTCAACTTCTCAGGGCCGTAACTTTGTCATACAACCTCCGTTTTAGGCTTGTGATAGCTCGTTCGAAAGGTATTTCAAAGAAATGCACATTACATTATCAAACTCTGACTCCATATATAGTTTGATTGTGGTGAGTGAGCCAAAAAAACAATGTTTAGGGCCCCAAAATGACCCTAGAAGTAAAACAATATGTTCTAACATGAAAACATACAAAACAATCCAGTTGGATTAGGTGGGAGGCCACTAGTATCCACCTGGAATATGTGTAGGGATTTAGACATCGTTGGAAGTGTAGAACCCACAATTACAAATAATTACAGAATAATGTGTTGAACTAAAAACTGCCAAGAGGAGCCAGTTGGAATAGGTGGGTGGCCACCAATATCCACCTGGATCATATATGCACTGAACAGCGCTGACCATGCGAAAGTTGAACCAAGTGAAGGTGTTGATGGTGTGAAATTTGAATAGAGTAGCAACACCGATGGTGCACCTCAACGCGATTATATTTTTGAAAGTCGTGTGGTTTCAGTAAAACGACGTAAAATAAAATAAAAATTGATGGATTTTGGAGTGTTAAGGGATTAATTCCCAAATTAGACATCCAAAAAGACCGGTTGGGGGACTTGCAAAACCATAAGTAAGAAAGTAAGTTATAGCATCCTACATAGGGAGAATTGAAGTGATGAATCTTGATGGAGTCACTGTCTATAATGGGCTAAATTTAGCATATGAATTCCAAATTTCAGTCTAAAATGTCAGTAAAGTTTCACATGCATGTAAATAAATGTGAATGAATGCATGCACAGATGCATAAATTGTAAACACGACAAGGAATTAAAGAACTCAGGAAATAGCTACCAATGAACAAGGCTTTGTATTGATAACACCACAGAGTTATGAATAGCATAGGTGGTCTCTCTCTTGCCTCTGTGGGAGGACTCTTTTCTTTCCCAACTCAAACTCTCTCTTCTTCTCAGATGTAGGTGATCATGTGGATGATTAAATTGATCTCTTGAATGACGAGACACTCAATCCTGGTGATAGCTCAAGATATGACTGAACATGTGAAGTCTGAAATGGGAAATTGATGCTTTATATCAAATTCTCCAATGTAACTCTCTGCTATATGTGTGTTTTGAAATTGCATGTCCCAAACTATGCCTAAATAGCCTTGTTTCCAGCTTGATTTTATCCTACTTCACGTATGAACAATGATGTTCTTAAGCAATGGCATATTAGAAAAGTTAGGGCGAATTAAACTCAACAGGTTGGCTTTGAGATCATATTTGTGACTAGTGTGTTATTGTTGCAACTCGTTGATTTGAATCTATTTGCTCTGCTCAAAATTTTAAGTTGTTACATGGACAACACAAATCTTGATCTGGTTGGTTGCATTAGCGTGTTGTCCATGCAAAAAAAATTATATTGTTTCATGTGGATAGTGTTGATGGCACGAATTATCTGTTTGAAATTCATGTTGATCACTAACCTTCCTTAATTTCTTTGATGTTTACTAAGTGATAATTGTTGACACTTGAGTATATGCATATTTTATGTAAGAAACTGATGGTTTTTCCAGTGATTGTGTGTATTGCTTAGTGAGAACATTTTTGTTGATAACACCCACTTAGACATATGAGGTGAATTCGGTGCAATCCATGCAACCAAAGTATCCTCAATAACCTGGATGAAAGCATAGGAATAACAAAAATAAAAAATATAATCCTAAGTATGGGATTTCTCAAATCCAAAACAACAAAGGGGGGACATGAAAGAGAAGAATAAGAGATGGTTCCCCTGCACAAATTTTTGGGGAGGACCATTCTATTCACTAATTTCCTAGGAAGGATGAGATCAATTGATATTTGGCACAACAGAAAGTTGCCTAACAACCTATTGTTTTAACCCATCCTTTCCCCCCTTAGCCTCAAAATATGTTTTCCTCAAATCTTGTCTCTCCACAAGGGGCATGGAAAATACATTTCAATATGAGGGGTCATCTTCGAATTCCATAATATTCATGTGTGATCAAACAATCAATATCAAAAATTGATCTCACAATTACAACAATCTCGAGATTACTCCTACAACGCATGAGCCTACTTCCTCTTCCAAGCCTGGTGGCTCTCTCCAGATATATAAGCCATCCTTTGAAACATTTATTCACCCCCCGAAGGGTTTTCTTTGATGCATGACACATAATCTAAATAAACGGGCTTCCCGTAGCTATAGTATTGTGGAAGACTTGGCCCAGGAACCATGTGTCATGTCTGCACTCGAAGTCCTCCAAAGATTCCTCTCACAGCATAAATATTTGTTATAAAATATAGGTGGGGTTGATCCCTCAGATTTGAGCCTCATAACCTTTGATTTAGACCACTTTCAACATAGGATTTCCCACCAAATCACTTTTTTGATTAATGAGAGAGTAATGGGGAAAGAAATGCTTCACATTGTGGTTAACAAAGGAGCGTTGACTTGCATTATGCCTATTGAGCGTTGGAAATCTCTTGGCTCTCCAAAACTTGATATGTATAATACCATGTTGAAATCCTTCAATGGACATATGTTTCATCCTCATGGAATAATTGTTGCATTACCCATCAAGGTAGGTGGTGATACTTTCTCCATTGTGGTGGAGGTAGTCAATGCACCTCTTGAGTATAATATACTACTCCAGGTTACTTGGTTCTATGATATGAAAACAATCATCTCATTAGTCTTGTGGGTCTTATGTTTCCCTCACCAAGGGACAAACGTCACTATCGATCAACTAGTGTTTTGTACCCCAGCCCTTGGATCCAATGTGGGTTCCAATGTACCCTTTATCGATGATTCCAAGAGTGTTTAAATAAATGTTGGTGCATGGATTTTCAAATACTCTTTTCTGATGAGAATTTTCCCCGCTCCCCCACCATCCCCTTCCCCAAACATTTCTTATTTCAACATGATCTCTTTTTTTACTACTGAATCCCTTGATTCTTTTGATCCTTGGGTGGTTCCTCATCCTAAGGAAGTTGATTCTTACGAAGCCAGCATACCTCTCACAACCCTCAATATTTACTCCCCATAAATCTCATCATCTTATGTTGGTCAACAATTCCATCCACATATGACATGTCATCATCCTACTCCACCCACATGGGTTGTTTACTCTCCAAGTTCACATGATTTCCTAGATCTCGAGTTGCATTCAAAGGAGGCCATCCTAGATGTCATGGATTCTATAGATAAACCAAAGGATTAGATGACACATTAATTGTCTTCTCCTTATTTATAATCGATGGTAGTTAGCATGGCGAGTCTTGATCTAGGACTAGGGGCATTTGTTGGGGCATCCAGTAGACCTCCTAGCCTTGATTGTTTTTTGCCTAGGTTATATTTTTCGAAACTTGACACTGAATTCTTTGCTTCCCATTACACCAAATATTTATTTTTCACACCCCCTTTACATCTTGATGGGTATCATCAAGGATATATCATGGACTGTGAAACTACCCATGATGAGTATCTTTAACCGGAGAATAAAATATTAATAAGAATATTAATAATTGATGGAAGAATAAAAATAAAATAAGTACAATATAGATAAATATAATAATGCAAATTATTATAGATTTCTACCATCTAATTACCTTTCCCTTTCCTCATTCTACCTTTCCTGAACAAGACCTCCCCTTCAAATTTGTTGATGGAGTTGACAACCCAAATGTGAGGCACCTTCATATTTGATGGTAATTTAGGAAGATACTGACTAATATACACCAAGGATTGATATACCATATATCCCTCCACCATAGAACCCTCATGATGTGCTCGTTGTCTAATGGAATCCTTCAATGACTTCAAGTGCCTCTCCACCATCCACATTGACCTTGTACAGATTCACACATTTCAATCTCCTCAAATTGGTGTATGAGGTAGTGTTCATGTGCATTGAAAAATGTGGGAGGTATATACTTTTTCATTTCACACATTAGCCGAGGAATTTCTCTCCTCCAATATTTTATATCTTCTTTATGGATTTTTTTATATGAAAACCACCTACACATGATACAAGAAAATCATGTGTTTCAACAAAAAAGTATATACATTGCAATTAAAACACATGTCAACAAGTTATGCACCAAATATTGTGCATATAAATCATGATTTACGTCATATATTTGCTAATATAACATATAACATGTTTTATTTTTTTGTCCAAGTTGTCGAGGAGAGATAAAGGTAGAATGTACTATAACAAAAAAGGAATCATTATTTTTTTAAAAGAAAAAAAAATTGCTAAAAAGAAGTATTACCAATATACAAATCTACCATCAAATCTTGATGGCACGATCGGTTTTGATGGACCTCATTTTGCATGGAAACCCAGGTTTGAAACCCATCGCTACTAGGAGGAGACACCTAAAACTTCGTCAATGCTAAGGTTTTGTGTGGCTCATGCCTGTTGCAATCCCCCGAGTGATTTTGATAGCTTAGATGCCCCTGGGTAATGGTTTCTCAGCCACAAGCTTGTAGAGAAAATTATATGATAATTTATTGACATTAAATTATTGAACGAGAGCTCATAAACTTAGAGGTGCATGCATGGGAAATCCAAGATCAGAGGCTAACTATCATAATGTCGGCGATAATCTAAACAAACCAAGCAAATTAGAGAAAAACAAGCTGCTTGAAATTAACGTTTGGAGTATATCACTAGGATGTGAGACAATAAGTGATATAAGGGCTCGGGGTTACATTATTTCATATATTTATTTTCATGCAACTTCATGTGTGTAACTTAATAACATGTCTTAATCCTTCAACGATTCTTCCTGTAGTAACTTCTTCTGCTGCGGGAAATGAAAGAAAGCAAACTGCTGAAAATTAACACTAAGGAAATTGTCACTTGGTTGTGGAACAACTAATGCTATAAAGATTCTGATTTTCAATATTTGATGCGAGGATGTTCATGCAACTTTGTGGGAGTAGCTTATTAATGTCTTTGACCTTCAATGATATTATTGTAGTGGATCCACACTTGTGGCGTAGGAAATTAAAGAAAAGCAATGTAAAACACATACTTTGGAAATTAGTCCTCAAAAGAGATACACCCAAGAATAGAAATAGAATATAGAAGAAAAGGGAGATATGTGTTGATATGGAATTAGTCTTGCATGGGATCACATTGAAACAACGATCCTTTGACACCGCATTCATTTTTATATCACAATAAATGACAACATAACAATGATATTTAATATATAACAAAACTTGTGTATATTCCACATAATTACATAGAAATTAATAACAATGAGAAAAAACAATATAATAATAAATTTAGTAATATGATAGAACAAATATAATTAATTAATATAATGAATAAAAAAATAACAAAATAATATATTAATGTGACAATACATAACAATTTTATGATTATGATATGACAAAACAATAATATTATAACCACAATATATACCAACAAATATGACAATGTAACAATGTAACGATAGAACATCAACACGATATAACAAACACAAACTTACATGCAATAATCAAACTCTCATGTATTAATAACACAACATGCAACAAAAATATAACATCTAGCACTTAAACACAATGTACATTGTTAAATGGAGGGTTGAGGAACCAGATCTATAACAATAAATTGAAGACACAAAGAGAGGGGCGAATTGCAGGATGAGATTGTTGAGAATACACATGGGAAAGTAAAGAATTATAGCAAGGTGGTTGGGATTTAATTGGATGGAATCAAAGAGGATAAAGAGATGGGCATGATCAGAAATGGAGGCAAAACCAACAAATGGGAGATTTCAAAAGATTGACAAGATCGTGAGATCTACAAGAACAATTGAGGGTGAAAATATGAGGATGTAAAGTAACTGTGTGAGAGAAGAGGTGTGAGTGGATTGATGTGGAAATGAGTGTGTGACATTAAGAGAAGGGTTATGTTTCGACTGAGAATTGTATTGGAACTACAAGTGCTCTTTATTGAATGTCAATCTTCAAATTCAATTAATATGTGACATAATTAAATCAACGATAATGTAGAACTGAAACTAAATGGAGGTAGCACACAAAGTGAAATAAAAATGAATGTTAAACTAAAAAGATAAAAGCTAGGACGTTACCTAGATCAAGGGGCCCTTCCCAACCTGGACAACGCTCCTAGAGCTACGATCTCAGATCTGAAGGATGCTCAAAATTTCAGCAGTCAACTAATTCTCATATATTAAAGACCAAAAGCTTATGGTTGCAAAATAACACTCAGCTTGATACAAAAACCCTATGAAGAGTAATCATATTATCAATAATCCATTGAATTCTACCTTATCACTACTACAACATTTATACAATCTTATGATCAAACTAATTTCCGTAATTAGCTGATTTGGAAAAATCAATACATAACAAATTTATTTGATTTTTGGAAGGTTATGGCTCACAATGAACTGCATGATACCCTTCAGAAAACTAATTAATAAGTTTTACATAACAAGAAAAAAAATCATCATCATCTCCTTCGCTTAGAGGTTCCACATGGCATACTTTGACTTTTCCCTTGACCGGTGGCCGCAACATCAAATTTGGGTGTTGCATTTGGTTTTTATGGGTGCAACATGAAATCTGAGCAAACCCAGATTGGAGAATCATCGATATCTCCCAAACCGTGCATCATTTCGAAAATCCACTCACTCTTCAGCTAAATGCGATCCTTTTCTACAAAACCCATGTTCCAGAATATTGAGATTTGTCTTCATCTACTCAGAAATCATGTCTGAAGGTTGTTGTTGCTAATTCTAGCAAACCTTTTACTCTTCCTTTGACCACAAGCTAGAGGTCCACATGTGTGACTGGGGCACAAAATATTGAACACAAAATCATATTGGAGGTACTTTCGATGAAACCCATGTCTTCGTTTTGGCCCTAGAGGTACGCATATATGTTAAACATGGAGGTCAGTTACCGGAACTGAACTACACTGAAATGAACTATGGCTACTTCATAAACAGTTATTAGTAAAACTATGATATAATAATCTTTAATCACTAAAAACATGGAAAAACTATGTATTAACTAGACATGATGTGTAATTGTGAATGATGACAGCTAATGAAGGCTTATGGTGTAGATGGACACGTATTATTAATTAAACATGGGAAACGGTTTAAGAATAATGACTTTATTGGGTGGAGAACTATGAAAAAAGTGGAGCCCAACACTCCCCAAAATCCGATGGTTTTCATGTCCTCATGCAAGCAAGAACTTGTAAATCCTTCTTCAATGTTTATTGTATACTTTGTTTAACTATCTCGCATGAGTAGATATTTGTGATATTGTCTCTTTATGCAAGTGTTGGTTCTTGTGGTGCAATACTCTGGAAGCTAATTTTTATCATATTGTCACAGTGAACATATTTTAATTTGATTTCATTCAAATTGTCGTGAAAATGGAGGACAAGCAAGGGATGGGAAATATGGTATATGTTATGAAAAATAAGTGGTTTGTGAAATGATGGAGATAATGGTTGTATGAATATGAACTTGGGCACTTTTATACTCTGTACTTTACTTTCATTTTGAGACCAGTATTTACTTGTAGTTCTTTGCTTGACAATGACTTCATCCTATTATACAAAACATTTAGATAATGAATTAGGAATGTTTTATGATGTACAAGGAGAATACATTATGGATGTTGCTTTGTATTTGTATACCACAATATCTTTTCTTTCATTCTTTTCATGGTATTATAATCAGACTATAAAGATTATTGTAGATGGTGGATTGATAGTTGGTGATGAGTACTTTGTAAGTGGTGATGATGTGTAGTGGAGTGTGGAGTGGTTATCCATCATGTTTTCCAAATTCTTAGTAATCTAAAGAAATGTATACATTTTTTACCTCAATTTACCTTTGATTTGAATTTTGATGTGTTGTCGGCTAGAATGAAGGATCTGATGCATGCTAACTGAATGTTGAAGATGAGAATGAGAAAGGCTGAGAACTGTTGATAATATGAGAGAGAACTGAAGTTGATGAGAGATGAATCTATTGAAAGAGGCTGAACTGAATGATGATGAAGGAAGGAAAAACTAGTTGATATGAACTGAAGATGCTGACAAGAATATAAAGATCTAGAAGGGATCTGAATATCTCTCCCAAACCCAATTTTTTGTATGTCCTCATGAAAATTATTTAAGATTGAGTAGGAGTCTTTTATTGGAACACATGACTACAAGAAAACAAACTGCTACAAGCATTTGTTGATACCATAAAACCTTATAGTCTTCATCATAATCCCACATCTTATCACAATTATAACTATGTGAATTAATTTGTTGGAGTGAAACATAGAAAGAAATAGTTGGATTACCAACCATTTAGGAATGTCATTAACTAACACTAAACAACTCACCATTAATTCCAATGAGCATTAATGTGCCATAGTACATCTTGAGAGGTATGAATGGATGAGTTGATGTCGATTCACCTACAATATATTTCAACCAAGAGACCTTGATGAATTCCCATTATTGATAGCGAGGGGGCTTGTCATTTATGTATGCAAGTCCCAAGGTACGTTTACATATCTCTAACCTCGATCTCAGATGATGTGTTGGAGTCAATGGGACAATATTTATTGGAAGGTGGGCCTTAAGGAATCCTACATCAATTGATGCGAGTACAAAACATAAATGATTTGAAGAATAAAATACAATATTTGGGCCAACATAAACTTACAGAACTTATTGTGAACATTGCCTGCCAATTTCTTGGTTTTCAAGAAAAACCCATGTTTAGTTGCATCAGTAAACTAGTTTTCACAAATCGACTTTTTTTTCTCTTTACTATTTTATTTATTACAATTTCCTACCCTACTTGAAAAAGGAAACCGCTTTCTCAAGTGTAGGAGTATTTCCAGTGAATCCATGTACATAACAAAATTAATAATATATTCATACTCAAGGTTGAAAGATATTCTTTAATGTATACCAGAGCATGAGATACCAGTTGCTTCATATGATAGGATGTCAAGAATTGTTAAAGAAGAAAGTGTTGCTTCAAACTGGTAGTCGTTTAGAACCAACATTCAATATAGTCATGATGTTCTTGGTTCACTTGCTCATTTGGACCACTTTGCGTGTCCTTTTCTGACATGTCATGCAAATCTCCTAATATCATATGGTTTTTCTCTTGATACATATGGGATAAGATGATAGGCATGTTAGGAACTCCTCGATCTCAAGTTCTAATGGCAACTCTCCATCGAATGCAATGCATGATTCCTTGGTTTCCTCGACAAATTGACAAGGGAGATCAAATAAGGTTTCTAGATCTTCTTGTATATGTGGCTCATGGAAATTTTGTTCTCTTATCACTTCTGGAGAGGAAGGTTTGTTCCTGATTGTAGTCAGGATTTGATCTTCCTAAGAGGCAGAGACATTAGTTGTTGCTAGGATTTGAGAAATTTATTGGAGTAGCATTCTACTTTACTCAATAGGTTCTTGAACATTCTTGAAGTCTTCTTAACTATTTGGCAATCCCTTTCTCGCACATGGATTAGTGTATAGGGTTCTTACAACACCAAAGAAATTTAAAAACTTGAATAAATGAAAAGGAAACACACTTAAATAAAATACAAGCGAACTAATCATGTACTCAAAGCGCCATCGTTCTACTAGGATTCTATTATCACCAAGTTATCTATTCACACAAGTTAGGGTTCTCTTCTTTTCATGAATAAAACTAAAAGAAAACACACTTGCATAAAAGAAAACAATGAGGCTTTGGAGAAACTCACTAAAGTGAATGCATCAGGCTAGAACCCCTTCAGAAATTCTGAACTAAGAGTGCCTTTGCATCTTACCGCTTCTCCTCCTCCTAGTTGTGTAATTTAAAAGCAACCTACATTCCTAGGCTCTAATCCCTTTAGAAACTCCCTGGAAATGATGAAAAAAATGTCGAGCAAATTATATAATAATTTATTGACATAAAATTATCGATCGGGAGCTTTTAAAATTAGAGGTTCATGCACACGAAATGCGGGATCAAATACTAACTATCCTAATGTCGGCGAAAATCTAAATAAAACAAACAAATTAAAGCAAAGCAAGCTGCAGGAAATTAAAGTTTGAAATATATCAGTGGATGTGAGACAATAAGTGTTATAAGGTCTCATGGTTACAATCTTTCATATATGTATGTTCATGCAACTTCACATGTGTATCTTACTAACATGTCTTAGTACTTCAATGATTCTTCTTGTAGTAACTTCTATTGTGGAACATGAAAGAAAGAAAACTACTGAAAATTAACACTAAGGAAATCATCATTGGGTTGTGGAACAACTAATGCTATAAAGGTTCTGAGTTGCAATATTTCATACGAGGATGTTCATGCAAATTTGCGGGAGTATCTTATTAATGTCTTTGACCTTCAATGATATCCCTGTAGTGGATCCACACTTATGTTGTAGGAAATTAAAGAAAAGCAATGTAAAACAAACACTTTGGAGATTAGTCCTCAAAAGAGATACACCCAAGAATAGAAATAGAGGATAGAAGAAAAGCAAGATATGTGTTGATATGGAATTAGTCTTCCATGGGATCACATTGCAACAATGATCCTTTAACACCACATTAATGTTTATATCACAATACATGACAACATAACAATGATATTTAATATATAACAAAACTTGTGTATATTCCACATAGCTATGTAGCAATTAATAATGATGAGACAAAACAATATAATAATAAATTTAGTAATATGATAGAAAAAATATAATTAATTAATATAATGAATAACAAAATAACAAAAATATATATTAATATGACAATACACAACAATACGTAATATAACACTTTATGATTATGATATGACAAAACAATAATATTATAACCACAATATATACCAAACATGACAATATAACAATGTGATGATATGACAACAACACGATATAACAAACACAAATTTACACACAATGATCAAACTCTCATGTATTAATAATACAACACGCAACATAAATATAACATGTAGCACTTAAACAAAATGTACAATGTTAAATGAAGGGTTGAGGAACCAAATCTATAACAATGAATTGAAGGAATAAAGAGGGGTAAATTGGAGGTTGAGATCATTGAGAATACATGTGGGAAAGTAAAGAATTACAACAAGGTGGTTGGGCGACAATTGGATGGAATCGAAGAGGATAAAGAGTTGGGTGTGATCAGAAATGGAGGCAAAACTAGCAAATGAACAATTTCAAAAGATTGACAAGATCATAAGATCTACAAGAAGAATCGAGGGTGCATATATGAGGACGTAAATTAACTGTGCAATAGAAGACATGTGAGTGGATTGATGTGGAAATGAGTGTGTGAGATTAAGATAAGGGTTATGTTTCGACTGAGAATTGTATTGGATCTGCATGTTCTCTTTATTGAAGGTTGATCTCCAAATTCAATTAATATGTGACATAATTAAATCAACAATAATCAAAACTGAAATTAAATGGAGGTAGCACACAAATTGAAATAAAATTGAATGTTAAACTAAAAAGATAAAATCTAGGATGTTACCGGGATCGAGGGTCCCTTCCCGACCTGGACAACACGCCTGGAGCTACAAACTCATATCAGAAGGATGCTCAGAATTTCAGTAGTCAACTAGTTCTCATATATTAAAGATAAAAAACTTATGGTTACATAATAGTGCTCAGCTTGATACAACAAATCTATGAAGGGTAATCAGCTTCTTAATAATCCATTGAATTCTACTCTATTTCTACTACATCATTTATACAATTTTTCGATCAAAATAATTTCCAGAATTAGTTGGTTTGGAAAAATCAATACATAACAAATTTATTTGATTTTTGGAATGATATGGAAGGATCTAGGGAACATCACAGAAGTTTCAGAAGTGTCACAGGAGGCTCGGAATGACCTCAAGAAATGAGAAAGGGAAAAAATTCAAAGTCCTCAAAGATAAAACCAAATTGACATCATCACGAAGAGCGTGTCGTAAGCTTTCCAACAACGTAAACGGTTCGTCAAATGGAGTTATGAATCGAAAGATATTTGCAGTTAAAGTTTTGGTGAACCTAGCCCAGTCAGCAAGGATGAGTTAGCATTTGTATTGTTGACGTCAGCATCAGTACGGATGATGTCAGCATCCATACAAGGTATGTGGCACAATCATAGAGTGACATGTGTCATGATGACATCATCATGATGTCAACATGTTGATGTGGCAGCACGAGAGGCTGCCACGTGTCACTCATTTTTGGCATTTTCATGTCAACATGTGGACCAATGAGAAAGTGCCACATGGAAGTCCTAAGAGCCACATGGAAATCCATACAGCTACATTGCAGGACATACAGTATGTGGCAGACACATGGCATCCATACAACGACATGGCAGGTGATGTGGCATTTGTACATGACGTGGCAGGTGATGTGGCAGGCACAGTGGTAGTGATGTTAGCATGTTGACGTGGCCCAATGATAGTGTGCCACATGGCATGTTGATTTGGCACTTTGGACTGCTAAATGGGCCAATGAAATTATGACACGTGTCACCACCCAGGATACTCCATGTGGCCTAAGGACAACTCGACAAGTGGCATCCATTTAGTAGGTACAGTCAGCATATGACTTGGCAAACAGGTGGGCCAATGGATGGTCACCACGTGGCAGCGGGAAAATTCCCAAGGAGGGCTAGAAAACTGAAAATTAAAAATTAAAAAAAGAGGGTTGGCCAACGACCAATCCCTTTCTACCATATCTGGCCCAACAACCACTTCTCTTCCATAGTTAGCAGCAGTTCCACTAGCCCACCTAAACTACCGTTAAGTTAGCAGCAACCGCCAAGGTTAGTGCCATTCTAGTGTTGGTTGTAACTTGTAGCAAAAAAGGGGAGGCTTGCGGGTTTGACCCCAGGACCTCCCCAACCACAATGCCAAACTTATCATCCGCCAACCATTGGGCCAAACGACCATTTGGTAAACTCCGCCCGAGTTTTTTTTTAAAAGGTGATTTCTCCCAATGCACAAGATGGAGGTAGTGTACCAGTCCTCCCAGGCCATATTGGGCATGGATTTCAAGGCAGAGTACAGTGCATTAATTGCATATATTTTCACATAGATCGAGGCAGAGGTCCAGAGAAGGCCTAAAGGTGATAGTGTCCGATGGAGATGATTTGACAGTCAATTTTGGGTAATTCAACGACATGAATCCAATGGTGATGTTTGTTTTGGCAGTAGAGACTCCAATCAGTAGGCTAAATTCTAAAGAAGCCAATGTAAACATGATTTCCGTTATGTTGTTTTCTCTTTAAATGTAGCAGCATAGTATTCTTGATACAGATCTAAAGGAGCATGGAGAGGTTGCAACAAGACCAGCTTATTCCTTCTATTTCTTCCTTTTTTTTCTTCTTACACATAAAACCAATCAGCTATATGTGACAAAAAATTTGTGGCACTTGGATGATAAGTGGCCAATGAAGTAGTCAGGAATCTTTTAGTTTCGGGATCTTTGTATGGGCTACATATATGCTTGGATTTGAGCAGCAGATCTAAGAAATTCTATGGTTCCATGATGATGGGGGTCATTTATTATTCTTCCTCTTTTTATGTATTGAGTATGTGGGAATGATTTTCATGTCAGCATCATGGATGCCTCATGAGCATGAGAGCTTGTGAAGCTTGTAAAAATTCTTGATCACATTACGATCTCTTGTTGTCGTCACCAAAAAGGGACTTTGGCCTTACAACTTGTAAAGGAGAGACATCATTACAGCAAGGAGAATAAAGCGGTCAAGGTTTGGAGCAAGACCCGAAGACGTATCCCACATCGGGTGAACTCTATTATCAAGGGAAGTGTCATATCTCTTATGTGTATTACGTTCTTATGTTTCTTTTTATGAATTTCCGCTCATAGATTATTAAGGGAAAAGATGACATACACAACATAAGGAAGCAAAAAGAGGTTTTAATTCAATTGGATTCAAGACCATAAATACTTCAACTTTACCTTTTAATTGCAATATGCTCAAGTAAAATGATCTATAACTGACCCTTTGGAGGAGTGACAAGATCAAACAATTATTGGAAAACTAATCACCCCCCGGGTTTATATCAAGTGGTATCAGAGCAGGCTTGATACCGATTACAGGTGTTGAAGCTGAGAATGGTGATATCACCAAAATAGTTCTGGTTCGATGAGATTCAAGAGATCAATAAAATCCTTCAAACAAAGAATGTTGGAATGAAGACATTATTGCATGTTGCAGAGGAATATTACCAAAGGTTGCAAGAGTAGTTACAATCCATGAATATGTAGACAAGGGAAGGCTCTACGAAGGAGATGGTGATAAGACCATTTTTTGACCATGGAAACTTCACCAGTTATGGGTTCGAGCATGACAGTTCAAATGCATGCATGCTTTGTCAAGCAAGTGAAGATGACATCCAGGAATCCAGAAACCAAGGAGGATTCCTAGAAGCATCATCCACTTATCCTTCTCACCAGGAAAAACTGGACACATCTCGAGAAGCAGACCAAGATTCCCATCTTGGGATGAAGGTAAATAAACCATGTTTAGTTCCTTTCTTGATTAATGTTGATGACTCTTTTAAAGTCCTTGAATAATGCTTCATGCATCGACTTAAAGTTGATGGGAAAAATGGGATATGAAGGAGGAGGCCTTGGAGCCAATGGCCAAAGTATTGTGGATCCCATTGAGGTAGTGGTTTAGACTCGATGTGTTGGGATAGGTTATGTCCCAAAGGATGTTGGAGAAATCTCCAAAACCATTCAGGAAGAAGACCCTAGAACAATCATTGAGACTCTAGAAGTCAAAAGTTCATCAGGAGATGAAATTGATTCAGTGCAAGCTGAGAGAACAACTTCTCATAATCAAGGATTCAAGATATCTCTAGGGAGAGATGAGAATCACAATGAAGGAGTTGAGGTCACCTCTTCTTTCCAGTTTGACTCCAGAGACAACTCACCAAGGTATAAGAAATCTCGAAACTCTAAAATTCCATTTCATTATAAGTGTGTTAATAATATACAACAGAGCTTGTGGCATAAAATACAATGCACTTTTTGTGGATTGAATAACCAAGTAGTGTCCCAGTGTTGGAAGAGAAAATCCTTGTATAGGAAGGTTATGGCAACTAGGAAAAAGACGAGGATAGAAGATCGCTCTCCACACATAGAAAGGAGCAGGGGAAATACACCTCTGAAGGAGAAAGGCTATTGCATCCATTGTAGTAGAGATGGACATAATGAGGCCACCTGTTGGGCCTTACATCCAGATCTACATCCAAAGAGGAACAAGAAGACCAAGCAGACACCTCCGAGGGAAACAACCAATCAGGCAGTGCTGCGGGGAAATATGCCACCAGGAGGAAACCAACTACCAGAGAAAGGACAACTCGGTAAAGAGGACATGTTCATCATAATGACTGAATGAATGGGGAAAATACTTGAGTTATTCGAGAGTGGCCATATTTGTAAATCACATGTTGTGATTCATACCCCATAGAAGGGCATTATGTAAAAGTGATAATCATTTCATATCAATCCTTTTCTTGCACATGTTGATATTTTTAGGCCTTGTGAGGTAGTTTGGGTATGGGTTTTCTTATTGTAAGTCCAATGGACATGAAACTTATAATGTAAAGAATTTTTGGGATCAAAATTCCTTTCAGTTGGGAGGCATGATCCAGAAGGATCTAGGGAACATCACAGAAGTTTCAGAAGTGTCCCAAGAGGCTCGAAATGGACTCGACAAATGAGAAAGGGAAAAAAATCAAAGTCCTCAAAGCTCAAAAAAATCGATATCATTGCGAAGATCACATCGTAAGCTTTCCAACGGCATAAACGGTTCGTCAAATGGAGTTACGGATCGAAATATATTTGTAGTCAATGTTTTGGTCAACCTAGGCCAGTCAGCAGGGATGAGTCAGCATCTGTATTGTTGACATCAACATCAATACAGATGATGTCAGCATTCATACAGGGTATGTGGCACAATCAGAGAGTAACACATGTCATGATGATGTCAACATGCTGACTTGGCAGCACTAGAGGCTACCACATGTCACTCATTTTTGGCATTTTCAGGTCAACATGTGGACCAATGAGAAAGTGCAACGTGGCAGTCTGTACAACCATGGGGCAATCCATACATCTACATGGCAAGATGTACAAGACGTGGAAGACACATTGAATCCATACAACCACATGGCAGGTGACGTGGCATCTGTACAAGACTGTAACATACCCAACCACCCACAGGCTAGGGCATGCTACCTTTAAGCCTGCCCATGGACTTCTTTCTCTTACCGATACCTTTTTAAAATTTAAGGATGCATAAAATAAAAGACTTTAACGACATGCACAATAGTATTTAGCAAGCATGCATAGTCTAAAGATTTAATTAAACAATAATTAAATATACACAGCGGAATACATTCATACACATATAATAATATCACAACAAAGATCACTTATCTTTATAAAAAGGCGACACCAACTAGCTATAGACCAAGGACGTTCCACCCAACCATAGACACCACTGCTCCAAATCTCAACAACAGTGTCACCCCCGAGCCAAAGCTATGACTCCACAAGGACGGTTCCAGAGTGTAGTTGGGTTCCCAAACCAATCATCTCTCAACCTCTCACAGGTTTCCCAGCATCCACAACAATCTAAGTACCCAACTCTCTTCCACCCAGCCTGTACCACCCCAAGAGAACGGACCTCCACCCTTCTCTGCCACGTAGTCCATCAGGATGTCCTTATCCTTTTTCCAGGGCCTCCAACACAGCTGGTCCAGAATCTCAATGCTGGAACTTTCAGGACTCGCAGTTGTGAGAAAAACAGGGCACGGGCCAATGCATCTCATACATGCAGGCCTCCAGTCACGGCTGGATCACACCAGTGACCACTACAACCCACCATACCATGGCTAATTCCTCAGTAGTCTGGTTCCCCTTTCCCCAACCAAGACGCAAATGAGGATGGATCAATGAATGGGTGAGTGAGTGCATGAAAGTGCGTGAGGGAAATGAATGGAAGTACAGGAAATCAGTGAACAAGCCATCAATTGAACCCCCCATCAGACCAAAGGCGGGTTTAAGTAATTTCATGGGGAATCAAGAGCCTCCTGCCTTCCCCAAGAATCTCATGTAACTGATTCCCTCCCTTAGGCAAAAAGGGTAATTAACATAGAAATAAACATTTATCCCCTCAAGCCCCCTCTCTTATGGAATCATAGCCCCCTCTAACTCTAGTCCTTGTCTGTCTAGCAGCCAGCCATGTATTTATTATTAATAATGATAGAAAACATTACATGTCTTGGGCACACTGGCCTTTTAATAATTGTTTGGGCACCCTGGCTTCTCATCATTGTAAGAATACATTATTTAAAATGGGGGTTCAAAACCTGGGGTGTTACATCCCCTCCCCCTTATTTTGGCATTGTCCTCGGTGCATACACAAAATAGAGATCAAAATCTCAAATTTATTCAAAAATATGTGGGTAATCTGCCCGCATGGAATCTTCATGCTCCCAAGTAGCATCTTCAGGACCGTAGCAAGCCCAATGAACATTTACCAACTCTATAACTCGATTCTGAAGAATTTTGACTTTTTTGTCCAATACTCGCACTGGCTAAACCTAAAAATCTCCCTCTGTCTCTACCTTACTCATATGCCAATCAATAACATGGTTAGGGTCATGTACATATTTCTTTAGTAAATATACATGAAATACATTATGCACATTCATGGAAGAAAGAAATGCAAGCATGTATGAAACTGGCCCTATTCTATCCATTATTTCAAATGGACCACAGAATCTGACTGCTAGCTTTGTACAAATACCCAATTTCAATGAGATTTTATTGGGCTTCACTTTCAAAAGTACATGCTCGCCTACTTTAAATTCTCTAGTTGTCTTGTTCTTGTCTGCATAAAATTTTTGTCTATCCTGAGCTGCCTTTAAATTCTGCTTGATCTTGACCACCTGGTCTTCCATGTCCTTGAGCAACTCTAGCCCAAGTACCACTCTATCTATTGGGTTGTCCCAACTTACTGGAGTATCCCATTTCCTATCATACAAGGCTTCAAATGGGCTCATTCTCAATGAATCTTGATACCCATTATTATATGCAAACTCAACCAAGTGTAAGTAATCTTCCCACTTAGATGGCTTATCCATCACATACATTCTCAGCATATCTTCAATTATTTGATTAACTCTCTTTGTTTTCCCATCTGTTTGGGATGATATGACGTGCTAAATTTTATATTTGTGCCAAAATCCTTTAAACAATCCCCTCCAAAAATTGGAAGTAAACTTTGTATCTCTATCTAAGATAATTGTCCTAGGTATCCCATGCAACCTAGCAATTTCCTTCATGAAAATTTATGCAATACTAGTCATTGTATGCGTTGTCTTCACAGGCACAAAATGATAAGCCTTTGTTAATTTTTCAACCACCACCATGATTGAATCATGTTGCTTATTCATTCTGGGTAATCTTGTGATGAAATCAATGGTGATCACTTCCCATTTCTTCTCTGGAAATTGGCAATGGCTGCAACAAACCCGTTGGGTGTCTATGCTCATCCTTCACCTTTTGACACTCCATACATCGAGCGATGTAATCGGAAACATCCTTCTTCATTCCTGGCCAAAAGAACTGGCTTCTTACTGTTGTAATTGTTTTCTGGTAACCGGGATGTCCAGCATAAGGAACATCATTCATTTCCTTCAGTACCAAATTCCTCAGTTCTCTAGAACTAGGAACATAGATTCTATTTGTATGCATGAGTAATATGTCTTCCTTTATCTCATACTCATTTATTTTCTATTGTGCATCTCCTTGTTGTAAGCTTTCCTTTACCTGTAAGTAATGATGGTTTGTAACAAGACCATCTAAAATTCTTCTCTTCAAGTCTGACTGATGCATAGTAACAGTAGTAGCATGCATGGTATGCACTCTTCTACTAAGTGCATCAGCAACTCTATTCTCTCCTTGCCCTTGATATGCTTGATATCGAAGTCATCTTCACTTAAAAATTCCATCCATCTTCTTTGCCTGAAATTCAAGGTTGGTTGTTCAAAAAGATACTTCATGCCAATGTGGTCTGTCCTTAATTTGAATTTCTTCCCCATGAGATAATGCCTCCACATCCTCAAGGCAGGAACAATGGTAGCAAGTTCCAATTCATGTGTGGCATATTTCTTCTCATGTTCCTTAATCTTTGTGGACTCATATCCAATGACATGTCCATTTTGCATGAGGACTCCCTCAAGTCCTTCCTTACATGTGTCTATACATACCACAAAACTTTCATTTGGGTCAGCAATATTTAACACAGGTGCACTAGTAAGTAATTCCTTCAACAGATTAAAATTCTTTTCACACTTGAGTGTCCATTCAAATTTAGTTCCCTTATTTTGTAAAGAAGTGATGGGATGATCAATCTTAGAGAACCCTACTATGAACCTTTTGTAGTAGCCATCTAATCCCATAAAAGATCTGACGTCTGACACATTTCTGGGTGTTGGCCATCCTCTAATGGCTTTGATCTTCTCTGGATCTACTGCTATGCCCTACTCTGAAATAATGTGTCCCAAGTAATGGATTTGATTTTGATAAAAAGAACACTTACTCAACTTGGCATACAACTGATGTTCTCTCAGTACTTGCAACACCAGCCTTAAGTGATGTTCATGCTCCTCTTCAAACTTAGAATAGATAAGTATTTCATCCAGGAATACTATGACAAACTTATCCAAATAATTTCTGAATATGTCGTTCATTAAGCACATGAAGACAGTTGGTGCATTGGCTAGTCCAAATGGCACCACTACAAATTCATAATGCTCATACCTGGTCCTAAAGTTTGTCTTATGAATGTCTTCTTCCTTGATTCTTACATGATGGTATCCTACCCTTAGTTCAATCTTTGAGAATTTATTTTCTCCTCTTAGCTGATCAAAGAGGTCATCAATTTAGAGTAGAGGATACATGTTCTTTATAGTGTACTTGTTCATCTATCGAAAGTCAATACATAGCCTCAAGGTTCCATCCTTCTTTTTGACAAAAAGTACTGGTCCTCCCCAAGGTGAAACACTTGGACGTATGTACCCTTTCTTCAACAATTCCTCCAACTACATTTGTAATTCTTTTAACTCTGGTGTGCTCATTCTATAAGGTGTTTTTGACACTGGGGCAGCTCCTGGCACTAAATCAATTAAGAAATCTATCTCCCTTCTTGGTGGAAATCTGGGTATTTCTTGGAATACATCTTCAAATTCCTGTAGTACCGAGAAATATTCAAGGCTTGGCCCCTTTTTATTATCTATCTCTTCCACATGAGATGCATACAATTGACATCCTTTCCTAAAACATATTTTTAGTTGTAAGGCTGAAATCTCCCTTATAGAGATGGGTCTTGGAACTCCTTTCACATTGCTTTGTTTTCCATTTCCATCAAGACATGTAAATGTCTTGTTATGACAATCTAGGATAGCATGATGCTTGTCCAACCAATCCATTCCAATCAAAATATCATAAGACCCCAATGGTATGATATTTAGATCAATACTAGTATTCATGTCGTTAAAACTTATGGAACAACTTCTGATCATGTCATGGATTCTTCTTTTGGTTCTAGTGGCTAACTGAACCAAACTTTCTTTTCCAAGTTTACTTTTCTCCAAATGTAGTATATCCACTATCTTAGGATCAATGTAACAATGACTTGCTCCAAAATCAATCAAAATAGAAATAGGTTGATTTATGATCTTACCTTCCACCTCTATCATATTGGATTGGTACTCTGCTTGTTGATCATTTAAAGCTGCATAGATTATTCCCATATCTTTGACTATTGTATCCTCTTGGATGTTGTGCATAGTCTTCACTCTGTCCTTTCTGTGTGGGAAATCCTTGTACATGTGATCTTCCTTGCATCCCTAGCATTGGATTGGTGGTATTCCCCTTTTTCCCAAGGAATATTCCTCCTTGGAATCCCCCTTAGCATATTGATCTTGATGATTTCTATTAGGCTCATTCCTATTGAAGGAAGGTTTGAATCATTTCCTCCTCTAATCGGACTTCACATTCTTCTTGTCCTTCCAAGATTTCTGCACAAATTCTCTTCCCTGGCCTTTCTCATACATGTATTTAGCCTTCCTGATGGCTTTAGTCAAGGTCTTGGGCTCATCATACTTGATCTTTTCCTTATAAAAGGTTGGCAGCCCACTTAGAAATATCTGTATTTTCACTTTCTCATCACCAATGACCCTAACATACTTTAACAATCCCAAGAACTTCTTCTCGTACTCTTCCATAGTCATGTCTCCCAATATGAATTCAAATAACTCCTTCACTTTCCTGTCATGGAAATTCTCTTAGAGGTACTCCTTCGGGAAGTACTTCTTGAATTGTCTCCAAGTGATCCTACTTTCATTACCATGTTCCACTTGCTTCAGTTGGTTCCACCACATTGCAACTTTCTTGTGTAAATGGTAGGTGAAAATCTTGGCTTCCAGGTTGGATGAATAGTTATGCAACTCAAAATATCTCATGAGTCCAAGCAACCATGCTTCAACATCATATTCCCTTTCTCTTTCACCCCCAAATCAAGGTGGCTTGAGCTTCCTCAGCTCTCCTTGCAAACTATTTACCTCTTGCTTCCTTCTTTGGTGTCTCACAGGAGACACCTCTAGACTGCTTACGGGATCATCTTATGCATAAAACTTTATTTTTGAGTAAGGAGGTGAGTGGTCTCCAAGAGATCTACTAGAACTTCTGGAATAAGCAGCTCTTCCACGATCATCCCTTCTTTCATGGCACCTGCCTTATTCCTCTTGTCTTGAGTTTGATCCCATCTTCATTTGTCTCTGCAACTAATTTAAGCTCTAGAACACTCAAGCCTTTATCTGACTTTTCTCTCTCATCAGTCTCTCATTGTCTACTTTATAGCTCTGAACTTCCATCTTCGGGCTTCTTACCATTTCTATTAACGTTTCCTTCTCTCATTTTCCCCTACGCCCATTCGAATCTGTCTCTACATTACCAACTTTGGTATTCTGGCCTTTGGCCTCCTTATCATGACTGGAGGCTCCCTCACCTTCTTCCATTTCCTCAATACGCATCCTGATTTGATGTGTTTAAACCCCTTAATTATGCAAAATGTGCAGGTGACCATTTTGTTAGAATTATGCATATGATAAACAAAATTGCCAAACCATGCTATAGGTCTCTTTATTCTTTTTATTCATGGAGATCATATCCCCATTCTCTGAAAATAATAGTTTCCTATTATCCTTAGCTAACACATAATTGCATCCTGTGCAGATGCTTCCTTCAAACCACCTTCCCAAGTGACCACGACTAGAAACCGCGACTAAATCCTTCCTTATCACCTTTTTGTCTCGAAGACCACCAATTCGGTCCTTAACCCTCCTTCCCTTAGCTCTCAATCTTCATATGACCATCGCCATGACCCTATGCTTAGATAAAAATCACATGTCCATAGCTTTGGGACTTGGAAACTTTCAGCCAAGACTGGATCAATGGTCCTCATCCTCTTTCACGATCAACAATCAAGATCCACTTCAGGACTCCATGCTTCAGGGGTCTCAACTTTCCTTGCTTTCCTTTGCCTAGAACGCTTTTACTCAGATTTCATGATTTGTCAACGGGTGTCCTCCCATAGATCAGCGGCTATGAATTTCTTCGGCTCTTCAGGCTTTGGGAATTTCAAACTTTCCTCCTGCACTTTATCCCAGAGTTCTTTCACCTGAATTCGATGATCCTTCGACGTGTGTCTTCTGGAAATCAACGGTTGATATTTACTCCGAACTTTGGGCCTTCGGGAGTTTTTGACCCAATGCAACCTATCACATCCTTCCCCACTGGAGTGCCCAGTCTCTGGACTGCACGATATTTTTCCACATGGTGAAATAATGGAAGAAGAAATGTGGCCCAATCAGGAAGGTGACATGTGTCACATTCTAACTGACATTTCAATACTCCAAATGCCCAAAACTTACTGACACATGGCACACATTCCATGTGTCCACATCATCCCAGGTGACGTTCGCAAGCCATGTCACTTCAGGAATTCTAGGATCCACATCGCCTCTAGGTGACGTAATTGTTCCCCATCACTTTGGCTCTTCGAGCTTCGGGACTTCAGGAATTTCCATACTGGCACACTTCCAATTCTCCCAAACTCTGAATTCTCGAATTGGCCAATCTGTCACCATGTGTCCTTCTTGATCAAATGACTAAGATTCACTTCAGGTATTCACCTAGAGTCCATGGATCTGCACCATGTGGCCTCCTTAATCTGACAGTTGAGGCTTACTTCGTGTCTTCGGATTTCAGAAATCTCAAACTTCAAAACTTATCTGGCCCCATAGTCTTTTTTCCGAAGCCCTGGAACTGGTGACACATGGCTCTCGGTAGATCAATGGCTGAGATCCTTTCGGATCTTCGGGTTTCAAAAATCTCAAACTTCAAACCTCCTCGAAGTACATGGGATTATGCTGCATGCCCCCTTGAATCAGACGGTTGAGGCTTACTTTGATCCTTCACTCAAAATACACAGATTTATGCCACGTCTCTTCTGGATCAGACGACCCAGATTCACCTCGGACGATCCGATGCTTGATATTTACTTCGGCTCTCCAAATCTCTGGGCTTCGGGAGTTTCAAATCTCAACTGAAAACCTCTCGAACATATTTCTCCGGAGTTACTGATGTGCTGACACATACCTCTTGGTGATCGACAGTTAGGATCTACTTCAACTATTTCACCTCCTCCTCATCCACAAACTTCTAGAGTTGTGGATCTCACACCACCTGTATCTCCTTAACGATGGACAACCCCAAACTACTTCGACTATATGGAGTTTCGATGTTCAAGAACTAGAAAGTCACATCACTACATGCCTTTCAATTTGGGAGGGCACACATCGATGGTTTGGATTAACTCGTTTTTCACCCCACAATTCTTCTGATGCTAACACATAACCCCTTGGTGAAACCGTGGTTTTGGATTATGGGACCGCCTTGGGGAATTATTTCTCATGAAACTTGGTTCCCCGCAATGCCTCTTGTTCGTTGATCTCTCTCTCCAATGGGATCTGACGATTGTGACCTTATCCCTTGTTTTCTTTTCATCGGATGACCCTTGTTCACATGTCCTCCAATCCAATGATCTCAGATCTCTCTTGATCCTATAGTGGTGATCGCTCCCAAATTTGAAGAGGGACGGTCACGATCCTCCGAACCCCTTACGATGGGTCTCTTACGTTCTATCTCCTGCGTATATTCTGTAATGTCATTCCTCCTAATCTTTTCAACTTCATGGTTAGAATTTGATCTCGACCCCAAGACTCTGAATAATAGACCTAGCCCATACCAGCTTGGTGTTTCAACTAGAAGCTCAGATACCAAACTATAACATACCCAACCACCCACAGGCTGGGGCATGCTACCTTCAAGCCCTCCCTTGGACTTATTTCTCTTACCGATACCTTTTTAAAATTTAAGGATGCATTAAAGAAAATACTTTAACAACATGAAAAACAGTAGTCAGCAAGCATGCATAGTATAAAGATTCAATTAAATTATAATTAAATATACACAACGGAATACATTCATACACAAATAATAATATCACAACAAAGAGCACTTATCTTTATAAAAAGGCGACAACAACTGGCTGCAGAACAATGATGTTCCACCCAACCATAGACACTACTATTCCAAATCTCAACAGCAGCGTCACCCTCGAGCCAGGGCTATGAATCCACAAGGACAGTTCCAGAGTGTCACTTGGCTTCCCAAACTAGTCAACACCCAAGCTCTCACAGGTTTCCCAGCATCTACAACAACCCAAGTACCCAACTCTCTTCCACCCAACCTATACCACCCCAAGAGAATGGACCTCCACCCTTCTCTGCCACATAGTCCCTCAGGAAGTCCTTCTCCTTTTTCTAGGGACTACAGCATAGCCGGTCCAGAATCTCAATGTTGGAACTCTTAGGACTCGCAGTTGTGAGAAAAACAGGGCACAGGCCAATGCATATCAAACATGTAGGCCTCTAGTGATGGCTGGATCACACCAACGACCACTACAGCCCACCATACTATGTCTAATTCCTCAATAGTTCAGTTCCCCTTTCCCAAGTCAAGACGCGGATGAGGATGGATCAATGAATGGGTGAGTGAGTGCATGAGGGAAATGAATGAACGTACAGGAAAATCAGTGAACAAGCCATCAGTCAAACCCCCCATCAAACCAGAGGTGGATTTAAGTAACTTTGTGGGGAATCAAGAACCTCCTGGCCTTCCCCAAGAATCTCACGTAATCAATCCCCCCCCTTAGGCAAAAAGGGTAATTAACATAGAAATAAACATTTAGCCCCTCAAGCCCCCTCTCTTGTGGAATCATAGCCCCCTATAACTCTAGTCCTTGTCTGTCTAGCAGCCAGCCATGTATTTGTTATTAATAATGATAAAAAACATTACATGTCTTGGGCACATTGGCCTTTTAATAATTGTTTGGGCACCCTGGCCTCTCAGCATTGTAACAATACATTATTTAAAATGGGGGACCAAAACCTGGGGTGTTACAAGGACGTGGTAGGTGACATTGTGGGCATAGTGGTAGTGACGCCATCATGTTGATGTGGCCCAATAATAGTGTGCCACATGGCATGTTGATTCGGTACTTTGGGCCACCAAATGGGCCAAAGAAATTGTGACACATAGCACCCACAGGTGACACCACCTAGGACATGCCACATGGCACCCACAGGTGACGCCACCCAGGATATGCCACATGTCCTAAGGACAACCCAAAAATTGGTGTCCATTTAGTAGGTACAGTCATCATATAACTTGGCAGACAGGTGGGGTAATGGATGGCCACCACGTGGCCCAGTCATGGGTTGCCACATGGCAGCAAGAAAATTCCCAAGGAGGACCAGAAAATGGAAAATTCAAATTAAAAAAAAGGGGGGGGGTGGCCAATGACCAACCCCTTTCTGGCATATCTATCCCAACAACCACTTCTCCACCATAGTTAGCAGCGGTTCCACTAACCTGCCTAAACTATCGCTAAGTTAGCAGCAACCACCAAGGCTAGCATCATTCTGGTGTTGTTTTGGTTGTAACTTGTATCCAAAAAGGGGAGGCCCATAGGTTTTACCCTGGGACCTCCCCAGCCACAACGCCAAAATTAACATCCACCAACCATTGGGCCAAACAACCATTTGGTAAACTCCGCCTGAGTTTTTTAATTAAAAGGTGATTTCTCCCAGTGCATGGGATGGAGGAAGCGCACCAGTCCTCCTAGGTTGTATCGGGCATGGATTTTAAGGAAGAGTACAATGCATTAATTGCATATATTTTCATGTGGATTGAGGCAGAGGTCCAGAGAAGGCTTGAAGGTGATAGTGTCCAATGGAGACGATTTGACAATCGATTTTGGGTAATTCGACGACGTGAATCCAATGGCTATGTATTTTTTCAGCAGCAAAGACTCCGATCAGTAGGATAAATTATGAAGAAGACAATGTAAGCATGCTTTTCATTATGTTGTTTTCTCGTCAAATGTAGTAGCATAGTATGATTGATACAAGTCTGAAGGAAAATGGAGAGACTGCAGCAAGAGAGCAAGACCAAATTATTCCTTCTATTTCTTCCTTTCTTTTCTTCTTACACATAAAAACAATCAACTATAAGTTAAAAAGAATTTGTGGTACTTGGATGATAAGTGGCCAATGAAGCAATCAGGAATGTCGTAGTTTCAGGATTTGTGTATGGGCTAAATATATGCTTGGATATGAGCAGCAAATATAAGGCATTCTATGGCTCCATGATGATGGGGGTAATTTATTATTCTTCCTCTTTTTCTTTATTGAGTATGTGGGAATGATGTCCATGTGAGCATCATGCATGCCTCATGAGCATGATAACTTTTGAAGCTTGTAAAAATTCTTGATCACATTATGATCTCTTGTTTCCATCACCGAAAAGGGACTTTGGCCTTACAACTTTTAAAGGAGAGACATCATTACAATGAGGAGAATAAAGTGATCAATCTTTGGAGCAAGACCCGGAGACGTAGCCCAGATCGGGTGAACTCTGTTATCAAGGGAAGTGTCATATCTCTTATGTGTATTATCGTCTTATTTTCTTTTCATGAATTTCCACACATAGATTATTAAGGGAAAACATGACATACAACACATAAGGAAGCGAAAAGAGTTTTTAATTCAATTTGGATTCAAGACCATAAATAATCCAACTTTACCTTTTAATTGCAATCTGTTGAAGTAAAATGATCTATAACTTACCCTTTGGAGAAGTGACAGGATCAAACAATTATTGGAAAACTAATCACCCCCTGGGTTTAGATCATGGAATTTTATGGCTCACAATGAACTGCACGATAACCTTCAAAAAATTGATTACTAAGTATTACATAACAAGAAACAAACTCTTTGTCATTTCCTTCACTTAGAGGTTCCACATAGCATACTTTGACTTTTCCCTTGACCGGTGGCCGCAACATCAAATCTAGGAATTGTATTTGGTTTTTTTGGGCGCAACATGAAATCTTAGCAAACCCAGATTAGAGAATTGTCAACATTTCCCAAACCGTGCATGATTTCAAAAAATCTCCCATGGGTCAGCTAAATGAGATCCTTCTGCACAAAACCCATGTTCCAAAATATTGATATTTGTCTTCATCTACCGGAAATCATGACTAAAGGTTGTTGTTGTTAAATTTTAGCACGTTTTGACTTGTCCTTTGACCATGAGTTGGAGGTCCATACATGTGATCTGGGTGCAAACTAGTGAACACAAAACAATATTGGAGGCATTTTCAACGAAACTCATGTCTTCATTTTTTCCTTGGAGGTACGAATATTTGTTAAACATGGAGGTCGGGTACTGTATCTGAATTTCTCGTACAGGAATTGAACTGCACTAAACTGAATTATGGCTACTTCATAAACCATCATTAGTAAAACTATTATATAATCATCTTTAATCACTAAAAATATGGAAAAAATATGCATTAACCACGCGAGACATATAATTTTGAATGATGACGATTAATGAAGGTTTATGGCGTAGATGCACATGTATTATTAGTGAAATGCATGAAATGGTTTAAGAATAATGACTTTGTTGGGAAGAGAAATATGACAAAAGTGGATCGCAACAAGGCTAGTCCCGCAAGTCACAAACACACTAGGAAACAATATATATATATATATATATATATATATATATATATATATATATATATATATATATATATATATATATATATATATATATATATATATATATATATATATATATATATATATATATATATATATATATAT